>CAMRHE010001202.1:0-175948 GCA_947044405.1 Leptodactylus fallax | reverse complement strand
ACTTCATTTAGTTCTCTATATGTTAGACAACTTTTAATCTAACATTAAGTACAAGTCAACCTTTGGATATTACATATCCTGTATTACACTCCAGAGCTGCACTCACTATTCTGCTGGTGCGGTCACTGTGTAGAGTTATATACAGGAGATCCCCGGGTTATACCAGCATGGCCCATATCACTATATACAAGGAGATGTATACCTTATACCAGCTGTATAATATTATATACCAGATGTATAACTACCATCTATATAGTCCATGTGGTTGTGCTGCAGCTTTGTGGGATTGCAGGTTTGACAGATGATACATATTAAATCTGTAAAAAAAACTGCTATAGCTGTGCATGGTATTGCATCTGTTTGTTATTAACCTCACCCAACACCACCTTCTGACTACACATATACTTTCTGTATCCGGAGCCTGACTAGGCCCAAGCCTGAATTCATCTGTCAGACTGCAGTCTTATACTCACTTTAGGGTTATTTCTAACAGCTCATCTAAAACTACATGAAGTTACAACAAAGAAAGAGGCCACCAAAAGTAACACCGAGTATAAATACAATTTATTAAAGATAATAATCAGAGAACAAGACTACAAAAGACAACCTGGCAGGATGGAATGGACACAAAACTGTCCCAAGGTATAGAGAATCAAGTGGACCAATAAATTACAGTGGTAAAGTGCAAGTGCAATAGTGCATATATTCAGTGCAAAACAACAAAGCGCACAATAAAGACCAAGGAATATAGTCCTACTATATAGTAAATATCATATAGCACAATAAAGAATAATATGCAGAAAAATAGTAAAGGATCATCTATAGTGAAACAGTAGACCAGCAAATAATGACAAGTACCTGCGGCCATATTGAGAATCACGGACCCCAATGGAACAAGTGACACCTCCATGTGCGTTTCACTCCTATAGAGCTTCGTCAGGGGCCCGGCTATCTTTGTATGAAACATATAGGTTCAGCATCTAAGACTACTTTACAGACCATCAGTAACCCATTGTAAGCTGAAAGTGTAAATTTACCATCAGGGGGCAGATCATGAGAGCGCACACAGGTGGCAGCCACCAATCCCGGGCTCTAAACCCCTTTGATACTATGGTCACATGACTGCGGCATCTAAGGGGTATTGGAGGGAGGGGACTCCTCCTGTATGCAGCAGCACTCCTCTGAACAAGATCGCCAGGACATGATGCCTTTACATGTCATTTAGGGGCCTAATGATGGACCCCAGGACTGCCTCAGTATATTCCCATTAGGCTGTGCTAAAGGCACGAAGATGACAGTGTAATACATTGAACCACATCATTTGTGCAATTTATAACATGTGATCTTTTAACCACTTTTATAAAGTCCTACAAAGAAAAAAATCCCCACACAGCCCCAAACCAAAAAGATTTTTACTCTGCAAAAGTAGTAACTAATTTATCTAGAGAGCTCAATATAATCATATTAACCAGGTGACCAACTATCAGGTTATTTAGAGACGACCTCTCACCCCCTCCACCAATTCTAGCCCTTAGTACCTGTTAATAGTCACCGATCCACTGATTCCAGCGCAGTTGGAATTTCTTCTCTAGTCCCGACTGTTCCTGAGCAACAAATGCAGTTAGTTTTGATGCCTGATGTAGGGCGGTGTCAGGCAGGGGGTGTGGCTCAGAGCTCCAATCAGAGGCAGCCAGTGTCAGGGCACAGAACCACACCCCTTGTCTGCTCCTGCCTGACTCCGCCCTCCTGACAGTACAGAGACTAAATAGCATATCAGGGACCAAAACAGCACTGATTGTTCAGGAATGGTGGGGACTAGAGAAGAAATTTTTAACTGTGCCAGCATCAATGGAGCAGCGACTAATGTAAAAACTTGGTCTATATGGACGTGGCACAACGTACTCCGACATTACCTTTATGTTATAAGCTCCGCTATTCACCGTGTGGCAAACGGGTTTTCCAATTCCTTCTCAGAAAAAGCTAGAGGTATATCTGCCCCAAAGTAGTGGCATTTTTTTTTCCTGCAAAAGGCCAAAGAAATGGTTTCTCGCTTATATCAGCTGCACATATATAATTATATACAGGAGATCCCTGGGTTATACCAGCATGCTCCATATCACTAGATGTATACCTTATACCAGCTGTATAAATTACATATATTACACAGAATATTGTATAGCAGATGTATAGCTTACCATCTATATAGTCCATGTGGTTGTGCTGCAGCTTTTTGAGTGGTTGCTGTTACAGATGATACATATTAACTCTGGAAAACGTTGCAATCACTTTATGAAGCTGCAGCAAGAAAGGATTCTCTATTTTATAAAGCACATTTTACCTTCTGAATATGCCAGTAGACAGATCTTTATATCCTTTCCTGGCTATACAAGAAGATGTATAACTATATAGTATATGTACAGATATATCTGTACACAGGATGATGTACAACTTGCCATGTGTATATTCCATGCTGTTGTGCTGCAGCTTTCTGGGTAACTGCAGTTATTACACATTTATATTACATCTATAAAGGCAACTACTTTGAAAAAGACAAAAGAAAATTTAAGCCGGGGCCCCACGTGGCAAAAAAAACAGTCTTACAGTCCCTACAAAGTGGATGGGATTCTAGAGAAAGATACATGAAGAGGAAAAGCTGCAATTTCTAAGACAGTCGCTGTTTTGGAGATCGCAGCATGTCAGTGATACCTACATAAACTTCAGCGGTTTCCCTATAGATATAATGGAAGCAGAAAGTTTGTGAAGAGCTGCAGGAAAACTGATGTGTTTCAGCCGTGGTATTTCCCGCAGCGCCTGCTATGTGGGGCCTTCTGACTACACCCATATACATATACAAATCGTTAAAGAACATTTAATTAGGTACCTGGATGGGAAGGCTTTAATTAATCAGAGCCAGCACGGCTTTATGCCTAATAAGTCTTGTCAGACTAATCTTATTTCCTTCTATAATAAAGTCACTGAATGGTTGGACCAGGGGAATGCAGTGGACATAGTATATCTTGACTTTAGTAAGGCCTTTGATAAAGTATCACATAACATTCTTATTGAAAAAATGATCAAGTATGGCTTTGATAAAATATCAGTGAGGTGGGTTCACAATTGGCTTAATGATCGGGCACAACGAGTAATTCTAAATGGCTATACATCAAACTGGAAGAAAGTAAAAAGCGGGGTGCCGCAGGGCTCTGTCCTGGGCCCAGTACTTTTTAATATTTTTATAAATGATCTGGATGATGGGGTTAATGGGGAGCTAATAAAATTTGCAGATGATACAAAGCTAGGAGGAATGGCCAACACTAGAGAGGGAGAGAGAGTGCATCCAAAAGGACTTGGACACACTGGAACAATGGGCTGAGGTGAACCAAATGGTATTCAACAGGGACAAATGCAAAGTTCTACATCTGAGTAACAGAAATGCAAGAAGCATATATAGTATGGGAGGAATAGTACTAAGTGAGAGTACAGGGGAAAAGGATCTGGGCATAATAATAGATCGCAAATTCAACATGAGTCAACAGTGCGGTGCGGTGGCTAAAAAGGCTAATAAAATTCTAGGATGTATCAAGACGAGCATTGAAGCTAGATCAAGAGAGGTAATTATTCCGCTGTACTCTGCCCTGGTCAGACCCCACCTGGAATACTGTGTACAGTTCTGGGCTCCCCAGTTTAACCTTCCTCTAGTGTTAGGGTCGTGACCGACCCGTTTTAGGTTTTAAATGCATACAAATTCTACATACATTTGTTTCTTGCAGCAAGACTTTTTGACTTTCAGGAACTTATTTTTAAACAAAATACAATAAAATAAAACTATTTTACTAAATTGTAAAATGCTCTTACTAAAATTATAACATTTGTGTTGTTGGGGTCAATTTCGACCCAGGTCTAATATAAAAGAGTAAAAAAACAATTATAAGTCCCAAAACTGAACTCAAACACAATATAAACCAACAGCCCACAGCCAGCTCTACCTCCAACAACTTGAGTTAGGGACATGTCCAGGCATGTATGGCCAAATCAGCTTACAGTTGGAACTTTGCAGAGTATACATCTTCAGTTTACACCATGCAACAATGAGGAGAAGATTAGATGCAAGCCAAATTCTGGATTATATCTTGGATGATAATGAATCAGAAGACACACAGCAGCAAACTGATACAGATGAACAGGTTTCTGAGGAGGAAGATGATGTGGAGTATCAACCGGAAGACACAGACAGTTCTGATCAGTCTGATGGAGGTCACCGGCGCTGAAGCTGCTCCCGCTGAAAGATTCAAATCCAAAAGTGGCAAGATCATTTGGAGCTCAGTACCTCCAGATGTACATGGCAGGGCAGATGCTGCAAATGTCATAAAAATGACCCCTGGGATCACAAGGTTTGCTGTGACAAAAGTAAGTGACATCAAGACATGTATTGATCTGTTTATGCCATTGTCAATAAAAAAAGTCATTATTGCTATGACAAACCTTGAAGGAAAAAAGTCCACGGCAACATGTGGAATGACCTTCATGATGATGACCTGGATGCCTACATTGGTGTTCTTCTCCTTGCTGGAGTGTACAAATCCTGCAATGAGGCCACTGATAGTCTCTGGGACGCACTGACAGGCAGGAATATTTTCCGGGCAACAATGTCACTTCAAAAGTTTCAAATGATATCAAGAGTCCTCAGATTTGACAACAGAGACACCAGAACAAAATCTGACAAACTTGCTCCCAGCAGGGATGTTTGGGAGAAATGGGTGCAGCTCCTTCCACTGATGTTCAACCCAGGGCCAGAGGTGACAGAAGACGAACGTTTTCTCCCTTTCCGCGGAAAATGCCCCTTCCGGCAATACATGCCAAGTAAGCCAGGCAAATACGGCATAAAAATCTGGGCAGCCTGTGATGCAAAAACTAGCTATGCATGGAATCTACAGATTTACACAGGCAAGTCTGCAAGCGGCATCCCTGAAAAAAACCAAGGAAAACGTGTAGTCCTCGATATGACTACTGGACTGCAGGGTCACAACATTACTTGTGACAATTTTTTTACCAGCTATGACCTTGGACAAGAACTTCTCAGGAGGAAAATCACCATGGTGGGCACAGTGAAAAAAAACAAACCTGAGCTGCCCGCTGAATTGTTGCAGATGAAGGACAGGGCTCCACTTTCCTCAAAGTTTGTTTTTACAGACACCACCACTGCTGTTTCATACTGCCCCAAAAAACGACAGAATGTAGTACTGATGTCCACACTTCACAAAGATGCAGCTGTGTCATCAGGAAGTGACAAAAAGCCCAGAATCATCCTGGACTATAACAAAAACAAAGGAGGAGTGGACAACCTGGACAAGCTGACTGCCACCTACACTTGCCAGCGAATGACTAGGAGATGGCCAATGGTTGTATTTTCCCAACATCCTTGATGTGTCAGCATACAATGCATTTGTGTTGTGGACCCACATTCACCAAGGATGGAATTCAAAGAAAAAAAAATAAGCGGAGGATGTTTTGAGGAACTAGGAAGATCCCTTGTCAAGGCGCACATTGACCAAAGGGAACGGGTGCCCCGAGACCCGGCCGCTGCAGCCTTGGTCCGACAACTCCAGAGCTCAACAAGTGCTTCTCCCACACCCACAGCAACACAAAGAGCATCATCACCAGCATCCTCCTCAACCAGCCCTGCCTCAACATCAACCACAACAGCCACAACCCCAGTGAGACCACCTGATTCTAAAAGAAAGAGGTGTCAGGTCTGCCCTAGCAATAAGGACAGAAAGACAAACACATCGTGCTTCGCCTGCAAAAAATACCTCTGCAAAGAACACACACAAAGTGTCACTTTTTGCCACACATGCATCTAAATACTAATGCATCTAAAAACTAGTACTTGATTTCTGTTGATTTGATTTGCTTGATTGATTGTTGTTTATTTGTTTGACCTAGAAAAGCTACTTTTTATTATTATTGCTATTAATGTTAATATAATTTTCATCTTTTATTTGTATTAAAGTTCTATAAAAAAAAAAAAAATCTGTTTTTTGCCTTTTTCATAAAGTAGTTAGATATGGGTCAAAATTGACCCGTAACACCATAGGTGTTACTAGAGTTAATATAAAATTATATGTATATTTTTTTTACATTTAAGAAATGTGTTCTAAAACCCTTCAGTAATAGTCAGGTAATATAACAAACTTTTTTAAGTTTATATTATTCTCTTGAGGTTCATTTGACAATATTTTTATATTGAAAATGAAGGGTACGCTCTCAAATGAAAGGCCCAGGGGGCCACAACAAAAATATTAAAATCAATCCTTCCATGGATGAGAAACCCTAACAAGGTAACTAAGAGGTAAGAAACAAATTGGATCATAAATAACTGTTTTTAGGGTATCCTAGGGGTGATTTAAGACACGGGTCAAAACCAACCCGTTAACATAAGAGTAACAGAAAGCTAACACTAAAGGAAGGTTAAGAAAGACATCGATTTATTGGAGCAGGTCCAGAGAAGAGCAACCAAAATGGTGGAAGGTCTACAAACCATGTCCTACGAGGAGAGGCTAAAAGAATTGGGACTGCTTAGTTTGCAGAAGAGAAGGCTAAGGGGAGACTTAATAGCGGTATTTAAATATCTGAAAGGTCACAGTGCAGAGGGATCTACCCTTTTCTCATTAGCAGAAGGAAGCACGAGAAGTAATGGGATGAAACTAAGGGGAAGGAGATTCAGATTAGACATTAGGAAAAGCTTTTTAACAGTAAGGGTAGTGAGAGAGTGGAATAAGCTGCCACGGGAGGTGGTGAGTTCTTTTGGTAAAGAGGTCTTACTACACTAAGTAAAATCTTGTTTTTACTAAATTGAGTTGGAGTCGCTTCCTTTGTTTGTGACTTCGCTGTATCCTGGGGTAGCCCACCCCGGTACAAGGCTTACACTGGTATTCTACTCCAGAGCTGCACTCACTATTTTGCTGGTGCAGTCACTGTGTACATACATATACAGGAGATCTGGGTTATACCAGCATTGCCCATATACACGATCACTTCTACCAGCTGTACATATATACAGAATATTGCATACAAGGTGATGTATAGCTTACTATATATAGCAGGCGGTTACGGTGCAGCTTTCTCAGTAACCAGTTTTTACAGAGGACGTATTAAATCTGTAAAAAAGGATTACTTGAAAACCAGCAGCATAAAAGCATATTAAGTGTATAGTAACATCTTGTGTCCTTGCCGGGCTTTGGCGTGTATGAATCCAGGCTTAGACATCAGACTGCAGTATTGTATTCCTAACAATAGGTTTCAAAGTTAAAGTTAACAAATATATTTAAAGGGAGTCTATTGAGATTTTCAATTTTTATCTAAGGCTATTATATTCATGTAGCCCTTATAAAGGCTAGTGTAGGCATACCTTCTATTTCCTGACTCTTGCTAGAGTTTTTCATAAGCAGCCTTTTTCTTGATATGTAAAATTAGCTTCCACGGAGCACAGGGGGCGTTCCTCCTGTGCTCTGAGCACCCCCTGCGGCATCACCTTCTCCCTGCATCGCTGCCCCCTTCTTCCTTCCTGTTAGAAGCAAAGAGGCAGAGGAGGCGCTTTCTCCTGTCAGCTCGAACGAAATCTCTCCCAGGGGAATGTCTGTTCCAGTAAGAAGGGGGATAGGCAAGCAGAGAAGCCTAGACAGGTGCTGGTAGTGGGGGATTCAATTATTAGGGGAACAGACAGGGCAATCTGTCACAAAAACCGGGATTGTCGTACGGTGTGTTGCCTTCCTGGCGCTCGAGTTCAACACATGGCGGATCGGGTAGATCGATTACTGGGTGGGGCTGGTGTGGATCCAGCAGTCATGGTGCACGTTGGCACAAATGACAAAGCTAGCGGTAGGTGGAAGGTCCTTAATGATTTCAGGAATCTAGGGAAAAAGCTGAAGGCAAGGACCTCCAAGGTAGTATCTTCAGAAATACTACCTGTACCACGAGCTACACAGGAAAGGCAGCGGGAGATTAGGGAGGTAAACAAGTGGCTCAAGAGCTGGTGTAGGAAAGAGGGGTTTGTGTTTCTGAATAACTGGGCTGACTTTGCTGTGAGCTACAGGTTCTATGGTAGGGATGGGATGCACCTCAATGGGGAAGGGGCAGCTGTGCTGGGGGAGAAGATGGCTAGACGGTTGGAGGCGTGTTTACACTAGGGACTGGGGGGGAGGGTAACAGATGTAGAGGGCAAGATAGTGTAGAAATGGAAAAAGGGCTAAATAGTGTAACTGGGGGTGGGGTTAGAACAGTCAGTAGGCAGTGGCAGAGTAGGGATAATGATAAATCCTTGAAATGTATGTATACTAACGCCAGAAGTCTCACTAACAAGATGGAGGAACTAAAAGTGATAATGTTGGAAGAGAAATATGACATGGTGGGGATAAGTGAGACATGGCTGGACTCCAGCTATGACTGGGCTGTAAATACACAGGGGTACAGTATGTTTAGAAAGGAGCGTACCAATAGGAAAGGGGGAGGGGTTTGCTTATATGTAAAATTCTGCCTTAAGCCAGTTGTGCGAGAGGACATCTGGGAGGAAAAATGAATATGTGGAGTTCTTCTGGGAGGAACAAAGAATAAAATACTGATAGGGGTTTGCTATAAACCTCCAAATATAATGGAAGAAGTTGAAAACGTACTAATAAAATGAGGCCACAAAGCATGATAAACACTGTAGCAAAAAGAGTGATGGCCTTTGGAAGGTGGGAAGTAAAACAAACCCTGACTGTCAGCCAGTGGCGTAACGATCGTGGCTGCAGGGGGTGCGACCGCGACCTGGCATCACAGCTGGAAATGGCTGGGGCCCAGTACCACCGGATAGTGGTCGGTAAAAGCCTTGTTCCCCTACCGCTATACATAGTTACACCTCCCCTGCCAGCCCACGGGAGGGGTATAAAAATAAGAAACTTCCTCACCTGTCCTGGGCTCTGGAGCTCTTCTTGCCAGTAACCGATGTCAAACCAATGGTCACATGGGGAGTGCCGGTGTAATGATGTCAGTCACCAGAGAAGAGGATGCTGCAGACAGCTGGATGGGAGCGGTGAGTATAAGCGTTTTTAATCACTTCTCCTGGGCCTTTACTTATTATACTCTGGGGTCTGAGGTGACCCCAGAGTATAATAGCACCAGCTCTAAAGGGGAAGTGGGGAGCATATAATACTGTGTAGGTGCCACTGTGGAGCATATTATACTGTCCCAGTATTGTTTACATGCCGGGTGCTGCACTGCTCACTCACTGTAATCTTGATAACTGCAGTTATGGGTATTACCAACTTATCCCTTCCAAGTATCCGATATCGCTGCAGCACCCATAACCGCCACTATCAATAATTCGCTCTAGGGAGGGGGTAGGGGGCCCTGGGCAAAAGTTTGCACCGGGGCCCACAAGACCTTAGTTACACCACTGACAGCTTACCATCTATATAGTCCATGTGGTTGTGCTGCAGCTTTATGAGTGGTTGCCGTTTTACAGATGATACATATTAACTCTGTAAAACGTCGCAGCCGCTTTATAAAACTACAGCAAACAAGGATTTTCTCCTTTACAAAGTACATATTACCCGCACCTTCTAACTACACCCATATACATAGAGATGAATGGGTAGAAACACCCAAGAGTAGTTTGAAAGTTTAATTGCCAATTTCATGGTTAGTTCTGTAAACCTTACTGACAACTTTTAAGCAAACATTTAGAACAAGTCAACTTTTGGATAGTACATATCCTGTACTGATCCTGTATTATACTCCAGAGCTGCACTCACTATTCTGCTGGTGCAGTCACTGTGTACATACATATACAGGAGATTCCCAGGTTATACCAGCATGGCCCATATGCACGATCACTTCTACCATCTGTACATATATACAGAATATTGCATACAAGGTGATGGATAACTTACTATATATAGCAGGTGGTTACGTTGCAGATTTCTCAGTAACCAGTTTTTTTTTTTACAGAGGACGTATTAAATCTGTCAAAAAGGATACTTTGAAAAGCAGCAGAGTAAGAGCATATTAAGTGTATTGTAACATCTTCTGTGTCCTTGCCGGGCTTTGGCATGTGTGAATCCTGCCTTACACATCAGACCGCAGTATTGTACTTGTTAAAGGGGTTGTTTACCATTATGATACAAGATACAAAAAACACTAAGCGATGTCTATGGAGTGCTGTGACTTTGTAGTAAGGGGAGAGGTAGGTGGGAATGTACTTTCTACAGTCTGCTACTTCTCACACATAAGCTTACTTGTATAGCGCCATCATATTACGCAGCGCTTTACAGACATTGACAGTCACTGTCCCATAACAGTATGTCTCTGGAGTGTGGGAGGAAACCCACACAAACACAGGGAGAACATACAAACTCCTTGCAGATGTTGTCCTTGGCAGGATTCCAACCCAGGACTCCAGGGCTGCAAGGCTAACCTCTCAGCCACCATGCTCACCCATAGAGACAAGCGAGTTTTTTCTGAAATTCATTTTGCCTCCAATTTGGCCATCAGATTCAATTTTGGACCCAATAAATTCTGCCTGAATAGAAAGTTCCCCAGTTGCCTTGAGAAGTTGTGTATGACATGTCTGTATCCAACCCTTCCAAGCTGATCATAGGGATTGAGATACCAAAAAGCCATCTATATACTGTAACCCAAGTCTATATGATAAAGATATTTGATGCACATCTGTACATGAAGACATAACTTACCATCTACATATCACATGTAGTTGTGCGGCATGTAGTTGACTTCCGTCTTGGACCTCATTCAGACAGCAGTATTGTACTCCGTGTTAAAGGGGTTGTTGCAATCACAACTGGGATCCCAAGTACTGACCATGTAAAGGCAGCCGCATCCTATATCACGCCACAACTGCTAGCACTATCACTGGGGGTACCAGCAGTGGACCAGACATCCTAAGGACAGACCATCAGCAAGTCCCAGGAAACCCCTTGAGGATTTGGCCAGAGACTTGGGACTGCTGCCCTGAGCATTGGCAAGGTTCAGTCTGCTGGCATAAAACCCAACTATTATATGTTACAGTAGTCTCGTAAGACCACCAAGCAACCACACTAAGATGCAGGACCAAGTCAGATTTACAGGTTTTCCTATAAAATGTGTTATTTTGGAGAGCCATTATCTTGAGGCATCTGCTGCAAGCTGTTAACGTCAATGTGTTAGAAGTGAACTTTATATTGCCATTTTCACAAAAAAATAAAAAATCTACACTCTTACATGGTGCTCAAAAGTAATTTCTAAGATAACATGTATACTATGTCAAGTCCAGGGGCAAGAACCAGATAGTTGTAGGCTGGACCTGGCACCTGAGAGTGTGAACCTGGCTTTAAGAGGTTACTTGTGGTTTTTGCGCCCCTCCAGTAGTTACAGATCTTTTGTTCGAGCAGTACTCCCTCTCTGGGATAACATTTTTATCCCCAACCATCAGAAGAGGTACCCACAAGACAATGGTCTCCCACTCCCCAAGTAGTCCCAGTCTTCAGTAGTTACAGCAACCCCAGCTTCCTTTGTAGTGACAGTAACTTCCCCCAGTAGTCACAGCATTGCACTCCCCCCATAGTGCCCTTACAACTTCCCCAGCAGTCAAAGCAGCACCCAACTAACAAAGAAGGCAGAGTAGCTTTCCCAGTACTGTATTTTGCTTACTTGTATAGCGCCAACATATACTGCATCACTTTACAGACATTGACAGTCAGTCCCATATAGGGCTCACCATCTCTGTTCGCTATCAGTATGTCTTTGGAGTGTGGGAGGAAACTCACACAAACATGGGGAGAACATACAAACTTCATGTAGGTGGTGTCCTTGGCAGGATTCGAACCCAGGACTGGCCACTGAGCCACCATGCAGTACTCACAGCAATTCCACTACCCCACAAAAAGACCTGTTCCACAGTGGTCAAAGCAGCCCCAAGTTTCCACAATAGTCACAGCAACCCCTTCTAACCCTCCTCCAACCTCCACAGTACTCATAATATAGTCAAGGTTTCACAGCAGCTTCTATAGCAGTCCCCTTACAGCTGCCCAATAACCCTGGAATGGACGGTAAGATTGTAAAAAAGCAACAAGACAAAAAACATGCAGTGAACATGGTGAGAATTGTTTTTGGAGTGATAATTCAGCTGGTCTTCTGCCCTGTCTAAGTGCCATGTTTAACTGCAGCTTCTACACTTGGGATTGAATTGCATCGTACTAACCCCAGCACTCGCGTCTCCCCTAATACTATGTCTACTTATATAGCAGACATAAGGGGGACATTATATGGGCGACTATTATAATGTGGTCTCATTTATAAGAGGGAAAATTTATAAGGATTTAACCATTGTTAAAGGGGCAACTATTTATAGGAGGGCTAATATTGATAATGTGGACTATTTATAAGGTGAACTATTATTTATGAGGGGGCTATTACTGATACGGGGCACTGTTAATAAGCAGGGACTATTATTTATAAGGAGGTGCTATAGTAACTGATGAGGGGGTGCGAAAATCTTCTAGGAGGTACAAAGGTGGTTATGTGAATTGTGCGTGGGCATTAGAGGGGGTGGTTGTTACTGTTCTGGAGGCACAAAGTGGGAGTTATTAAAGGAGCTGCCACTGAAAATATGATGGCGTTGTTGGTATATCAGCATTTAGGGCCCCGCTTTTAGTTTTGCTCGGGGCCACAGTTTGTCTAAAATCATCCCTGTGTACATACATATACAGGAGATCCCCGGGTTATACCAGCATGGCCCATATACACGATCACTTCTACCAGCAGTACATATATACAGAATATTGCATACAAGGTGATGTATAACTTACTATATATAGCAGGTGGTTACGTTGCAGCTTTCTCAGTAACCAGTTTTTACAGAGGACGTATTAAATCTGTAAAAAAGGATTACTTTGAAAAGCAGCAGAGTAAGAGCATATTACGTGTATAGTAACATCTTCTGTGTCCTTGCCGGGCTTTGGCGTGTGTGAATCCTGCCTTAGACATCAGACCGCAGTATTGTACTCCTAAAAATAGGTTTAAAAGTTAAAATGAACAGAAATATTTCAGAAGTTTCTCACCCCTTTCCCTAGATCAAATATAAAATCACACAAGGTATTTCTGCATCCAAAAGTGCCCGATCTATAAACCTAAAGATATATGTCCCAAACACACTAACAAAAAGAGTGATGGCCTTTGGAAGGTGGGAAGTAAAACAAACCCTGTTGGCCAGTGGTGCAACGATTGTGGTCGCAGGGGGTGTGACCGGAGGGGTACGGGGCCAGCTGGAAATGGCCGGGGCCCCAGTACCACCATGATAGTGGTCGGGGAAAGTCTTTTTTTCCCCTGGGCTGGCAGGGGAGGTGTAACAATATGTATAGCAGTCGGGGGAACAAGTATATTATATTAATATATATTATATATAAAACACTTCTATACTCGCCTGTTCTGGAGCTCTTCTTGCCGGTAACTGATGTCACACCAGCGATCACATGGGGTGCGCCAGTGTAATGACGTTAGTCGCCGGAGAAGAGGATGCTGCAGACAGTCGGACGGAGCGAGAATGCCTCGGAGAGGTGAGTATAAGTTATTTTTAATCACTTTTCCTGGGCCTTTACATATTATACTGGGGAGTCTGAGGTGACCCCAGAGTATAATGGCACAGGCTCTAAAAAGGGGGGGGGGGGGGGGGCCACTGCGGAGCATATACTACTGTCCCAGTATTGTTTACATGCCGGGCGCTACACTGCTCACTAACTGATCTTGCTAACTGCAGTTGAGGGTATTACATTGATCTCCCTTTCAAGTATCCGATATCGCTGCAGCACCCATTACCGCCACTATCAATAATTCACTCTAGGGAAAGGCCCCAGGCAAAAGTTTGCACCGGGGGCCACAACACCTTAGTTACACCACTGATGACCTGCCATCTATATAGTCCATATCAGGGGTGTAAATACTGGGGTAGCAGCGGTAGCGGCTGCCACAGGACTAGGAACATTAAGGGGCCTGGAGCCCTGTGGCAGCCGCTACCGCGAACCCCACAAACACTGCTTTTCAGACCCCGGAGTATAACGATCAAGGGCCCAGGGGAGGTGAGGGAACAAACACGAACTCACCTCTCCTACACTCCGCAGGCTTCAGGCCTGTTTGTTGATGTCCCAGATGTCAGCCGACATTATGTGTAGCGACGCCAGCCTGACTCACGCGAGATCCGGTTTAACATTGAAAATGGCTGAAGTAACGCACCGGAGTGTATCGGAGCCAGGGAGAGGTAAGTAGCATTGTTTTTATGTTTGTATCCTACCCTGGGTCTCTGATCATTCTACTCTGGGGTCTGAAAAGACCCCAGAGTATAATAATAGTTCATGGGTGGTCCATAATGGGACATAATACTGTGTGCAGGGTCCACTGCGGGGCATAATGCTGGGGGCAGGAATGTGTTTTTTTGGGGGGTAAGAAAGGGCTTGTCAAATGTTCACCTTGGGGCCCAGGCATTCCTAGTTACACCACTGGTCCATGTGGTTGTGCTGCAGCTTTGAGTGGTTGCCGTGTTACAGATGATACATATTAACTCTGTAAAACGTTGCAACCGTTCTGTAAATCTGCAGCAAGAACGGATTCTCTATTTTATAAAGAACATATTACCCGCACCTTCTGAATATGCCAATAGACAGATCTTTGTATCCTTTCCTGGCTATACAAGAAGATGTATAACTATATAGTATATGTACAGATATATCTGTACACAGGATGATGTACAACTTGCCATGTGTATATTCCATGCTGTTGTGCTGCAGCTTTCTGGGTAACTGCAGTTTTTACACATTTATATTACATCTATAAAGGCAACTACTTTGAAAAAGACAAAAGAAAATTTAAGCCGGGGCCCCACGTGGCAAAAAAACAGTCTTACAGTCCCTACAAAGTGGATGGGATTCTAGAGAAAGATACATGAAGAGGAAAAGCTGCAATTTCTAAGACAGTCGCTGTTTTGGAAATTGCAGCATGTCAGTGATACCTACATAAACTTCAGCGGTTTCCCTATAGATATAATGGAAGCAGAAAGTTTGTGAAGAGCTGCAGGAAAACTGATGTGTTTCAGCCGTGGTATTTCCCGCAGCGCCTGCTATGTGGGGCCTTCTGACTACACCCATATACATATACAAATCGTTAAAGAACATTTAATTAGGTACCTGGATGGGAAGGCTTTAATTAATCAGAGCCAGCACGGCTTTATGCCTAATAAATCTTGTCAGACTAATCTTATTTCCTTCTATAATAAAGTCACTGAATGGTTGGACCAGGGAAATGCAGTGGACATAGTATATCTTGACTTTAGTAAGGCCTTTGATAAAGTATCACATAACATTCTTATTGAAAAAATGATCAAGTATGGCTTTGATAAAATATCAGTGAGGTGGGTTCACAATTGGCTTAATGATCGGGCACAACGAGTAATTCTAAATGGCTATACATCAAACTGGAAGAAAGTAAAAGCGGGGTGCCGCAGGGCTCTGTCCTGGGCCCAGTACTTTTTAATATTTTTATAAATGATCTGGATGATGGGGTTAATGGGGAACTAATAAAATTTGCAGATGATACAAAGCTAGGAGGAATGGCCAACACTAGAGAGGAGAGAGAGTGCATCCAAAAGGACTTGGACACACTGGAACAATGGGCTGAGGTGAACCAAATGGTATTCAACAGGGACAAATGCAAAGTTCTACATCTGGGTAACAGAAATGCAAGAAGCATATATAGTATGGGAGGAATAGTACTAAGTGAGAGTACAGGGGAAAAGGATCTGGGCATAATAATAGATCGCAAATTCAACATGAGTCAACAGTGCGGTGCGGTGGCTAAAAAGGCTAATAAAATTCTAGGATGTATCAAGACGAGCATTGAAGCTAGATCAAGAGAGGTAATTATTCCGCTGTACTCTGCCCTGGTCAGACCCCACCTGGAATACTGTGTACAGTTCTGGGCTCCCCAGTTTAAGAAAGACATCGATTTATTGGAGCAGGTCCAGAGAAGAGCAACCAAAATGGTGGAAGGTCTACAAACCATGTCCTACGAGGAGAGGCTAAAAGAATTGGGACTGCTTAGTTTGCAGAAGAGAAGGCTAAGGGGAGACTTAATAGCGGTATTTAAATATCTGAAAGGTTGTCACAGTGCAGAGGGATCTACCCTTTTCTCATTAGCAGAAGGAAGCACGAGAAGTAATGGGATGAAACTAAGGGGAAGGAGATTCAGATTAGACATTAGGAAAAACTTTCTAACAGTAAGGGTAGTGAGAGAGTGGAATAGGCTGCCACGGGAGGTGGTGAGTTCTTCATCAATTGAAATCTTCAAGCGGAAACTGGATAGGTATATAGCTGGGATGTTTTAGGAATTCCTGCTTTTGCAGGGGTTGGACTCGATGGCCCTTGAGGTCCCTTCCAACTCCAACTCCAACATCTAGATGTATGGGGGCAGAAAAACCCAAGAGGATTACATTTCATGGTTAGTTCTGTAAACCTTACTGACAACTTTTAAGCAAACATTTAGAACAAGTCAACTTTTGGATATTCCATATCCTGTACTGATCCTATGTAAGATGGGGAAACAGCCCTCATGTTATGAATGTACCTGTTTCTGTAATTAAGTTTATTTATTTTATAAACTGACATTTGGTTGTTTGACCACAAGCGGCCACTGTTACCTCAGAAGTGTGAAGGACTGTAATTCCCTGGAGTAGTGACGTGGAGAGCCTGTTCTGCAGAGGTGGAACTAGAAGGAAGAGCAGAGTGTGTGTGGCAGCCATCTTAGGAGTGTGCTTCGAGCTTTTAGAATTAGAAGGACTGAAGAGAGAGAAGGAGGATTCCTAAGGGATCAGAAATATAGCAAGGGGGTGCTGAAGCAGAGACTGTTCCAAGGTTTGTTCAGACAGCATCCTAAGTTGAAGATTGCTATCAAAAACCCAACTGATAAGTGGCCCTGTCAGTGAGATGGCATGTTTTCTGGATACGCCCTGCTTCCAGCTCTTCCAGACAAAGGCTAAAGGTACCCAACAGCCCTGGGTCAGTAAGAGAAGTAATCGTGCATGCACCGCATTACATTGTTTTGCTTGGGACCGAGTTAGGACCTGTAGTTAGACTAGTTAGGCATATTCATCTTCACAGGTGAATTAGCTACCTATTCGGTAGTAAGGACTCAATTCAATTCTCATAGAAGAGCTTCTGAGGAAGTCTGGGAGTGACATTTTATGCATGGTCACATTTCTTTGGCTTACAATATGACCTATTATATTTACTCGGTTGTACTTTTGGGGGGGTGAATAGGGGTATATTGATAAGAGTGTAAGCTTTGTTATACCGCTGGTGCCCCTATCACACTCACCGAATTGTTCCTGTGACTAGGGTGATAAGAAGGTAACAAGCGGCTGGTTAGTTGCAGCCTGCAGATAGGTAAAAGCGTGGAGTGTTTTGGAGCCGCACATGAGAGGGCACCGCACTGTACAACACCAGGGTCTCAGCTCAGAGTGTATGTAAATAGTCAGGAGTGCTTTTTTTTGGTAAAGAGGTCTTACTACACTAAGTAAAATCTTGTTTTTACTAAATTGAGTTGGAGTCGCTTCCTTTGTTTGTGACTTCGCTGTATCCTGGGGTAGCCCACCCCGGTACAAGGCTTACACTGGTATTATACTCCAGAGCTGCACTCACTATTCTGCTGGTGCAGTCACTGTGTACATACATATACAGGAGATCCCCAGGTTATACCAGCATGGCCCATATACACGATCACTTCTACCAGCTGTACATATATACAGAATATTGCATACAAGGTGATGTATAACTTACTAGATATAGCAGGCGGTTACGTTGCAGCTTTCTCAGTAACCAGTTTTTACAGAGGACGTATTAAATCTGTAAAAAAGGATTACTTGAAAACCAGCAGCATAAAAGCATATTAAGTGTATAGTAACATCTTGTGTCCTTGCCGGGCTTTGGCGTGTATGAATCCAGGCTTAGACATCAGACTGCAGTATTGTATTCCTAACAATAGGTTTCAAAGTTAAAGTTAACAAATATATTTAAAGGGAGTCTATTGAGATTTTCAATTTTTATCTAAGGCTATTATATTCATGTAGCCCTTATAAAGGCTAGTGTAGGCATACCTTCTATTTCCTGACTCTTGCTAGAGTTTTTCATAAGCAGCCTTTTTCTTGATATGTAAATTAGCTTCCACGGAGCACAGGGGGCGTTCCTCCTGTGCTCTGAGCACCCCCTGCGGCATCACCTTCTCCCTGCATCGCTGCCCCCTTCTTCCTTCCTGTTAGAAGCAAAGAGGCAGAGGAGGCGCTTTCTCCTGTCAGCTCGAACGAAATCTCTCCCAGGGGAATGTCTGTTCCAGTAAGAAGGGGGATAGGCAAGCAGAGAAGCCTAGACAGGTGCTGGTAGTGGGGGATTCAATTATTAGGGGAACAGACAGGGCAATCTGTCACAAAAACCGGGATTGTCGTACGGTGTGTTGCCTTCCTGGCGCTCGAGTTCAACACATGGCGGATCGGGTAGATCGATTACTGGGTGGGGCTGGTGTGGATCCAGCAGTCATGGTGCACGTTGGCACAAATGACAAAGCTAGCGGTAGGTGGAAGGTCCTTAATGATTTCAGGAATCTAGGGAAAAAGCTGAAGGCAAGGACCTCCAAGGTAGTATCTTCAGAAATACTACCTGTACCACGAGCTACACAGGAAAGGCAGCGGGAGATTAGGGAGGTAAACAAGTGGCTCAAGAGCTGGTGTAGGAAAGAGGGGTTTGTGTTTCTGAAGAACTGGGCTGACTTTGCTGTGAGCTACAGGTTCTATGGTAGGGATGGGATGCACCTCAATGGGGAAGGGGCAGCTGTGCTGGGGGAGAAGATGGCTAGACGGTTGGAGGCGTGTTTACACTAGGGACTGGGGGGGAGGGTAACAGATGTAGAGGGCAAGATAGTGTAGAAATGGAAAAAGGGCTAAATAGTGTAACTGGGGGTGGGGTTAGAACAGTCAGTAGGCAGTGGCAGAGTAGGGATAATGATAAATCCTTGAAATGTATGTATACTAACGCCAGAAGTCTCACTAACAAGATGGAGGAACTAAAAGTGATAATGTTGGAAGAGAAATATGACATGGTGGGGATAAGTGAGACATGGCTGGACTCCAGCTATGACTGGGCTGTAAATACACAGGGGTACAGTATGTTTAGAAAGGAGCGTACCAATAGGAAAGGGGGAGGGGTTTGCTTATATGTAAAATTCTGCCTTAAGCCAGTTGTGCGAGAGGACATCTGGGAGGAAAAATGAATATGTGGAGTTCTTCTGGGAGGAACAAAGAATAAAATACTGATAGGGGTTTGCTATAAACCTCCAAATATAATGGAAGAAGTTGAAAACGTACTAATAAAATGAGGCCACAAAGCATGATAAACACTGTAGCAAAAAGAGTGATGGCCTTTGGAAGGTGGGAAGTAAAACAAACCCTGACTGTCAGCCAGTGGCGTAACGATCGTGGCTGCAGGGGGTGCGACCGCGACCTGGCATCACAGCTGGAAATGGCTGGGGCCCAGTACCACCGGATAGTGGTCGGTAAAAGCCTTGTTCCCCTACCGCTATACATAGTTACACCCTCCCCTGCCAGCCCACGGGAGGGGTATAAAAATAAGAAACTTCCTCACCTGTCCTGGGCTCTGGAGCTCTTCTTGCCAGTAACCGATGTCAAACCAATGGTCACATGGGGAGTGCCGGTGTAATGATGTCAGTCACCAGAGAAGAGGATGCTGCAGACAGCTGGATGGAGCGGTGAGTATAAGCGTTTTTAATCACTTCTCCTGGGCCTTTACTTATTATACTCTGGGGTCTGAGGTGACCCCAGAGTATAATAGCACCAGCTCTAAAGGGGAAGTGGGGAGCATATAATACTGTGTAGGTGCCACTGTGGAGCATATTATACTGTCCCAGTATTGTTTACATGCCGGGTGCTGCACTGCTCACTCACTGTAATCTTGATAACTGCAGTTATGGGTATTACCAACTTATCCCTTCCAAGTATCCGATATCGCTGCAGCACCCATAACCGCCACTATCAATAATTCGCTCTAGGGAGGGGGTAGGGGGCCCTGGGCAAAAGTTTGCACCGGGGCCCACAAGACCTTAGTTACACCACTGACAGCTTACCATCTATATAGTCCATGTGGTTGTGCTGCAGCTTTATGAGTGGTTGCCGTTTTACAGATGATACATATTAACTCTGTAAAACGTCGCAGCCGCTTTATAAAACTACAGCAAACAAGGATTTTCTCCTTTACAAAGTACATATTACCCGCACCTTCTAACTACACCCATATACATAGAGATGAATGGGTAGAAACACCCAAGAGTAGTTTGAAAGTTTAATTGCCAATTTCATGGTTAGTTCTGTAAACCTTACTGACAACTTTTAAGCAAACATTTAGAACAAGTCAACTTTTGGATAGTACATATCCTGTACTGATCCTGTATTATACTCCAGAGCTGCACTCACTATTCTGCTGGTGCAGTCACTGTGTACATACATATACAGGAGATTCCCAGGTTATACCAGCATGGCCCATATGCACGATCACTTCTACCATCTGTACATATATACAGAATATTGCATACAAGGTGATGGATAACTTACTATATATAGCAGGTGGTTACGTTGCAGATTTCTCAGTAACCAGTTTTTTTTTTTTACAGAGGACGTATTAAATCTGTCAAAAAGGATACTTTGAAAAGCAGCAGAGTAAGAGCATATTAAGTGTATTGTAACATCTTCTGTGTCCTTGCCGGGCTTTGGCATGTGTGAATCCTGCCTTACACATCAGACCGCAGTATTGTACTTGTTAAAGGGGTTGTTTACCATTATGATACAAGATACAAAAAACACTAAGCGATGTCTATGGAGTGCTGTGACTTTGTAGTAAGGGGAGAGGTAGGTGGGAATGTACTTTCTACAGTCTGCTACTTCTCACACATAAGCTTACTTGTATAGCGCCATCATATTACGCAGCGCTTTACAGACATTGACAGTCACTGTCCCATAACAGTATGTCTCTGGAGTGTGGGAGGAAACCCACACAAACACAGGGAGAACATACAAACTCCTTGCAGATGTTGTCCTTGGCAGGATTCCAACCCAGGACTCCAGGGCTGCAAGGCTAACCTCTCAGCCACCATGCTCACCCATAGAGACAAGCGAGTTTTTTCTGAAATTCATTTTGCCTCCAATTTGGCCATCAGATTCAATTTTGGACCCAATAAATTCTGCCTGAATAGAAAGTTCCCCAGTTGCCTTGAGAAGTTGTGTATGACATGTCTGTATCCAACCCTTCCAAGCTGATCATAGGGATTGAGATACCAAAAAGCCATCTATATACTGTAACCCAAGTCTATATGATAAAGATATTTGATGCACATCTGTACATGAAGACATAACTTACCATCTACATATCACATGTAGTTGTGCGGCATGTAGTTGACTTCCGTCTTGGACCTCATTCAGACAGCAGTATTGTACTCCGTGTTAAAGGGGTTGTTGCAATCACAACTGGGATCCCAAGTACTGACCATGTAAAGGCAGCCGCATCCTATATCACGCCACAACTGCTAGCACTATCACTGGGGGTACCAGCAGTGGACCAGACATCCTAAGGACAGACCATCAGCAAGTCCCAGGAAACCCCTTGAGGATTTGGCCAGAGACTTGGGACTGCTGCCCTGAGCATTGGCAAGGTTCAGTCTGCTGGCATAAAACCCAACTATTATATGTTACAGTAGTCTCGTAAGACCACCAAGCAACCACACTAAGATGCAGGACCAAGTCAGATTTACAGGTTTTCCTATAAAATGTGTTATTTTGGAGAGCCATTATCTTGAGGCATCTGCTGCAAGCTGTTAACGTCAATGTGTTAGAAGTGAACTTTATATTGCCATTTTCACAAAAAATAAAAAATCTACACTCTTACATGGTGCTCAAAAGTAATTTCTAAGATAACATGTATACTATGTCAAGTCCAGGGGCAAGAACCAGATAGTTGTAGGCTGGACCTGGCACCTGAGAGTGTGAACCTGGCTTTAAGAGGTTACTTGTGGTTTTTGCGCCCCTCCAGTAGTTACAGATCTTTTGTTCGAGCAGTACTCCCTCTCTGGGATAACATTTTTATCCCCAACCATCAGAAGAGGTACCCACAAGACAATGGTCTCCCACTCCCCAAGTAGTCCCAGTCTTCAGTAGTTACAGCAACCCCAGCTTCCTTTGTAGTGACAGTAACTTCCCCCAGTAGTCACAGCATTGCACTCCCCCATAGTGCCCTTACAACTTCCCCAGCAGTCAAAGCAGCACCCAACTAACAAAGAAGGCAGAGTAGCTTTCCCAGTACTGTATTTTGCTTACTTGTATAGCGCCAACATATACTGCATCACTTTACAGACATTGACAGTCAGTCCCATATAGGGCTCACCATCTCTGTTCGCTATCAGTATGTCTTTGGAGTGTGGGAGGAAACTCACACAAACATGGGGAGAACATACAAACTTCATGTAGGTGGTGTCCTTGGCAGGATTCGAACCCAGGACTGGCCACTGAGCCACCATGCAGTACTCACAGCAATTCCACTACCCCACAAAAAGACCTGTTCCACAGTGGTCAAAGCAGCCCCAAGTTTCCACAATAGTCACAGCAACCCCTTCTAACCCTCCTCCAACCTCCACAGTACTCATAATATAGTCAAGGTTTCACAGCAGCTTCTATAGCAGTCCCCTTACAGCTGCCCAATAACCCTGGAATGGACGGTAAGATTGTAAAAAAGCAACAAGACAAAAAACATGCAGTGAACATGGTGAGAATTGTTTTTGGAGTGATAATTCAGCTGGTCTTCTGCCCTGTCTAAGTGCCATGTTTAACTGCAGCTTCTACACTTGGGATTGAATTGCATCGTACTAACCCCAGCACTCGCGTCTCCCCTAATACTATGTCTACTTATATAGCAGACATAAGGGGGACATTATATGGGCGACTATTATAATGTGGTCTCATTTATAAGAGGGAAAATTTATAAGGATTTAACCATTGTTAAAGGGGCAACTATTTATAGGAGGGCTAATATTGATAATGTGGACTATTTATAAGGTGAACTATTATTTATGAGGGGGCTATTACTGATACGGGGCACTGTTAATAAGCAGGGACTATTATTTATAAGGAGGTGCTATAGTAACTGATGAGGGGGTGCGAAAATCTTCTAGGAGGTACAAAGGTGGTTATGTGAATTGTGCGTGGGCATTAGAGGGGGTGGTTGTTACTGTTCTGGAGGCACAAAGTGGGAGTTATTAAAGGAGCTGCCACTGAAAATATGATGGCGTTGTTGGTATATCAGCATTTAGGGCCCCGCTTTTAGTTTTGCTCGGGGCCACAGTTTGTCTAAAATCATCCCTGTGTACATACATATACAGGAGATCCCCGGGTTATACCAGCATGGCCCATATACACGATCACTTCTACCAGCAGTACATATATACAGAATATTGCATACAAGGTGATGTATAACTTACTATATATAGCAGGTGGTTACGTTGCAGCTTTCTCAGTAACCAGTTTTTACAGAGGACGTATTAAATCTGTAAAAAAGGATTACTTTGAAAAGCAGCAGAGTAAGAGCATATTACGTGTATAGTAACATCTTCTGTGTCCTTGCCGGGCTTTGGCGTGTGTGAATCCTGCCTTAGACATCAGACCGCAGTATTGTACTCCTAAAAATAGGTTTAAAAGTTAAAATGAACAGAAATATTTCAGAAGTTTCTCACCCCTTTCCCTAGATCAAATATAAATCACACAAGGTATTTCTGCATCCAAAAGTGCCCGATCTATAAACCTAAAGATATATGTCCCAAACACACTAACAAAAAGAGTGATGGCCTTTGGAAGGTGGGAAGTAAAACAAACCCTGTTGGCCAGTGGTGCAACGATTGTGGTCGCAGGGGGTGTGACCGGAGGGGTACGGGGCCAGCTGGAAATGGCCGGGGCCCCAGTACCACCATGATAGTGGTCGGGGAAAGTCTTTTTTCCCCTGGGCTGGCAGGGGAGGTGTAACAATATGTATAGCAGTCGGGGGAACAAGTATATTATATTAATATATATTATATATAAAACACTTCTATACTCGCCTGTTCTGGAGCTCTTCTTGCCGGTAACTGATGTCACACCAGCGATCACATGGGGTGCGCCAGTGTAATGACGTTAGTCGCCGGAGAAGAGGATGCTGCAGACAGTCGGACGGAGCGAGAATGCCTCGGAGAGGTGAGTATAAGTTATTTTTAATCACTTTTCCTGGGCCTTTACATATTATACTGGGGAGTCTGAGGTGACCCCAGAGTATAATGGCACAGGCTCTAAAAAGGGGGGGGGGGGGGGGGCCACTGCGGAGCATATACTACTGTCCCAGTATTGTTTACATGCCGGGCGCTACACTGCTCACTAACTGATCTTGCTAACTGCAGTTGAGGGTATTACATTGATCTCCCTTTCAAGTATCCGATATCGCTGCAGCACCCATTACCGCCACTATCAATAATTCACTCTAGGGAAAGGCCCCAGGCAAAAGTTTGCACCGGGGGCCACAACACCTTAGTTACACCACTGATGACCTGCCATCTATATAGTCCATATCAGGGGTGTAAATACTGGGGTAGCAGCGGTAGCGGCTGCCACAGGACTAGGAACATTAAGGGGCCTGGAGCCCTGTGGCAGCCGCTACCGCGAACCCCACAAACACTGCTTTTCAGACCCCGGAGTATAACGATCAAGGGCCCAGGGGAGGTGAGGGAACAAACACGAACTCACCTCTCCTACACTCCGCAGGCTTCAGGCCTGTTTGTTGATGTCCCAGATGTCAGCCGACATTATGTGTAGCGACGCCAGCCTGACTCACGCGAGATCCGGTTTAACATTGAAAATGGCTGAAGTAACGCACCGGAGTGTATCGGAGCCAGGGAGAGGTAAGTAGCATTGTTTTTATGTTTGTATCCTACCCTGGGTCTCTGATCATTCTACTCTGGGGTCTGAAAAGACCCCAGAGTATAATAATAGTTCATGGGTGGTCCATAATGGGACATAATACTGTGTGCAGGGTCCACTGCGGGGCATAATGCTGGGGGCAGGAATGTGTTTTTTTGGGGGGTAAGAAAGGGCTTGTCAAATGTTCACCTTGGGGCCCAGGCATTCCTAGTTACACCACTGGTCCATGTGGTTGTGCTGCAGCTTTGAGTGGTTGCCATGTTACAGATGATACATATTAACTCTGTAAAACGTTGCAACCGTTCTGTAAATCTGCAGCAAGAACGGATTCTCTATTTTATAAAGAACATATTACCCGCACCTTCTGAATATGCCAATAGACAGATCTTTGTATCCTTTCCTGGCTATACAAGAAGATGTATAACTATATAGTATATGTACAGATATATCTGTACACAGGATGATGTACAACTTGCCATGTGTATATTCCATGCTGTTGTGCTGCAGCTTTCTGGGTAACTGCAGTTTTTACACATTTATATTACATCTATAAAGGCAACTACTTTGAAAAAGACAAAAGAAAATTTAAGCCGGGGCCCCACGTGGCAAAAAAACAGTCTTACAGTCCCTACAAAGTGGATGGGATTCTAGAGAAAGATACATGAAGAGGAAAAGCTGCAATTTCTAAGACAGTCGCTGTTTTGGAAATTGCAGCATGTCAGTGATACCTACATAAACTTCAGCGGTTTCCCTATAGATATAATGGAAGCAGAAAGTTTGTGAAGAGCTGCAGGAAAACTGATGTGTTTCAGCCGTGGTATTTCCCGCAGCGCCTGCTATGTGGGGCCTTCTGACTACACCCATATACATATACAAATCGTTAAAGAACATTTAATTAGGTACCTGGATGGGAAGGCTTTAATTAATCAGAGCCAGCACGGCTTTATGCCTAATAAATCTTGTCAGACTAATCTTATTTCCTTCTATAATAAAGTCACTGAATGGTTGGACCAGGGAAATGCAGTGGACATAGTATATCTTGACTTTAGTAAGGCCTTTGATAAAGTATCACATAACATTCTTATTGAAAAAATGATCAAGTATGGCTTTGATAAAATATCAGTGAGGTGGGTTCACAATTGGCTTAATGATCGGGCACAACGAGTAATTCTAAATGGCTATACATCAAACTGGAAGAAAGTAAAAAGCGGGGTGCCGCAGGGCTCTGTCCTGGGCCCAGTACTTTTTAATATTTTTATAAATGATCTGGATGATGGGGTTAATGGGGAACTAATAAAATTTGCAGATGATACAAAGCTAGGAGGAATGGCCAACACTAGAGAGGAGAGAGAGTGCATCCAAAAGGACTTGGACACACTGGAACAATGGGCTGAGGTGAACCAAATGGTATTCAACAGGGACAAATGCAAAGTTCTACATCTGGGTAACAGAAATGCAAGAAGCATATATAGTATGGGAGGAATAGTACTAAGTGAGAGTACAGGGGAAAAGGATCTGGGCATAATAATAGATCGCAAATTCAACATGAGTCAACAGTGCGGTGCGGTGGCTAAAAAGGCTAATAAAATTCTAGGATGTATCAAGACGAGCATTGAAGCTAGATCAAGAGAGGTAATTATTCCGCTGTACTCTGCCCTGGTCAGACCCCACCTGGAATACTGTGTACAGTTCTGGGCTCCCCAGTTTAAGAAAGACATCGATTTATTGGAGCAGGTCCAGAGAAGAGCAACCAAAATGGTGGAAGGTCTACAAACCATGTCCTACGAGGAGAGGCTAAAAGAATTGGGACTGCTTAGTTTGCAGAAGAGAAGGCTAAGGGGAGACTTAATAGCGGTATTTAAATATCTGAAAGGTTGTCACAGTGCAGAGGGATCTACCCTTTTCTCATTAGCAGAAGGAAGCACGAGAAGTAATGGGATGAAACTAAGGGGAAGGAGATTCAGATTAGACATTAGGAAAAACTTTCTAACAGTAAGGGTAGTGAGAGAGTGGAATAGGCTGCCACGGGAGGTGGTGAGTTCTTCATCAATTGAAATCTTCAAGCGGAAACTGGATAGGTATATAGCTGGGATGTTTTAGGAATTCCTGCTTTTGCAGGGGTTGGACTCGATGGCCCTTGAGGTCCCTTCCAACTCCAACTCCAACATCTAGATGTATGGGGGCAGAAAAACCCAAGAGGATTACATTTCATGGTTAGTTCTGTAAACCTTACTGACAACTTTTAAGCAAACATTTAGAACAAGTCAACTTTTGGATATTCCATATCCTGTACTGATCCTATGTAAGATGGGGAAACAGCCCTCATGTTATGAATGTACCTGTTTCTGTAATTAAGTTTATTTATTTTATAAACTGACATTTGGTTGTTTGACCACAAGCGGCCACTGTTACCTCAGAAGTGTGAAGGACTGTAATTCCCTGGAGTAGTGACGTGGAGAGCCTGTTCTGCAGAGGTGGAACTAGAAGGAAGAGCAGAGTGTGTGTGGCAGCCATCTTAGGAGTGTGCTTCGAGCTTTTAGAATTAGAAGGACTGAAGAGAGAGAAGGAGGATTCCTAAGGGATCAGAAATATAGCAAGGGGGTGCTGAAGCAGAGACTGTTCCAAGGTTTGTTCAGACAGCATCCTAAGTTGAAGATTGCTATCAAAAACCCAACTGATAAGTGGCCCTGTCAGTGAGATGGCATGTTTTCTGGATACGCCCTGCTTCCAGCTCTTCCAGACAAAGGCTAAAGGTACCCAACAGCCCTGGGTCAGTAAGAGAAGTAATCGTGCATGCACCGCATTACATTGTTTTGCTTGGGACCGAGTTAGGACCTGTAGTTAGACTAGTTAGGCATATTCATCTTCACAGGTGAATTAGCTACCTATTCGGTAGTAAGGACTCAATTCAATTCTCATAGAAGAGCTTCTGAGGAAGTCTGGGAGTGACATTTTATGCATGGTCACATTTCTTTGGCTTACAATATGACCTATTATATTTACTCGGTTGTACTTTTGGGGGGGGTGAATAGGGGTATATTGATAAGAGTGTAAGCTTTGTTATACCGCTGGTGCCCCTATCACACTCACCGAATTGTTCCTGTGACTAGGGTGATAAGAAGGTAACAAGCGGCTGGTTAGTTGCAGCCTGCAGATAGGTAAAAGCGTGGAGTGTTTTGGAGCCGCACATGAGAGGGCACCGCACTGTACAACACCAGGGTCTCAGCTCAGAGTGTATGTAAATAGTCAGGAGTGCTTTTTTTGGTAAAGAGGTCTTACTACACTAAGTAAAATCTTGTTTTTACTAAATTGAGTTGGAGTCGCTTCCTTTGTTTGTGACTTCGCTGTATCCTGGGGTAGCCCACCCCGGTACAAGGCTTACACTGGTATTATACTCCAGAGCTGCACTCACTATTCTGCTGGTGCAGTCACTGTGTACATACATATACAGGAGATCCCCAGGTTATACCAGCATGGCCCATATACACGATCACTTCTACCAGCTGTACATATATACAGAATATTGCATACAAGGTGATGTATAACTTACTAGATATAGCAGGCGGTTACGTTGCAGCTTTCTCAGTAACCAGTTTTTACAGAGGACGTATTAAATCTGTAAAAAAGGATTACTTGAAAACCAGCAGCATAAAAGCATATTAAGTGTATAGTAACATCTTGTGTCCTTGCCGGGCTTTGGCGTGTATGAATCCAGGCTTAGACATCAGACTGCAGTATTGTATTCCTAACAATAGGTTTCAAAGTTAAAGTTAACAAATATATTTAAAGGGAGTCTATTGAGATTTTCAATTTTTATCTAAGGCTATTATATTCATGTAGCCCTTATAAAGGCTAGTGTAGGCATACCTTCTATTTCCTGACTCTTGCTAGAGTTTTTCATAAGCAGCCTTTTTCTTGATATGTAAATTAGCTTCCACGGAGCACAGGGGGCGTTCCTCCTGTGCTCTGAGCACCCCCTGCGGCATCACCTTCTCCCTGCATCGCTGCCCCCTTCTTCCTTCCTGTTAGAAGCAAAGAGGCAGAGGAGGCGCTTTCTCCTGTCAGCTCGAACGAAATCTCTCCCAGGGGAATGTCTGTTCCAGTAAGAAGGGGGATAGGCAAGCAGAGAAGCCTAGACAGGTGCTGGTAGTGGGGGATTCAATTATTAGGGGAACAGACAGGGCAATCTGTCACAAAAACCGGGATTGTCGTACGGTGTGTTGCCTTCCTGGCGCTCGAGTTCAACACATGGCGGATCGGGTAGATCGATTACTGGGTGGGGCTGGTGTGGATCCAGCAGTCATGGTGCACGTTGGCACAAATGACAAAGCTAGCGGTAGGTGGAAGGTCCTTAATGATTTCAGGAATCTAGGGAAAAAGCTGAAGGCAAGGACCTCCAAGGTAGTATCTTCAGAAATACTACCTGTACCACGAGCTACACAGGAAAGGCAGCGGGAGATTAGGGAGGTAAACAAGTGGCTCAAGAGCTGGTGTAGGAAAGAG
The DNA here is from genome assembly GCA_947044405.1 of Leptodactylus fallax. Taxonomy (NCBI): domain Eukaryota; kingdom Metazoa; phylum Chordata; class Amphibia; order Anura; family Leptodactylidae; genus Leptodactylus; species Leptodactylus fallax. Next base: position 146,379 of record CAMRHE010001202.1, on the reverse strand, counting down.
GGGTTTGTGTTTCTGAAGAACTGGGCTGACTTTGCTGTGAGCTACAGGTTCTATGGTAGGGATGGGATGCACCTCAATGGGGAAGGGGCAGCTGTGCTGGGGGAGAAGATGGCTAGACGGTTGGAGGCGTGTTTACACTAGGGACTGGGGGGGGAGGGTAACAGATGTAGAGGGCAAGATAGTGTAGAAATGGAAAAAGGGCTAAATAGTGTAACTGGGGGTGGGGTTAGAACAGTCAGTAGGCAGTGGCAGAGTAGGGATAATGATAAATCCTTGAAATGTATGTATACTAACGCCAGAAGTCTCACTAACAAGATGGAGGAACTAAAAGTGATAATGTTGGAAGAGAAATATGACATGGTGGGGATAAGTGAGACATGGCTGGACTCCAGCTATGACTGGGCTGTAAATACACAGGGGTACAGTATGTTTAGAAAGGAGCGTACCAATAGGAAAGGGGGAGGGGTTTGCTTATATGTAAAATTCTGCCTTAAGCCAGTTGTGCGAGAGGACATCTGGGAGGAAAAATGAATATGTGGAGTTCTTCTGGGAGGAACAAAGAATAAAATACTGATAGGGGTTTGCTATAAACCTCCAAATATAATGGAAGAAGTTGAAAACGTACTAATAAAATGAGGCCACAAAGCATGATAAACACTGTAGCAAAAAGAGTGATGGCCTTTGGAAGGTGGGAAGTAAAACAAACCCTGACTGTCAGCCAGTGGCGTAACGATCGTGGCTGCAGGGGGTGCGACCGCGACCTGGCATCACAGCTGGAAATGGCTGGGGCCCAGTACCACCGGATAGTGGTCGGTAAAAGCCTTGTTCCCCTACCGCTATACATAGTTACACCTCCCCTGCCAGCCCACGGGAGGGGTATAAAAATAAGAAACTTCCTCACCTGTCCTGGGCTCTGGAGCTCTTCTTGCCAGTAACCGATGTCAAACCAATGGTCACATGGGGAGTGCCGGTGTAATGATGTCAGTCACCAGAGAAGAGGATGCTGCAGACAGCTGGATGGAGCGGTGAGTATAAGCGTTTTTAATCACTTCTCCTGGGCCTTTACTTATTATACTCTGGGGTCTGAGGTGACCCCAGAGTATAATAGCACCAGCTCTAAAGGGGAAGTGGGGAGCATATAATACTGTGTAGGTGCCACTGTGGAGCATATTATACTGTCCCAGTATTGTTTACATGCCGGGTGCTGCACTGCTCACTCACTGTAATCTTGATAACTGCAGTTATGGGTATTACCAACTTATCCCTTCCAAGTATCCGATATCGCTGCAGCACCCATAACCGCCACTATCAATAATTCGCTCTAGGGAGGGGGTAGGGGGCCCTGGGCAAAAGTTTGCACCGGGGCCCACAAGACCTTAGTTACACCACTGACAGCTTACCATCTATATAGTCCATGTGGTTGTGCTGCAGCTTTATGAGTGGTTGCCGTTTTACAGATGATACATATTAACTCTGTAAAACGTCGCAGCCGCTTTATAAAACTACAGCAAACAAGGATTTTCTCCTTTACAAAGTACATATTACCCGCACCTTCTAACTACACCCATATACATAGAGATGAATGGGTAGAAACACCCAAGAGTAGTTTGAAAGTTTAATTGCCAATTTCATGGTTAGTTCTGTAAACCTTACTGACAACTTTTAAGCAAACATTTAGAACAAGTCAACTTTTGGATAGTACATATCCTGTACTGATCCTGTATTATACTCCAGAGCTGCACTCACTATTCTGCTGGTGCAGTCACTGTGTACATACATATACAGGAGATTCCCAGGTTATACCAGCATGGCCCATATGCACGATCACTTCTACCATCTGTACATATATACAGAATATTGCATACAAGGTGATGGATAACTTACTATATATAGCAGGTGGTTACGTTGCAGATTTCTCAGTAACCAGTTTTTTTTTTTACAGAGGACGTATTAAATCTGTCAAAAAGGATACTTTGAAAAGCAGCAGAGTAAGAGCATATTAAGTGTATTGTAACATCTTCTGTGTCCTTGCCGGGCTTTGGCATGTGTGAATCCTGCCTTACACATCAGACCGCAGTATTGTACTTGTTAAAGGGGTTGTTTACCATTATGATACAAGATACAAAAAACACTAAGCGATGTCTATGGAGTGCTGTGACTTTGTAGTAAGGGGAGAGGTAGGTGGGAATGTACTTTCTACAGTCTGCTACTTCTCACACATAAGCTTACTTGTATAGCGCCATCATATTACGCAGCGCTTTACAGACATTGACAGTCACTGTCCCATAACAGTATGTCTCTGGAGTGTGGGAGGAAACCCACACAAACACAGGGAGAACATACAAACTCCTTGCAGATGTTGTCCTTGGCAGGATTCCAACCCAGGACTCCAGGGCTGCAAGGCTAACCTCTCAGCCACCATGCTCACCCATAGAGACAAGCGAGTTTTTTCTGAAATTCATTTTGCCTCCAATTTGGCCATCAGATTCAATTTTGGACCCAATAAATTCTGCCTGAATAGAAAGTTCCCCAGTTGCCTTGAGAAGTTGTGTATGACATGTCTGTATCCAACCCTTCCAAGCTGATCATAGGGATTGAGATACCAAAAAGCCATCTATATACTGTAACCCAAGTCTATATGATAAAGATATTTGATGCACATCTGTACATGAAGACATAACTTACCATCTACATATCACATGTAGTTGTGCGGCATGTAGTTGACTTCCGTCTTGGACCTCATTCAGACAGCAGTATTGTACTCCGTGTTAAAGGGGTTGTTGCAATCACAACTGGGATCCCAAGTACTGACCATGTAAAGGCAGCCGCATCCTATATCACGCCACAACTGCTAGCACTATCACTGGGGGTACCAGCAGTGGACCAGACATCCTAAGGACAGACCATCAGCAAGTCCCAGGAAACCCCTTGAGGATTTGGCCAGAGACTTGGGACTGCTGCCCTGAGCATTGGCAAGGTTCAGTCTGCTGGCATAAAACCCAACTATTATATGTTACAGTAGTCTCGTAAGACCACCAAGCAACCACACTAAGATGCAGGACCAAGTCAGATTTACAGGTTTTCCTATAAAATGTGTTATTTTGGAGAGCCATTATCTTGAGGCATCTGCTGCAAGCTGTTAACGTCAATGTGTTAGAAGTGAACTTTATATTGCCATTTTCACAAAAAATAAAAAATCTACACTCTTACATGGTGCTCAAAAGTAATTTCTAAGATAACATGTATACTATGTCAAGTCCAGGGGCAAGAACCAGATAGTTGTAGGCTGGACCTGGCACCTGAGAGTGTGAACCTGGCTTTAAGAGGTTACTTGTGGTTTTTGCGCCCCTCCAGTAGTTACAGATCTTTTGTTCGAGCAGTACTCCCTCTCTGGGATAACATTTTTATCCCCAACCATCAGAAGAGGTACCCACAAGACAATGGTCTCCCACTCCCCAAGTAGTCCCAGTCTTCAGTAGTTACAGCAACCCCAGCTTCCTTTGTAGTGACAGTAACTTCCCCCAGTAGTCACAGCATTGCACTCCCCCCCATAGTGCCCTTACAACTTCCCCAGCAGTCAAAGCAGCACCCAACTAACAAAGAAGGCAGAGTAGCTTTCCCAGTACTGTATTTTGCTTACTTGTATAGCGCCAACATATACTGCATCACTTTACAGACATTGACAGTCAGTCCCATATAGGGCTCACCATCTCTGTTCGCTATCAGTATGTCTTTGGAGTGTGGGAGGAAACTCACACAAACATGGGGAGAACATACAAACTTCATGTAGGTGGTGTCCTTGGCAGGATTCGAACCCAGGACTGGCCACTGAGCCACCATGCAGTACTCACAGCAATTCCACTACCCCACAAAAAGACCTGTTCCACAGTGGTCAAAGCAGCCCCAAGTTTCCACAATAGTCACAGCAACCCCTTCTAACCCTCCTCCAACCTCCACAGTACTCATAATATAGTCAAGGTTTCACAGCAGCTTCTATAGCAGTCCCCTTACAGCTGCCCAATAACCCTGGAATGGACGGTAAGATTGTAAAAAAGCAACAAGACAAAAAACATGCAGTGAACATGGTGAGAATTGTTTTTGGAGTGATAATTCAGCTGGTCTTCTGCCCTGTCTAAGTGCCATGTTTAACTGCAGCTTCTACACTTGGGATTGAATTGCATCGTACTAACCCCAGCACTCGCGTCTCCCCTAATACTATGTCTACTTATATAGCAGACATAAGGGGGACATTATATGGGCGACTATTATAATGTGGTCTCATTTATAAGAGGGAAAATTTATAAGGATTTAACCATTGTTAAAGGGGCAACTATTTATAGGAGGGCTAATATTGATAATGTGGACTATTTATAAGGTGAACTATTATTTATGAGGGGGCTATTACTGATACGGGGCACTGTTAATAAGCAGGGACTATTATTTATAAGGAGGTGCTATAGTAACTGATGAGGGGGTGCGAAAATCTTCTAGGAGGTACAAAGGTGGTTATGTGAATTGTGCGTGGGCATTAGAGGGGGTGGTTGTTACTGTTCTGGAGGCACAAAGTGGGAGTTATTAAAGGAGCTGCCACTGAAAATATGATGGCGTTGTTGGTATATCAGCATTTAGGGCCCCGCTTTTAGTTTTGCTCGGGGCCACAGTTTGTCTAAAATCATCCCTGTGTACATACATATACAGGAGATCCCCGGGTTATACCAGCATGGCCCATATACACGATCACTTCTACCAGCAGTACATATATACAGAATATTGCATACAAGGTGATGTATAACTTACTATATATAGCAGGTGGTTACGTTGCAGCTTTCTCAGTAACCAGTTTTTACAGAGGACGTATTAAATCTGTAAAAAAGGATTACTTTGAAAAGCAGCAGAGTAAGAGCATATTACGTGTATAGTAACATCTTCTGTGTCCTTGCCGGGCTTTGGCGTGTGTGAATCCTGCCTTAGACATCAGACCGCAGTATTGTACTCCTAAAAATAGGTTTAAAAGTTAAAATGAACAGAAATATTTCAGAAGTTTCTCACCCCTTTCCCTAGATCAAATATAAATCACACAAGGTATTTCTGCATCCAAAAGTGCCCGATCTATAAACCTAAAGATATATGTCCCAAACACACTAACAAAAAGAGTGATGGCCTTTGGAAGGTGGGAAGTAAAACAAACCCTGTTGGCCAGTGGTGCAACGATTGTGGTCGCAGGGGGTGTGACCGGAGGGGTACGGGGCCAGCTGGAAATGGCCGGGGCCCCAGTACCACCATGATAGTGGTCGGGGAAAGTCTTTTTTCCCCTGGGCTGGCAGGGGAGGTGTAACAATATGTATAGCAGTCGGGGGAACAAGTATATTATATTAATATATATTATATATAAAACACTTCTATACTCGCCTGTTCTGGAGCTCTTCTTGCCGGTAACTGATGTCACACCAGCGATCACATGGGGTGCGCCAGTGTAATGACGTTAGTCGCCGGAGAAGAGGATGCTGCAGACAGTCGGACGGAGCGAGAATGCCTCGGAGAGGTGAGTATAAGTTATTTTTAATCACTTTTCCTGGGCCTTTACATATTATACTGGGGAGTCTGAGGTGACCCCAGAGTATAATGGCACAGGCTCTAAAAAGGGGGGGGGGGGGGGCCACTGCGGAGCATATACTACTGTCCCAGTATTGTTTACATGCCGGGCGCTACACTGCTCACTAACTGATCTTGCTAACTGCAGTTGAGGGTATTACATTGATCTCCCTTTCAAGTATCCGATATCGCTGCAGCACCCATTACCGCCACTATCAATAATTCACTCTAGGGAAAGGCCCCCAGGCAAAAGTTTGCACCGGGGGCCACAACACCTTAGTTACACCACTGATGACCTGCCATCTATATAGTCCATATCAGGGGTGTAAATACTGGGGTAGCAGCGGTAGCGGCTGCCACAGGACTAGGAACATTAAGGGGCCTGGAGCCCTGTGGCAGCCGCTACCGCGAACCCCACAAACACTGCTTTTCAGACCCCGGAGTATAACGATCAAGGGCCCAGGGGAGGTGAGGGAACAAACACGAACTCACCTCTCCTACACTCCGCAGGCTTCAGGCCTGTTTGTTGATGTCCCAGATGTCAGCCGACATTATGTGTAGCGACGCCAGCCTGACTCACGCGAGATCCGGTTTAACATTGAAAATGGCTGAAGTAACGCACCGGAGTGTATCGGAGCCAGGGAGAGGTAAGTAGCATTGTTTTTATGTTTGTATCCTACCCTGGGTCTCTGATCATTCTACTCTGGGGTCTGAAAAGACCCCAGAGTATAATAATAGTTCATGGGTGGTCCATAATGGGACATAATACTGTGTGCAGGGTCCACTGCGGGGCATAATGCTGGGGGCAGGAATGTGTTTTTTTGGGGGGTAAGAAAGGGCTTGTCAAATGTTCACCTTGGGGCCCAGGCATTCCTAGTTACACCACTGGTCCATGTGGTTGTGCTGCAGCTTTGAGTGGTTGCCATGTTACAGATGATACATATTAACTCTGTAAAACGTTGCAACCGTTCTGTAAATCTGCAGCAAGAACGGATTCTCTATTTTATAAAGAACATATTACCCGCACCTTCTGAATATGCCAATAGACAGATCTTTGTATCCTTTCCTGGCTATACAAGAAGATGTATAACTATATAGTATATGTACAGATATATCTGTACACAGGATGATGTACAACTTGCCATGTGTATATTCCATGCTGTTGTGCTGCAGCTTTCTGGGTAACTGCAGTTTTTACACATTTATATTACATCTATAAAGGCAACTACTTTGAAAAAGACAAAAGAAAATTTAAGCCGGGGCCCCACGTGGCAAAAAAACAGTCTTACAGTCCCTACAAAGTGGATGGGATTCTAGAGAAAGATACATGAAGAGGAAAAGCTGCAATTTCTAAGACAGTCGCTGTTTTGGAAATTGCAGCATGTCAGTGATACCTACATAAACTTCAGCGGTTTCCCTATAGATATAATGGAAGCAGAAAGTTTGTGAAGAGCTGCAGGAAAACTGATGTGTTTCAGCCGTGGTATTTCCCGCAGCGCCTGCTATGTGGGGCCTTCTGACTACACCCATATACATATACAAATCGTTAAAGAACATTTAATTAGGTACCTGGATGGGAAGGCTTTAATTAATCAGAGCCAGCACGGCTTTATGCCTAATAAATCTTGTCAGACTAATCTTATTTCCTTCTATAATAAAGTCACTGAATGGTTGGACCAGGGAAATGCAGTGGACATAGTATATCTTGACTTTAGTAAGGCCTTTGATAAAGTATCACATAACATTCTTATTGAAAAAATGATCAAGTATGGCTTTGATAAAATATCAGTGAGGTGGGTTCACAATTGGCTTAATGATCGGGCACAACGAGTAATTCTAAATGGCTATACATCAAACTGGAAGAAAGTAAAAGCGGGGTGCCGCAGGGCTCTGTCCTGGGCCCAGTACTTTTTAATATTTTTATAAATGATCTGGATGATGGGGTTAATGGGGAACTAATAAAATTTGCAGATGATACAAAGCTAGGAGGAATGGCCAACACTAGAGAGGAGAGAGAGTGCATCCAAAAGGACTTGGACACACTGGAACAATGGGCTGAGGTGAACCAAATGGTATTCAACAGGGACAAATGCAAAGTTCTACATCTGGGTAACAGAAATGCAAGAAGCATATATAGTATGGGAGGAATAGTACTAAGTGAGAGTACAGGGGAAAAGGATCTGGGCATAATAATAGATCGCAAATTCAACATGAGTCAACAGTGCGGTGCGGTGGCTAAAAAGGCTAATAAAATTCTAGGATGTATCAAGACGAGCATTGAAGCTAGATCAAGAGAGGTAATTATTCCGCTGTACTCTGCCCTGGTCAGACCCCACCTGGAATACTGTGTACAGTTCTGGGCTCCCCAGTTTAAGAAAGACATCGATTTATTGGAGCAGGTCCAGAGAAGAGCAACCAAAATGGTGGAAGGTCTACAAACCATGTCCTACGAGGAGAGGCTAAAAGAATTGGGACTGCTTAGTTTGCAGAAGAGAAGGCTAAGGGGAGACTTAATAGCGGTATTTAAATATCTGAAAGGTTGTCACAGTGCAGAGGGATCTACCCTTTTCTCATTAGCAGAAGGAAGCACGAGAAGTAATGGGATGAAACTAAGGGGAAGGAGATTCAGATTAGACATTAGGAAAAACTTTCTAACAGTAAGGGTAGTGAGAGAGTGGAATAGGCTGCCACGGGAGGTGGTGAGTTCTTCATCAATTGAAATCTTCAAGCGGAAACTGGATAGGTATATAGCTGGGATGTTTTAGGAATTCCTGCTTTTGCAGGGGGTTGGACTCGATGGCCCTTGAGGTCCCTTCCAACTCCAACTCCAACATCTAGATGTATGGGGGCAGAAAAACCCAAGAGGATTACATTTCATGGTTAGTTCTGTAAACCTTACTGACAACTTTTAAGCAAACATTTAGAACAAGTCAACTTTTGGATATTCCATATCCTGTACTGATCCTATGTAAGATGGGGAAACAGCCCTCATGTTATGAATGTACCTGTTTCTGTAATTAAGTTTATTTATTTTATAAACTGACATTTGGTTGTTTGACCACAAGCGGCCACTGTTACCTCAGAAGTGTGAAGGACTGTAATTCCCTGGAGTAGTGACGTGGAGAGCCTGTTCTGCAGAGGTGGAACTAGAAGGAAGAGCAGAGTGTGTGTGGCAGCCATCTTAGGAGTGTGCTTCGAGCTTTTAGAATTAGAAGGACTGAAGAGAGAGAAGGAGGATTCCTAAGGGATCAGAAATATAGCAAGGGGGTGCTGAAGCAGAGACTGTTCCAAGGTTTGTTCAGACAGCATCCTAAGTTGAAGATTGCTATCAAAAACCCAACTGATAAGTGGCCCTGTCAGTGAGATGGCATGTTTTCTGGATACGCCCTGCTTCCAGCTCTTCCAGACAAAGGCTAAAGGTACCCAACAGCCCTGGGTCAGTAAGAGAAGTAATCGTGCATGCACCGCATTACATTGTTTTGCTTGGGACCGAGTTAGGACCTGTAGTTAGACTAGTTAGGCATATTCATCTTCACAGGTGAATTAGCTACCTATTCGGTAGTAAGGACTCAATTCAATTCTCATAGAAGAGCTTCTGAGGAAGTCTGGGAGTGACATTTTATGCATGGTCACATTTCTTTGGCTTACAATATGACCTATTATATTTACTCGGTTGTACTTTTGGGGGGGTGAATAGGGGTATATTGATAAGAGTGTAAGCTTTGTTATACCGCTGGTGCCCCTATCACACTCACCGAATTGTTCCTGTGACTAGGGTGATAAGAAGGTAACAAGCGGCTGGTTAGTTGCAGCCTGCAGATAGGTAAAAGCGTGGAGTGTTTTGGAGCCGCACATGAGAGGGCACCGCACTGTACAACACCAGGGTCTCAGCTCAGAGTGTATGTAAATAGTCAGGAGTGCTTTTTTTGGTAAAGAGGTCTTACTACACTAAGTAAAATCTTGTTTTTACTAAATTGAGTTGGAGTCGCTTCCTTTGTTTGTGACTTCGCTGTATCCTGGGGTAGCCCACCCCGGTACAAGGCTTACACTGGTATTATACTCCAGAGCTGCACTCACTATTCTGCTGGTGCAGTCACTGTGTACATACATATACAGGAGATCCCCAGGTTATACCAGCATGGCCCATATACACGATCACTTCTACCAGCTGTACATATATACAGAATATTGCATACAAGGTGATGTATAACTTACTAGATATAGCAGGCGGTTACGTTGCAGCTTTCTCAGTAACCAGTTTTTACAGAGGACGTATTAAATCTGTAAAAAAGGATTACTTGAAAACCAGCAGCATAAAAGCATATTAAGTGTATAGTAACATCTTGTGTCCTTGCCGGGCTTTGGCGTGTATGAATCCAGGCTTAGACATCAGACTGCAGTATTGTATTCCTAACAATAGGTTTCAAAGTTAAAGTTAACAAATATATTTAAAGGGAGTCTATTGAGATTTTCAATTTTTATCTAAGGCTATTATATTCATGTAGCCCTTATAAAGGCTAGTGTAGGCATACCTTCTATTTCCTGACTCTTGCTAGAGTTTTTCATAAGCAGCCTTTTTCTTGATATGTAAATTAGCTTCCACGGAGCACAGGGGGCGTTCCTCCTGTGCTCTGAGCACCCCCTGCGGCATCACCTTCTCCCTGCATCGCTGCCCCCTTCTTCCTTCCTGTTAGAAGCAAAGAGGCAGAGGAGGCGCTTTCTCCTGTCAGCTCGAACGAAATCTCTCCCAGGGGAATGTCTGTTCCAGTAAGAAGGGGGATAGGCAAGCAGAGAAGCCTAGACAGGTGCTGGTAGTGGGGGATTCAATTATTAGGGGAACAGACAGGGCAATCTGTCACAAAAACCGGGATTGTCGTACGGTGTGTTGCCTTCCTGGCGCTCGAGTTCAACACATGGCGGATCGGGTAGATCGATTACTGGGTGGGGCTGGTGTGGATCCAGCAGTCATGGTGCACGTTGGCACAAATGACAAAGCTAGCGGTAGGTGGAAGGTCCTTAATGATTTCAGGAATCTAGGGAAAAAGCTGAAGGCAAGGACCTCCAAGGTAGTATCTTCAGAAATACTACCTGTACCACGAGCTACACAGGAAAGGCAGCGGGAGATTAGGGAGGTAAACAAGTGGCTCAAGAGCTGGTGTAGGAAAGAGGGGTTTGTGTTTCTGAAGAACTGGGCTGACTTTGCTGTGAGCTACAGGTTCTATGGTAGGGATGGGATGCACCTCAATGGGGGAAGGGGCAGCTGTGCTGGGGGAGAAGATGGCTAGACGGTTGGAGGCGTGTTTACACTAGGGACTGGGGGGGAGGGTAACAGATGTAGAGGGCAAGATAGTGTAGAAATGGAAAAAGGGCTAAATAGTGTAACTGGGGGTGGGGTTAGAACAGTCAGTAGGCAGTGGCAGAGTAGGGATAATGATAAATCCTTGAAATGTATGTATACTAACGCCAGAAGTCTCACTAACAAGATGGAGGAACTAAAAGTGATAATGTTGGAAGAGAAATATGACATGGTGGGGATAAGTGAGACATGGCTGGACTCCAGCTATGACTGGGCTGTAAATACACAGGGGTACAGTATGTTTAGAAAGGAGCGTACCAATAGGAAAGGGGGAGGGGTTTGCTTATATGTAAAATTCTGCCTTAAGCCAGTTGTGCGAGAGGACATCTGGGAGGAAAAATGAATATGTGGAGTTCTTCTGGGAGGAACAAAGAATAAAATACTGATAGGGGTTTGCTATAAACCTCCAAATATAATGGAAGAAGTTGAAAACGTACTAATAAAATGAGGCCACAAAGCATGATAAACACTGTAGCAAAAAGAGTGATGGCCTTTGGAAGGTGGGAAGTAAAACAAACCCTGACTGTCAGCCAGTGGCGTAACGATCGTGGCTGCAGGGGGTGCGACCGCGACCTGGCATCACAGCTGGAAATGGCTGGGGCCCAGTACCACCGGATAGTGGTCGGTAAAAGCCTTGTTCCCCTACCGCTATACATAGTTACACCTCCCCTGCCAGCCCACGGGAGGGGTATAAAAATAAGAAACTTCCTCACCTGTCCTGGGCTCTGGAGCTCTTCTTGCCAGTAACCGATGTCAAACCAATGGTCACATGGGGAGTGCCGGTGTAATGATGTCAGTCACCAGAGAAGAGGATGCTGCAGACAGCTGGATGGAGCGGTGAGTATAAGCGTTTTTAATCACTTCTCCTGGGCCTTTACTTATTATACTCTGGGGTCTGAGGTGACCCCAGAGTATAATAGCACCAGCTCTAAAGGGGAAGTGGGGAGCATATAATACTGTGTAGGTGCCACTGTGGAGCATATTATACTGTCCCAGTATTGTTTACATGCCGGGTGCTGCACTGCTCACTCACTGTAATCTTGATAACTGCAGTTATGGGTATTACCAACTTATCCCTTCCAAGTATCCGATATCGCTGCAGCACCCATAACCGCCACTATCAATAATTCGCTCTAGGGAGGGGGGTAGGGGGCCCTGGGCAAAAGTTTGCACCGGGGCCCACAAGACCTTAGTTACACCACTGACAGCTTACCATCTATATAGTCCATGTGGTTGTGCTGCAGCTTTATGAGTGGTTGCCGTTTTACAGATGATACATATTAACTCTGTAAAACGTCGCAGCCGCTTTATAAAACTACAGCAAACAAGGATTTTCTCCTTTACAAAGTACATATTACCCGCACCTTCTAACTACACCCATATACATAGAGATGAATGGGTAGAAACACCCAAGAGTAGTTTGAAAGTTTAATTGCCAATTTCATGGTTAGTTCTGTAAACCTTACTGACAACTTTTAAGCAAACATTTAGAACAAGTCAACTTTTGGATAGTACATATCCTGTACTGATCCTGTATTATACTCCAGAGCTGCACTCACTATTCTGCTGGTGCAGTCACTGTGTACATACATATACAGGAGATTCCCAGGTTATACCAGCATGGCCCATATGCACGATCACTTCTACCATCTGTACATATATACAGAATATTGCATACAAGGTGATGGATAACTTACTATATATAGCAGGTGGTTACGTTGCAGATTTCTCAGTAACCAGTTTTTTTTTTTACAGAGGACGTATTAAATCTGTCAAAAAGGATACTTTGAAAAGCAGCAGAGTAAGAGCATATTAAGTGTATTGTAACATCTTCTGTGTCCTTGCCGGGCTTTGGCATGTGTGAATCCTGCCTTACACATCAGACCGCAGTATTGTACTTGTTAAAGGGGTTGTTTACCATTATGATACAAGATACAAAAAACACTAAGCGATGTCTATGGAGTGCTGTGACTTTGTAGTAAGGGGAGAGGTAGGTGGGAATGTACTTTCTACAGTCTGCTACTTCTCACACATAAGCTTACTTGTATAGCGCCATCATATTACGCAGCGCTTTACAGACATTGACAGTCACTGTCCCATAACAGTATGTCTCTGGAGTGTGGGAGGAAACCCACACAAACACAGGGAGAACATACAAACTCCTTGCAGATGTTGTCCTTGGCAGGATTCCAACCCAGGACTCCAGGGCTGCAAGGCTAACCTCTCAGCCACCATGCTCACCCATAGAGACAAGCGAGTTTTTTCTGAAATTCATTTTGCCTCCAATTTGGCCATCAGATTCAATTTTGGACCCAATAAATTCTGCCTGAATAGAAAGTTCCCCAGTTGCCTTGAGAAGTTGTGTATGACATGTCTGTATCCAACCCTTCCAAGCTGATCATAGGGATTGAGATACCAAAAAGCCATCTATATACTGTAACCCAAGTCTATATGATAAAGATATTTGATGCACATCTGTACATGAAGACATAACTTACCATCTACATATCACATGTAGTTGTGCGGCATGTAGTTGACTTCCGTCTTGGACCTCATTCAGACAGCAGTATTGTACTCCGTGTTAAAGGGGTTGTTGCAATCACAACTGGGATCCCAAGTACTGACCATGTAAAGGCAGCCGCATCCTATATCACGCCACAACTGCTAGCACTATCACTGGGGGTACCAGCAGTGGACCAGACATCCTAAGGACAGACCATCAGCAAGTCCCAGGAAACCCCTTGAGGATTTGGCCAGAGACTTGGGACTGCTGCCCTGAGCATTGGCAAGGTTCAGTCTGCTGGCATAAAACCCAACTATTATATGTTACAGTAGTCTCGTAAGACCACCAAGCAACCACACTAAGATGCAGGACCAAGTCAGATTTACAGGTTTTCCTATAAAATGTGTTATTTTGGAGAGCCATTATCTTGAGGCATCTGCTGCAAGCTGTTAACGTCAATGTGTTAGAAGTGAACTTTATATTGCCATTTTCACAAAAAATAAAAAATCTACACTCTTACATGGTGCTCAAAAGTAATTTCTAAGATAACATGTATACTATGTCAAGTCCAGGGGCAAGAACCAGATAGTTGTAGGCTGGACCTGGCACCTGAGAGTGTGAACCTGGCTTTAAGAGGTTACTTGTGGTTTTTGCGCCCCTCCAGTAGTTACAGATCTTTTGTTCGAGCAGTACTCCCTCTCTGGGATAACATTTTTATCCCCAACCATCAGAAGAGGTACCCACAAGACAATGGTCTCCCACTCCCCAAGTAGTCCCAGTCTTCAGTAGTTACAGCAACCCCAGCTTCCTTTGTAGTGACAGTAACTTCCCCCAGTAGTCACAGCATTGCACTCCCCCCCATAGTGCCCTTACAACTTCCCCAGCAGTCAAAGCAGCACCCAACTAACAAAGAAGGCAGAGTAGCTTTCCCAGTACTGTATTTTGCTTACTTGTATAGCGCCAACATATACTGCATCACTTTACAGACATTGACAGTCAGTCCCATATAGGGCTCACCATCTCTGTTCGCTATCAGTATGTCTTTGGAGTGTGGGAGGAAACTCACACAAACATGGGGAGAACATACAAACTTCATGTAGGTGGTGTCCTTGGCAGGATTCGAACCCAGGACTGGCCACTGAGCCACCATGCAGTACTCACAGCAATTCCACTACCCCACAAAAAGACCTGTTCCACAGTGGTCAAAGCAGCCCCAAGTTTCCACAATAGTCACAGCAACCCCTTCTAACCCTCCTCCAACCTCCACAGTACTCATAATATAGTCAAGGTTTCACAGCAGCTTCTATAGCAGTCCCCTTACAGCTGCCCAATAACCCTGGAATGGACGGTAAGATTGTAAAAAAGCAACAAGACAAAAAACATGCAGTGAACATGGTGAGAATTGTTTTTGGAGTGATAATTCAGCTGGTCTTCTGCCCTGTCTAAGTGCCATGTTTAACTGCAGCTTCTACACTTGGGATTGAATTGCATCGTACTAACCCCAGCACTCGCGTCTCCCCTAATACTATGTCTACTTATATAGCAGACATAAGGGGGACATTATATGGGCGACTATTATAATGTGGTCTCATTTATAAGAGGGAAAATTTATAAGGATTTAACCATTGTTAAAGGGGCAACTATTTATAGGAGGGCTAATATTGATAATGTGGACTATTTATAAGGTGAACTATTATTTATGAGGGGGCTATTACTGATACGGGGCACTGTTAATAAGCAGGGACTATTATTTATAAGGAGGTGCTATAGTAACTGATGAGGGGGGTGCGAAAATCTTCTAGGAGGTACAAAGGTGGTTATGTGAATTGTGCGTGGGCATTAGAGGGGGTGGTTGTTACTGTTCTGGAGGCACAAAGTGGGAGTTATTAAAGGAGCTGCCACTGAAAATATGATGGCGTTGTTGGTATATCAGCATTTAGGGCCCCGCTTTTAGTTTTGCTCGGGGCCACAGTTTGTCTAAAATCATCCCTGTGTACATACATATACAGGAGATCCCCGGGTTATACCAGCATGGCCCATATACACGATCACTTCTACCAGCAGTACATATATACAGAATATTGCATACAAGGTGATGTATAACTTACTATATATAGCAGGTGGTTACGTTGCAGCTTTCTCAGTAACCAGTTTTTACAGAGGACGTATTAAATCTGTAAAAAAGGATTACTTTGAAAAGCAGCAGAGTAAGAGCATATTACGTGTATAGTAACATCTTCTGTGTCCTTGCCGGGCTTTGGCGTGTGTGAATCCTGCCTTAGACATCAGACCGCAGTATTGTACTCCTAAAAATAGGTTTAAAAGTTAAAATGAACAGAAATATTTCAGAAGTTTCTCACCCCTTTCCCTAGATCAAATATAAATCACACAAGGTATTTCTGCATCCAAAAGTGCCCGATCTATAAACCTAAAGATATATGTCCCAAACACACTAACAAAAAGAGTGATGGCCTTTGGAAGGTGGGAAGTAAAACAAACCCTGTTGGCCAGTGGTGCAACGATTGTGGTCGCAGGGGGTGTGACCGGAGGGGTACGGGGCCAGCTGGAAATGGCCGGGGCCCCAGTACCACCATGATAGTGGTCGGGGAAAGTCTTTTTTTCCCCTGGGCTGGCAGGGGAGGTGTAACAATATGTATAGCAGTCGGGGGAACAAGTATATTATATTAATATATATTATATATAAAACACTTCTATACTCGCCTGTTCTGGAGCTCTTCTTGCCGGTAACTGATGTCACACCAGCGATCACATGGGGTGCGCCAGTGTAATGACGTTAGTCGCCGGAGAAGAGGATGCTGCAGACAGTCGGACGGAGCGAGAATGCCTCGGAGAGGTGAGTATAAGTTATTTTTAATCACTTTTCCTGGGCCTTTACATATTATACTGGGGAGTCTGAGGTGACCCCAGAGTATAATGGCACAGGCTCTAAAAAGGGGGGGGGGGGGGGGGGGGGGGCCACTGCGGAGCATATACTACTGTCCCAGTATTGTTTACATGCCGGGCGCTACACTGCTCACTAACTGATCTTGCTAACTGCAGTTGAGGGTATTACATTGATCTCCCTTTCAAGTATCCGATATCGCTGCAGCACCCATTACCGCCACTATCAATAATTCACTCTAGGGAAAGGCCCCAGGCAAAAGTTTGCACCGGGGGCCACAACACCTTAGTTACACCACTGATGACCTGCCATCTATATAGTCCATATCAGGGGTGTAAATACTGGGGTAGCAGCGGTAGCGGCTGCCACAGGACTAGGAACATTAAGGGGCCTGGAGCCCTGTGGCAGCCGCTACCGCGAACCCCACAAACACTGCTTTTCAGACCCCGGAGTATAACGATCAAGGGCCCAGGGGAGGTGAGGGAACAAACACGAACTCACCTCTCCTACACTCCGCAGGCTTCAGGCCTGTTTGTTGATGTCCCAGATGTCAGCCGACATTATGTGTAGCGACGCCAGCCTGACTCACGCGAGATCCGGTTTAACATTGAAAATGGCTGAAGTAACGCACCGGAGTGTATCGGAGCCAGGGAGAGGTAAGTAGCATTGTTTTTATGTTTGTATCCTACCCTGGGTCTCTGATCATTCTACTCTGGGGTCTGAAAAGACCCCAGAGTATAATAATAGTTCATGGGTGGTCCATAATGGGACATAATACTGTGTGCAGGGTCCACTGCGGGGCATAATGCTGGGGGCAGGAATGTGTTTTTTTGGGGGGTAAGAAAGGGCTTGTCAAATGTTCACCTTGGGGCCCAGGCATTCCTAGTTACACCACTGGTCCATGTGGTTGTGCTGCAGCTTTGAGTGGTTGCCATGTTACAGATGATACATATTAACTCTGTAAAACGTTGCAACCGTTCTGTAAATCTGCAGCAAGAACGGATTCTCTATTTTATAAAGAACATATTACCCGCACCTTCTGAATATGCCAATAGACAGATCTTTGTATCCTTTCCTGGCTATACAAGAAGATGTATAACTATATAGTATATGTACAGATATATCTGTACACAGGATGATGTACAACTTGCCATGTGTATATTCCATGCTGTTGTGCTGCAGCTTTCTGGGTAACTGCAGTTTTTACACATTTATATTACATCTATAAAGGCAACTACTTTGAAAAAGACAAAAGAAAATTTAAGCCGGGGCCCCACGTGGCAAAAAAACAGTCTTACAGTCCCTACAAAGTGGATGGGATTCTAGAGAAAGATACATGAAGAGGAAAAGCTGCAATTTCTAAGACAGTCGCTGTTTTGGAAATTGCAGCATGTCAGTGATACCTACATAAACTTCAGCGGTTTCCCTATAGATATAATGGAAGCAGAAAGTTTGTGAAGAGCTGCAGGAAAACTGATGTGTTTCAGCCGTGGTATTTCCCGCAGCGCCTGCTATGTGGGGCCTTCTGACTACACCCATATACATATACAAATCGTTAAAGAACATTTAATTAGGTACCTGGATGGGAAGGCTTTAATTAATCAGAGCCAGCACGGCTTTATGCCTAATAAATCTTGTCAGACTAATCTTATTTCCTTCTATAATAAAGTCACTGAATGGTTGGACCAGGGAAATGCAGTGGACATAGTATATCTTGACTTTAGTAAGGCCTTTGATAAAGTATCACATAACATTCTTATTGAAAAAATGATCAAGTATGGCTTTGATAAAATATCAGTGAGGTGGGTTCACAATTGGCTTAATGATCGGGCACAACGAGTAATTCTAAATGGCTATACATCAAACTGGAAGAAAGTAAAAAGCGGGGTGCCGCAGGGCTCTGTCCTGGGCCCAGTACTTTTTAATATTTTTATAAATGATCTGGATGATGGGGTTAATGGGGAACTAATAAAATTTGCAGATGATACAAAGCTAGGAGGAATGGCCAACACTAGAGAGGAGAGAGAGTGCATCCAAAAGGACTTGGACACACTGGAACAATGGGCTGAGGTGAACCAAATGGTATTCAACAGGGACAAATGCAAAGTTCTACATCTGGGTAACAGAAATGCAAGAAGCATATATAGTATGGGAGGAATAGTACTAAGTGAGAGTACAGGGGAAAAGGATCTGGGCATAATAATAGATCGCAAATTCAACATGAGTCAACAGTGCGGTGCGGTGGCTAAAAAGGCTAATAAAATTCTAGGATGTATCAAGACGAGCATTGAAGCTAGATCAAGAGAGGTAATTATTCCGCTGTACTCTGCCCTGGTCAGACCCCACCTGGAATACTGTGTACAGTTCTGGGCTCCCCAGTTTAAGAAAGACATCGATTTATTGGAGCAGGTCCAGAGAAGAGCAACCAAAATGGTGGAAGGTCTACAAACCATGTCCTACGAGGAGAGGCTAAAAGAATTGGGACTGCTTAGTTTGCAGAAGAGAAGGCTAAGGGGAGACTTAATAGCGGTATTTAAATATCTGAAAGGTTGTCACAGTGCAGAGGGATCTACCCTTTTCTCATTAGCAGAAGGAAGCACGAGAAGTAATGGGATGAAACTAAGGGGAAGGAGATTCAGATTAGACATTAGGAAAAACTTTCTAACAGTAAGGGTAGTGAGAGAGTGGAATAGGCTGCCACGGGAGGTGGTGAGTTCTTCATCAATTGAAATCTTCAAGCGGAAACTGGATAGGTATATAGCTGGGATGTTTTAGGAATTCCTGCTTTTGCAGGGGGTTGGACTCGATGGCCCTTGAGGTCCCTTCCAACTCCAACTCCAACATCTAGATGTATGGGGGCAGAAAAACCCAAGAGGATTACATTTCATGGTTAGTTCTGTAAACCTTACTGACAACTTTTAAGCAAACATTTAGAACAAGTCAACTTTTGGATATTCCATATCCTGTACTGATCCTATGTAAGATGGGGAAACAGCCCTCATGTTATGAATGTACCTGTTTCTGTAATTAAGTTTATTTATTTTATAAACTGACATTTGGTTGTTTGACCACAAGCGGCCACTGTTACCTCAGAAGTGTGAAGGACTGTAATTCCCTGGAGTAGTGACGTGGAGAGCCTGTTCTGCAGAGGTGGAACTAGAAGGAAGAGCAGAGTGTGTGTGGCAGCCATCTTAGGAGTGTGCTTCGAGCTTTTAGAATTAGAAGGACTGAAGAGAGAGAAGGAGGATTCCTAAGGGATCAGAAATATAGCAAGGGGGTGCTGAAGCAGAGACTGTTCCAAGGTTTGTTCAGACAGCATCCTAAGTTGAAGATTGCTATCAAAAACCCAACTGATAAGTGGCCCTGTCAGTGAGATGGCATGTTTTCTGGATACGCCCTGCTTCCAGCTCTTCCAGACAAAGGCTAAAGGTACCCAACAGCCCTGGGTCAGTAAGAGAAGTAATCGTGCATGCACCGCATTACATTGTTTTGCTTGGGACCGAGTTAGGACCTGTAGTTAGACTAGTTAGGCATATTCATCTTCACAGGTGAATTAGCTACCTATTCGGTAGTAAGGACTCAATTCAATTCTCATAGAAGAGCTTCTGAGGAAGTCTGGGAGTGACATTTTATGCATGGTCACATTTCTTTGGCTTACAATATGACCTATTATATTTACTCGGTTGTACTTTTGGGGGGGTGAATAGGGGTATATTGATAAGAGTGTAAGCTTTGTTATACCGCTGGTGCCCCTATCACACTCACCGAATTGTTCCTGTGACTAGGGTGATAAGAAGGTAACAAGCGGCTGGTTAGTTGCAGCCTGCAGATAGGTAAAAGCGTGGAGTGTTTTGGAGCCGCACATGAGAGGGCACCGCACTGTACAACACCAGGGTCTCAGCTCAGAGTGTATGTAAATAGTCAGGAGTGCTTTTTTTGGTAAAGAGGTCTTACTACACTAAGTAAAATCTTGTTTTTACTAAATTGAGTTGGAGTCGCTTCCTTTGTTTGTGACTTCGCTGTATCCTGGGGTAGCCCACCCCGGTACAAGGCTTACACTGGTATTATACTCCAGAGCTGCACTCACTATTCTGCTGGTGCAGTCACTGTGTACATACATATACAGGAGATCCCCAGGTTATACCAGCATGGCCCATATACACGATCACTTCTACCAGCTGTACATATATACAGAATATTGCATACAAGGTGATGTATAACTTACTAGATATAGCAGGCGGTTACGTTGCAGCTTTCTCAGTAACCAGTTTTTACAGAGGACGTATTAAATCTGTAAAAAAGGATTACTTGAAAACCAGCAGCATAAAAGCATATTAAGTGTATAGTAACATCTTGTGTCCTTGCCGGGCTTTGGCGTGTATGAATCCAGGCTTAGACATCAGACTGCAGTATTGTATTCCTAACAATAGGTTTCAAAGTTAAAGTTAACAAATATATTTAAAGGGAGTCTATTGAGATTTTCAATTTTTATCTAAGGCTATTATATTCATGTAGCCCTTATAAAGGCTAGTGTAGGCATACCTTCTATTTCCTGACTCTTGCTAGAGTTTTTCATAAGCAGCCTTTTTCTTGATATGTAAATTAGCTTCCACGGAGCACAGGGGGCGTTCCTCCTGTGCTCTGAGCACCCCCTGCGGCATCACCTTCTCCCTGCATCGCTGCCCCCTTCTTCCTTCCTGTTAGAAGCAAAGAGGCAGAGGAGGCGCTTTCTCCTGTCAGCTCGAACGAAATCTCTCCCAGGGGAATGTCTGTTCCAGTAAGAAGGGGGATAGGCAAGCAGAGAAGCCTAGACAGGTGCTGGTAGTGGGGGATTCAATTATTAGGGGAACAGACAGGGCAATCTGTCACAAAAACCGGGATTGTCGTACGGTGTGTTGCCTTCCTGGCGCTCGAGTTCAACACATGGCGGATCGGGTAGATCGATTACTGGGTGGGGCTGGTGTGGATCCAGCAGTCATGGTGCACGTTGGCACAAATGACAAAGCTAGCGGTAGGTGGAAGGTCCTTAATGATTTCAGGAATCTAGGGAAAAAGCTGAAGGCAAGGACCTCCAAGGTAGTATCTTCAGAAATACTACCTGTACCACGAGCTACACAGGAAAGGCAGCGGGAGATTAGGGAGGTAAACAAGTGGCTCAAGAGCTGGTGTAGGAAAGAGGGGTTTGTGTTTCTGAAGAACTGGGCTGACTTTGCTGTGAGCTACAGGTTCTATGGTAGGGATGGGATGCACCTCAATGGGGAAGGGGCAGCTGTGCTGGGGGAGAAGATGGCTAGACGGTTGGAGGCGTGTTTACACTAGGGACTGGGGGGGGAGGGTAACAGATGTAGAGGGCAAGATAGTGTAGAAATGGAAAAAGGGCTAAATAGTGTAACTGGGGGTGGGGTTAGAACAGTCAGTAGGCAGTGGCAGAGTAGGGATAATGATAAATCCTTGAAATGTATGTATACTAACGCCAGAAGTCTCACTAACAAGATGGAGGAACTAAAAGTGATAATGTTGGAAGAGAAATATGACATGGTGGGGATAAGTGAGACATGGCTGGACTCCAGCTATGACTGGGCTGTAAATACACAGGGGTACAGTATGTTTAGAAAGGAGCGTACCAATAGGAAAGGGGGAGGGGTTTGCTTATATGTAAAATTCTGCCTTAAGCCAGTTGTGCGAGAGGACATCTGGGAGGAAAAATGAATATGTGGAGTTCTTCTGGGAGGAACAAAGAATAAAATACTGATAGGGGTTTGCTATAAACCTCCAAATATAATGGAAGAAGTTGAAAACGTACTAATAAAATGAGGCCACAAAGCATGATAAACACTGTAGCAAAAAGAGTGATGGCCTTTGGAAGGTGGGAAGTAAAACAAACCCTGACTGTCAGCCAGTGGCGTAACGATCGTGGCTGCAGGGGGTGCGACCGCGACCTGGCATCACAGCTGGAAATGGCTGGGGCCCAGTACCACCGGATAGTGGTCGGTAAAAGCCTTGTTCCCCTACCGCTATACATAGTTACACCTCCCCTGCCAGCCCACGGGAGGGGTATAAAAATAAGAAACTTCCTCACCTGTCCTGGGCTCTGGAGCTCTTCTTGCCAGTAACCGATGTCAAACCAATGGTCACATGGGGAGTGCCGGTGTAATGATGTCAGTCACCAGAGAAGAGGATGCTGCAGACAGCTGGATGGAGCGGTGAGTATAAGCGTTTTTAATCACTTCTCCTGGGCCTTTACTTATTATACTCTGGGGTCTGAGGTGACCCCAGAGTATAATAGCACCAGCTCTAAAGGGGAAGTGGGGAGCATATAATACTGTGTAGGTGCCACTGTGGAGCATATTATACTGTCCCAGTATTGTTTACATGCCGGGTGCTGCACTGCTCACTCACTGTAATCTTGATAACTGCAGTTATGGGTATTACCAACTTATCCCTTCCAAGTATCCGATATCGCTGCAGCACCCATAACCGCCACTATCAATAATTCGCTCTAGGGAGGGGGTAGGGGGCCCTGGGCAAAAGTTTGCACCGGGGCCCACAAGACCTTAGTTACACCACTGACAGCTTACCATCTATATAGTCCATGTGGTTGTGCTGCAGCTTTATGAGTGGTTGCCGTTTTACAGATGATACATATTAACTCTGTAAAACGTCGCAGCCGCTTTATAAAACTACAGCAAACAAGGATTTTCTCCTTTACAAAGTACATATTACCCGCACCTTCTAACTACACCCATATACATAGAGATGAATGGGTAGAAACACCCAAGAGTAGTTTGAAAGTTTAATTGCCAATTTCATGGTTAGTTCTGTAAACCTTACTGACAACTTTTAAGCAAACATTTAGAACAAGTCAACTTTTGGATAGTACATATCCTGTACTGATCCTGTATTATACTCCAGAGCTGCACTCACTATTCTGCTGGTGCAGTCACTGTGTACATACATATACAGGAGATTCCCAGGTTATACCAGCATGGCCCATATGCACGATCACTTCTACCATCTGTACATATATACAGAATATTGCATACAAGGTGATGGATAACTTACTATATATAGCAGGTGGTTACGTTGCAGATTTCTCAGTAACCAGTTTTTTTTTTACAGAGGACGTATTAAATCTGTCAAAAAGGATACTTTGAAAAGCAGCAGAGTAAGAGCATATTAAGTGTATTGTAACATCTTCTGTGTCCTTGCCGGGCTTTGGCATGTGTGAATCCTGCCTTACACATCAGACCGCAGTATTGTACTTGTTAAAGGGGTTGTTTACCATTATGATACAAGATACAAAAAACACTAAGCGATGTCTATGGAGTGCTGTGACTTTGTAGTAAGGGGAGAGGTAGGTGGGAATGTACTTTCTACAGTCTGCTACTTCTCACACATAAGCTTACTTGTATAGCGCCATCATATTACGCAGCGCTTTACAGACATTGACAGTCACTGTCCCATAACAGTATGTCTCTGGAGTGTGGGAGGAAACCCACACAAACACAGGGAGAACATACAAACTCCTTGCAGATGTTGTCCTTGGCAGGATTCCAACCCAGGACTCCAGGGCTGCAAGGCTAACCTCTCAGCCACCATGCTCACCCATAGAGACAAGCGAGTTTTTTCTGAAATTCATTTTGCCTCCAATTTGGCCATCAGATTCAATTTTGGACCCAATAAATTCTGCCTGAATAGAAAGTTCCCCAGTTGCCTTGAGAAGTTGTGTATGACATGTCTGTATCCAACCCTTCCAAGCTGATCATAGGGATTGAGATACCAAAAAGCCATCTATATACTGTAACCCAAGTCTATATGATAAAGATATTTGATGCACATCTGTACATGAAGACATAACTTACCATCTACATATCACATGTAGTTGTGCGGCATGTAGTTGACTTCCGTCTTGGACCTCATTCAGACAGCAGTATTGTACTCCGTGTTAAAGGGGTTGTTGCAATCACAACTGGGATCCCAAGTACTGACCATGTAAAGGCAGCCGCATCCTATATCACGCCACAACTGCTAGCACTATCACTGGGGGTACCAGCAGTGGACCAGACATCCTAAGGACAGACCATCAGCAAGTCCCAGGAAACCCCTTGAGGATTTGGCCAGAGACTTGGGACTGCTGCCCTGAGCATTGGCAAGGTTCAGTCTGCTGGCATAAAACCCAACTATTATATGTTACAGTAGTCTCGTAAGACCACCAAGCAACCACACTAAGATGCAGGACCAAGTCAGATTTACAGGTTTTCCTATAAAATGTGTTATTTTGGAGAGCCATTATCTTGAGGCATCTGCTGCAAGCTGTTAACGTCAATGTGTTAGAAGTGAACTTTATATTGCCATTTTCACAAAAAATAAAAAATCTACACTCTTACATGGTGCTCAAAAGTAATTTCTAAGATAACATGTATACTATGTCAAGTCCAGGGGCAAGAACCAGATAGTTGTAGGCTGGACCTGGCACCTGAGAGTGTGAACCTGGCTTTAAGAGGTTACTTGTGGTTTTTGCGCCCCTCCAGTAGTTACAGATCTTTTGTTCGAGCAGTACTCCCTCTCTGGGATAACATTTTTATCCCCAACCATCAGAAGAGGTACCCACAAGACAATGGTCTCCCACTCCCCAAGTAGTCCCAGTCTTCAGTAGTTACAGCAACCCCAGCTTCCTTTGTAGTGACAGTAACTTCCCCCAGTAGTCACAGCATTGCACTCCCCCCATAGTGCCCTTACAACTTCCCCAGCAGTCAAAGCAGCACCCAACTAACAAAGAAGGCAGAGTAGCTTTCCCAGTACTGTATTTTGCTTACTTGTATAGCGCCAACATATACTGCATCACTTTACAGACATTGACAGTCAGTCCCATATAGGGCTCACCATCTCTGTTCGCTATCAGTATGTCTTTGGAGTGTGGGAGGAAACTCACACAAACATGGGGAGAACATACAAACTTCATGTAGGTGGTGTCCTTGGCAGGATTCGAACCCAGGACTGGCCACTGAGCCACCATGCAGTACTCACAGCAATTCCACTACCCCACAAAAAGACCTGTTCCACAGTGGTCAAAGCAGCCCCAAGTTTCCACAATAGTCACAGCAACCCCTTC
Organism: Leptodactylus fallax; assembly: GCA_947044405.1. NCBI lineage: Eukaryota > Metazoa > Chordata > Amphibia > Anura > Leptodactylidae > Leptodactylus > Leptodactylus fallax. The sequence continues at coordinate 120,914 of CAMRHE010001202.1, read as the reverse complement.
TAACCCTCCTCCAACCTCCACAGTACTCATAATATAGTCAAGGTTTCACAGCAGCTTCTATAGCAGTCCCCTTACAGCTGCCCAATAACCCTGGAATGGACGGTAAGATTGTAAAAAAGCAACAAGACAAAAAACATGCAGTGAACATGGTGAGAATTGTTTTTGGAGTGATAATTCAGCTGGTCTTCTGCCCTGTCTAAGTGCCATGTTTAACTGCAGCTTCTACACTTGGGATTGAATTGCATCGTACTAACCCCAGCACTCGCGTCTCCCCTAATACTATGTCTACTTATATAGCAGACATAAGGGGGACATTATATGGGCGACTATTATAATGTGGTCTCATTTATAAGAGGGAAAATTTATAAGGATTTAACCATTGTTAAAGGGGCAACTATTTATAGGAGGGCTAATATTGATAATGTGGACTATTTATAAGGTGAACTATTATTTATGAGGGGGCTATTACTGATACGGGGCACTGTTAATAAGCAGGGACTATTATTTATAAGGAGGTGCTATAGTAACTGATGAGGGGGTGCGAAAATCTTCTAGGAGGTACAAAGGTGGTTATGTGAATTGTGCGTGGGCATTAGAGGGGGTGGTTGTTACTGTTCTGGAGGCACAAAGTGGGAGTTATTAAAGGAGCTGCCACTGAAAATATGATGGCGTTGTTGGTATATCAGCATTTAGGGCCCCGCTTTTAGTTTTGCTCGGGGCCACAGTTTGTCTAAAATCATCCCTGTGTACATACATATACAGGAGATCCCCGGGTTATACCAGCATGGCCCATATACACGATCACTTCTACCAGCAGTACATATATACAGAATATTGCATACAAGGTGATGTATAACTTACTATATATAGCAGGTGGTTACGTTGCAGCTTTCTCAGTAACCAGTTTTTACAGAGGACGTATTAAATCTGTAAAAAAGGATTACTTTGAAAAGCAGCAGAGTAAGAGCATATTACGTGTATAGTAACATCTTCTGTGTCCTTGCCGGGCTTTGGCGTGTGTGAATCCTGCCTTAGACATCAGACCGCAGTATTGTACTCCTAAAAATAGGTTTAAAAGTTAAAATGAACAGAAATATTTCAGAAGTTTCTCACCCCTTTCCCTAGATCAAATATAAATCACACAAGGTATTTCTGCATCCAAAAGTGCCCGATCTATAAACCTAAAGATATATGTCCCAAACACACTAACAAAAAGAGTGATGGCCTTTGGAAGGTGGGAAGTAAAACAAACCCTGTTGGCCAGTGGTGCAACGATTGTGGTCGCAGGGGGTGTGACCGGAGGGGTACGGGGCCAGCTGGAAATGGCCGGGGCCCCAGTACCACCATGATAGTGGTCGGGGAAAGTCTTTTTTTCCCCTGGGCTGGCAGGGGAGGTGTAACAATATGTATAGCAGTCGGGGGAACAAGTATATTATATTAATATATATTATATATAAAACACTTCTATACTCGCCTGTTCTGGAGCTCTTCTTGCCGGTAACTGATGTCACACCAGCGATCACATGGGGTGCGCCAGTGTAATGACGTTAGTCGCCGGAGAAGAGGATGCTGCAGACAGTCGGACGGAGCGAGAATGCCTCGGAGAGGTGAGTATAAGTTATTTTTAATCACTTTTCCTGGGCCTTTACATATTATACTGGGGAGTCTGAGGTGACCCCAGAGTATAATGGCACAGGCTCTAAAAAGGGGGGGGGGGGGGGCCACTGCGGAGCATATACTACTGTCCCAGTATTGTTTACATGCCGGGCGCTACACTGCTCACTAACTGATCTTGCTAACTGCAGTTGAGGGTATTACATTGATCTCCCTTTCAAGTATCCGATATCGCTGCAGCACCCATTACCGCCACTATCAATAATTCACTCTAGGGAAAGGCCCCAGGCAAAAGTTTGCACCGGGGGCCACAACACCTTAGTTACACCACTGATGACCTGCCATCTATATAGTCCATATCAGGGGTGTAAATACTGGGGTAGCAGCGGTAGCGGCTGCCACAGGACTAGGAACATTAAGGGGCCTGGAGCCCTGTGGCAGCCGCTACCGCGAACCCCACAAACACTGCTTTTCAGACCCCGGAGTATAACGATCAAGGGCCCAGGGGAGGTGAGGGAACAAACACGAACTCACCTCTCCTACACTCCGCAGGCTTCAGGCCTGTTTGTTGATGTCCCAGATGTCAGCCGACATTATGTGTAGCGACGCCAGCCTGACTCACGCGAGATCCGGTTTAACATTGAAAATGGCTGAAGTAACGCACCGGAGTGTATCGGAGCCAGGGAGAGGTAAGTAGCATTGTTTTTATGTTTGTATCCTACCCTGGGTCTCTGATCATTCTACTCTGGGGTCTGAAAAGACCCCAGAGTATAATAATAGTTCATGGGTGGTCCATAATGGGACATAATACTGTGTGCAGGGTCCACTGCGGGGCATAATGCTGGGGGCAGGAATGTGTTTTTTTGGGGGGTAAGAAAGGGCTTGTCAAATGTTCACCTTGGGGCCCAGGCATTCCTAGTTACACCACTGGTCCATGTGGTTGTGCTGCAGCTTTGAGTGGTTGCCATGTTACAGATGATACATATTAACTCTGTAAAACGTTGCAACCGTTCTGTAAATCTGCAGCAAGAACGGATTCTCTATTTTATAAAGAACATATTACCCGCACCTTCTGAATATGCCAATAGACAGATCTTTGTATCCTTTCCTGGCTATACAAGAAGATGTATAACTATATAGTATATGTACAGATATATCTGTACACAGGATGATGTACAACTTGCCATGTGTATATTCCATGCTGTTGTGCTGCAGCTTTCTGGGTAACTGCAGTTTTTACACATTTATATTACATCTATAAAGGCAACTACTTTGAAAAAGACAAAAGAAAATTTAAGCCGGGGCCCCACGTGGCAAAAAAACAGTCTTACAGTCCCTACAAAGTGGATGGGATTCTAGAGAAAGATACATGAAGAGGAAAAGCTGCAATTTCTAAGACAGTCGCTGTTTTGGAAATTGCAGCATGTCAGTGATACCTACATAAACTTCAGCGGTTTCCCTATAGATATAATGGAAGCAGAAAGTTTGTGAAGAGCTGCAGGAAAACTGATGTGTTTCAGCCGTGGTATTTCCCGCAGCGCCTGCTATGTGGGGCCTTCTGACTACACCCATATACATATACAAATCGTTAAAGAACATTTAATTAGGTACCTGGATGGGAAGGCTTTAATTAATCAGAGCCAGCACGGCTTTATGCCTAATAAATCTTGTCAGACTAATCTTATTTCCTTCTATAATAAAGTCACTGAATGGTTGGACCAGGGAAATGCAGTGGACATAGTATATCTTGACTTTAGTAAGGCCTTTGATAAAGTATCACATAACATTCTTATTGAAAAAATGATCAAGTATGGCTTTGATAAAATATCAGTGAGGTGGGTTCACAATTGGCTTAATGATCGGGCACAACGAGTAATTCTAAATGGCTATACATCAAACTGGAAGAAAGTAAAAAGCGGGGTGCCGCAGGGCTCTGTCCTGGGCCCAGTACTTTTTAATATTTTTATAAATGATCTGGATGATGGGGTTAATGGGGAACTAATAAAATTTGCAGATGATACAAAGCTAGGAGGAATGGCCAACACTAGAGAGGAGAGAGAGTGCATCCAAAAGGACTTGGACACACTGGAACAATGGGCTGAGGTGAACCAAATGGTATTCAACAGGGACAAATGCAAAGTTCTACATCTGGGTAACAGAAATGCAAGAAGCATATATAGTATGGGAGGAATAGTACTAAGTGAGAGTACAGGGGAAAAGGATCTGGGCATAATAATAGATCGCAAATTCAACATGAGTCAACAGTGCGGTGCGGTGGCTAAAAAGGCTAATAAAATTCTAGGATGTATCAAGACGAGCATTGAAGCTAGATCAAGAGAGGTAATTATTCCGCTGTACTCTGCCCTGGTCAGACCCCACCTGGAATACTGTGTACAGTTCTGGGCTCCCCAGTTTAAGAAAGACATCGATTTATTGGAGCAGGTCCAGAGAAGAGCAACCAAAATGGTGGAAGGTCTACAAACCATGTCCTACGAGGAGAGGCTAAAAGAATTGGGACTGCTTAGTTTGCAGAAGAGAAGGCTAAGGGGAGACTTAATAGCGGTATTTAAATATCTGAAAGGTTGTCACAGTGCAGAGGGATCTACCCTTTTCTCATTAGCAGAAGGAAGCACGAGAAGTAATGGGATGAAACTAAGGGGAAGGAGATTCAGATTAGACATTAGGAAAAACTTTCTAACAGTAAGGGTAGTGAGAGAGTGGAATAGGCTGCCACGGGAGGTGGTGAGTTCTTCATCAATTGAAATCTTCAAGCGGAAACTGGATAGGTATATAGCTGGGATGTTTTAGGAATTCCTGCTTTTGCAGGGGGTTGGACTCGATGGCCCTTGAGGTCCCTTCCAACTCCAACTCCAACATCTAGATGTATGGGGGCAGAAAAACCCAAGAGGATTACATTTCATGGTTAGTTCTGTAAACCTTACTGACAACTTTTAAGCAAACATTTAGAACAAGTCAACTTTTGGATATTCCATATCCTGTACTGATCCTATGTAAGATGGGGAAACAGCCCTCATGTTATGAATGTACCTGTTTCTGTAATTAAGTTTATTTATTTTATAAACTGACATTTGGTTGTTTGACCACAAGCGGCCACTGTTACCTCAGAAGTGTGAAGGACTGTAATTCCCTGGAGTAGTGACGTGGAGAGCCTGTTCTGCAGAGGTGGAACTAGAAGGAAGAGCAGAGTGTGTGTGGCAGCCATCTTAGGAGTGTGCTTCGAGCTTTTAGAATTAGAAGGACTGAAGAGAGAGAAGGAGGATTCCTAAGGGATCAGAAATATAGCAAGGGGGTGCTGAAGCAGAGACTGTTCCAAGGTTTGTTCAGACAGCATCCTAAGTTGAAGATTGCTATCAAAAACCCAACTGATAAGTGGCCCTGTCAGTGAGATGGCATGTTTTCTGGATACGCCCTGCTTCCAGCTCTTCCAGACAAAGGCTAAAGGTACCCAACAGCCCTGGGTCAGTAAGAGAAGTAATCGTGCATGCACCGCATTACATTGTTTTGCTTGGGACCGAGTTAGGACCTGTAGTTAGACTAGTTAGGCATATTCATCTTCACAGGTGAATTAGCTACCTATTCGGTAGTAAGGACTCAATTCAATTCTCATAGAAGAGCTTCTGAGGAAGTCTGGGAGTGACATTTTATGCATGGTCACATTTCTTTGGCTTACAATATGACCTATTATATTTACTCGGTTGTACTTTTGGGGGGGTGAATAGGGGTATATTGATAAGAGTGTAAGCTTTGTTATACCGCTGGTGCCCCTATCACACTCACCGAATTGTTCCTGTGACTAGGGTGATAAGAAGGTAACAAGCGGCTGGTTAGTTGCAGCCTGCAGATAGGTAAAAGCGTGGAGTGTTTTGGAGCCGCACATGAGAGGGCACCGCACTGTACAACACCAGGGTCTCAGCTCAGAGTGTATGTAAATAGTCAGGAGTGCTTTTTTTGGTAAAGAGGTCTTACTACACTAAGTAAAATCTTGTTTTTACTAAATTGAGTTGGAGTCGCTTCCTTTGTTTGTGACTTCGCTGTATCCTGGGGTAGCCCACCCCGGTACAAGGCTTACACTGGTATTATACTCCAGAGCTGCACTCACTATTCTGCTGGTGCAGTCACTGTGTACATACATATACAGGAGATCCCCAGGTTATACCAGCATGGCCCATATACACGATCACTTCTACCAGCTGTACATATATACAGAATATTGCATACAAGGTGATGTATAACTTACTAGATATAGCAGGCGGTTACGTTGCAGCTTTCTCAGTAACCAGTTTTTACAGAGGACGTATTAAATCTGTAAAAAAGGATTACTTGAAAACCAGCAGCATAAAAGCATATTAAGTGTATAGTAACATCTTGTGTCCTTGCCGGGCTTTGGCGTGTATGAATCCAGGCTTAGACATCAGACTGCAGTATTGTATTCCTAACAATAGGTTTCAAAGTTAAAGTTAACAAATATATTTAAAGGGAGTCTATTGAGATTTTCAATTTTTATCTAAGGCTATTATATTCATGTAGCCCTTATAAAGGCTAGTGTAGGCATACCTTCTATTTCCTGACTCTTGCTAGAGTTTTTCATAAGCAGCCTTTTTCTTGATATGTAAAATTAGCTTCCACGGAGCACAGGGGGCGTTCCTCCTGTGCTCTGAGCACCCCCTGCGGCATCACCTTCTCCCTGCATCGCTGCCCCCTTCTTCCTTCCTGTTAGAAGCAAAGAGGCAGAGGAGGCGCTTTCTCCTGTCAGCTCGAACGAAATCTCTCCCAGGGGAATGTCTGTTCCAGTAAGAAGGGGGATAGGCAAGCAGAGAAGCCTAGACAGGTGCTGGTAGTGGGGGATTCAATTATTAGGGGAACAGACAGGGCAATCTGTCACAAAAACCGGGATTGTCGTACGGTGTGTTGCCTTCCTGGCGCTCGAGTTCAACACATGGCGGATCGGGTAGATCGATTACTGGGTGGGGCTGGTGTGGATCCAGCAGTCATGGTGCACGTTGGCACAAATGACAAAGCTAGCGGTAGGTGGAAGGTCCTTAATGATTTCAGGAATCTAGGGAAAAAGCTGAAGGCAAGGACCTCCAAGGTAGTATCTTCAGAAATACTACCTGTACCACGAGCTACACAGGAAAGGCAGCGGGAGATTAGGGAGGTAAACAAGTGGCTCAAGAGCTGGTGTAGGAAAGAGGGGTTTGTGTTTCTGAAGAACTGGGCTGACTTTGCTGTGAGCTACAGGTTCTATGGTAGGGATGGGATGCACCTCAATGGGGAAGGGGCAGCTGTGCTGGGGGAGAAGATGGCTAGACGGTTGGAGGCGTGTTTACACTAGGGACTGGGGGGGGAGGGTAACAGATGTAGAGGGCAAGATAGTGTAGAAATGGAAAAAGGGCTAAATAGTGTAACTGGGGGTGGGGTTAGAACAGTCAGTAGGCAGTGGCAGAGTAGGGATAATGATAAATCCTTGAAATGTATGTATACTAACGCCAGAAGTCTCACTAACAAGATGGAGGAACTAAAAGTGATAATGTTGGAAGAGAAATATGACATGGTGGGGATAAGTGAGACATGGCTGGACTCCAGCTATGACTGGGCTGTAAATACACAGGGGTACAGTATGTTTAGAAAGGAGCGTACCAATAGGAAAGGGGGAGGGGTTTGCTTATATGTAAAATTCTGCCTTAAGCCAGTTGTGCGAGAGGACATCTGGGAGGAAAAATGAATATGTGGAGTTCTTCTGGGAGGAACAAAGAATAAAATACTGATAGGGGTTTGCTATAAACCTCCAAATATAATGGAAGAAGTTGAAAACGTACTAATAAAATGAGGCCACAAAGCATGATAAACACTGTAGCAAAAAGAGTGATGGCCTTTGGAAGGTGGGAAGTAAAACAAACCCTGACTGTCAGCCAGTGGCGTAACGATCGTGGCTGCAGGGGGTGCGACCGCGACCTGGCATCACAGCTGGAAATGGCTGGGGCCCAGTACCACCGGATAGTGGTCGGTAAAAGCCTTGTTCCCCTACCGCTATACATAGTTACACCTCCCCTGCCAGCCCACGGGAGGGGTATAAAAATAAGAAACTTCCTCACCTGTCCTGGGCTCTGGAGCTCTTCTTGCCAGTAACCGATGTCAAACCAATGGTCACATGGGGAGTGCCGGTGTAATGATGTCAGTCACCAGAGAAGAGGATGCTGCAGACAGCTGGATGGAGCGGTGAGTATAAGCGTTTTTAATCACTTCTCCTGGGCCTTTACTTATTATACTCTGGGGTCTGAGGTGACCCCAGAGTATAATAGCACCAGCTCTAAAGGGGAAGTGGGGAGCATATAATACTGTGTAGGTGCCACTGTGGAGCATATTATACTGTCCCAGTATTGTTTACATGCCGGGTGCTGCACTGCTCACTCACTGTAATCTTGATAACTGCAGTTATGGGTATTACCAACTTATCCCTTCCAAGTATCCGATATCGCTGCAGCACCCATAACCGCCACTATCAATAATTCGCTCTAGGGAGGGGGTAGGGGGCCCTGGGCAAAAGTTTGCACCGGGGCCCACAAGACCTTAGTTACACCACTGACAGCTTACCATCTATATAGTCCATGTGGTTGTGCTGCAGCTTTATGAGTGGTTGCCGTTTTACAGATGATACATATTAACTCTGTAAAACGTCGCAGCCGCTTTATAAAACTACAGCAAACAAGGATTTTCTCCTTTACAAAGTACATATTACCCGCACCTTCTAACTACACCCATATACATAGAGATGAATGGGTAGAAACACCCAAGAGTAGTTTGAAAGTTTAATTGCCAATTTCATGGTTAGTTCTGTAAACCTTACTGACAACTTTTAAGCAAACATTTAGAACAAGTCAACTTTTGGATAGTACATATCCTGTACTGATCCTGTATTATACTCCAGAGCTGCACTCACTATTCTGCTGGTGCAGTCACTGTGTACATACATATACAGGAGATTCCCAGGTTATACCAGCATGGCCCATATGCACGATCACTTCTACCATCTGTACATATATACAGAATATTGCATACAAGGTGATGGATAACTTACTATATATAGCAGGTGGTTACGTTGCAGATTTCTCAGTAACCAGTTTTTTTTTTACAGAGGACGTATTAAATCTGTCAAAAAGGATACTTTGAAAAGCAGCAGAGTAAGAGCATATTAAGTGTATTGTAACATCTTCTGTGTCCTTGCCGGGCTTTGGCATGTGTGAATCCTGCCTTACACATCAGACCGCAGTATTGTACTTGTTAAAGGGGTTGTTTACCATTATGATACAAGATACAAAAAACACTAAGCGATGTCTATGGAGTGCTGTGACTTTGTAGTAAGGGGAGAGGTAGGTGGGAATGTACTTTCTACAGTCTGCTACTTCTCACACATAAGCTTACTTGTATAGCGCCATCATATTACGCAGCGCTTTACAGACATTGACAGTCACTGTCCCATAACAGTATGTCTCTGGAGTGTGGGAGGAAACCCACACAAACACAGGGAGAACATACAAACTCCTTGCAGATGTTGTCCTTGGCAGGATTCCAACCCAGGACTCCAGGGCTGCAAGGCTAACCTCTCAGCCACCATGCTCACCCATAGAGACAAGCGAGTTTTTTCTGAAATTCATTTTGCCTCCAATTTGGCCATCAGATTCAATTTTGGACCCAATAAATTCTGCCTGAATAGAAAGTTCCCCAGTTGCCTTGAGAAGTTGTGTATGACATGTCTGTATCCAACCCTTCCAAGCTGATCATAGGGATTGAGATACCAAAAAGCCATCTATATACTGTAACCCAAGTCTATATGATAAAGATATTTGATGCACATCTGTACATGAAGACATAACTTACCATCTACATATCACATGTAGTTGTGCGGCATGTAGTTGACTTCCGTCTTGGACCTCATTCAGACAGCAGTATTGTACTCCGTGTTAAAGGGGTTGTTGCAATCACAACTGGGATCCCAAGTACTGACCATGTAAAGGCAGCCGCATCCTATATCACGCCACAACTGCTAGCACTATCACTGGGGGTACCAGCAGTGGACCAGACATCCTAAGGACAGACCATCAGCAAGTCCCAGGAAACCCCTTGAGGATTTGGCCAGAGACTTGGGACTGCTGCCCTGAGCATTGGCAAGGTTCAGTCTGCTGGCATAAAACCCAACTATTATATGTTACAGTAGTCTCGTAAGACCACCAAGCAACCACACTAAGATGCAGGACCAAGTCAGATTTACAGGTTTTCCTATAAAATGTGTTATTTTGGAGAGCCATTATCTTGAGGCATCTGCTGCAAGCTGTTAACGTCAATGTGTTAGAAGTGAACTTTATATTGCCATTTTCACAAAAAATAAAAAATCTACACTCTTACATGGTGCTCAAAAGTAATTTCTAAGATAACATGTATACTATGTCAAGTCCAGGGGCAAGAACCAGATAGTTGTAGGCTGGACCTGGCACCTGAGAGTGTGAACCTGGCTTTAAGAGGTTACTTGTGGTTTTTGCGCCCCTCCAGTAGTTACAGATCTTTTGTTCGAGCAGTACTCCCTCTCTGGGATAACATTTTTATCCCCAACCATCAGAAGAGGTACCCACAAGACAATGGTCTCCCACTCCCCAAGTAGTCCCAGTCTTCAGTAGTTACAGCAACCCCAGCTTCCTTTGTAGTGACAGTAACTTCCCCCAGTAGTCACAGCATTGCACTCCCCCCATAGTGCCCTTACAACTTCCCCAGCAGTCAAAGCAGCACCCAACTAACAAAGAAGGCAGAGTAGCTTTCCCAGTACTGTATTTTGCTTACTTGTATAGCGCCAACATATACTGCATCACTTTACAGACATTGACAGTCAGTCCCATATAGGGCTCACCATCTCTGTTCGCTATCAGTATGTCTTTGGAGTGTGGGAGGAAACTCACACAAACATGGGGAGAACATACAAACTTCATGTAGGTGGTGTCCTTGGCAGGATTCGAACCCAGGACTGGCCACTGAGCCACCATGCAGTACTCACAGCAATTCCACTACCCCACAAAAAGACCTGTTCCACAGTGGTCAAAGCAGCCCCAAGTTTCCACAATAGTCACAGCAACCCCTTCTAACCCTCCTCCAACCTCCACAGTACTCATAATATAGTCAAGGTTTCACAGCAGCTTCTATAGCAGTCCCCTTACAGCTGCCCAATAACCCTGGAATGGACGGTAAGATTGTAAAAAAGCAACAAGACAAAAAACATGCAGTGAACATGGTGAGAATTGTTTTTGGAGTGATAATTCAGCTGGTCTTCTGCCCTGTCTAAGTGCCATGTTTAACTGCAGCTTCTACACTTGGGATTGAATTGCATCGTACTAACCCCAGCACTCGCGTCTCCCCTAATACTATGTCTACTTATATAGCAGACATAAGGGGGACATTATATGGGCGACTATTATAATGTGGTCTCATTTATAAGAGGGAAAATTTATAAGGATTTAACCATTGTTAAAGGGGCAACTATTTATAGGAGGGCTAATATTGATAATGTGGACTATTTATAAGGTGAACTATTATTTATGAGGGGGCTATTACTGATACGGGGCACTGTTAATAAGCAGGGACTATTATTTATAAGGAGGTGCTATAGTAACTGATGAGGGGGTGCGAAAATCTTCTAGGAGGTACAAAGGTGGTTATGTGAATTGTGCGTGGGCATTAGAGGGGGTGGTTGTTACTGTTCTGGAGGCACAAAGTGGGAGTTATTAAAGGAGCTGCCACTGAAAATATGATGGCGTTGTTGGTATATCAGCATTTAGGGCCCCGCTTTTAGTTTTGCTCGGGGCCACAGTTTGTCTAAAATCATCCCTGTGTACATACATATACAGGAGATCCCCGGGTTATACCAGCATGGCCCATATACACGATCACTTCTACCAGCAGTACATATATACAGAATATTGCATACAAGGTGATGTATAACTTACTATATATAGCAGGTGGTTACGTTGCAGCTTTCTCAGTAACCAGTTTTTACAGAGGACGTATTAAATCTGTAAAAAAGGATTACTTTGAAAAGCAGCAGAGTAAGAGCATATTACGTGTATAGTAACATCTTCTGTGTCCTTGCCGGGCTTTGGCGTGTGTGAATCCTGCCTTAGACATCAGACCGCAGTATTGTACTCCTAAAAATAGGTTTAAAAGTTAAAATGAACAGAAATATTTCAGAAGTTTCTCACCCCTTTCCCTAGATCAAATATAAATCACACAAGGTATTTCTGCATCCAAAAGTGCCCGATCTATAAACCTAAAGATATATGTCCCAAACACACTAACAAAAAGAGTGATGGCCTTTGGAAGGTGGGAAGTAAAACAAACCCTGTTGGCCAGTGGTGCAACGATTGTGGTCGCAGGGGGTGTGACCGGAGGGGTACGGGGCCAGCTGGAAATGGCCGGGGCCCCAGTACCACCATGATAGTGGTCGGGGAAAGTCTTTTTTTCCCCTGGGCTGGCAGGGGAGGTGTAACAATATGTATAGCAGTCGGGGGAACAAGTATATTATATTAATATATATTATATATAAAACACTTCTATACTCGCCTGTTCTGGAGCTCTTCTTGCCGGTAACTGATGTCACACCAGCGATCACATGGGGTGCGCCAGTGTAATGACGTTAGTCGCCGGAGAAGAGGATGCTGCAGACAGTCGGACGGAGCGAGAATGCCTCGGAGAGGTGAGTATAAGTTATTTTTAATCACTTTTCCTGGGCCTTTACATATTATACTGGGGAGTCTGAGGTGACCCCAGAGTATAATGGCACAGGCTCTAAAAAGGGGGGGGGGGGGGGCCACTGCGGAGCATATACTACTGTCCCAGTATTGTTTACATGCCGGGCGCTACACTGCTCACTAACTGATCTTGCTAACTGCAGTTGAGGGTATTACATTGATCTCCCTTTCAAGTATCCGATATCGCTGCAGCACCCATTACCGCCACTATCAATAATTCACTCTAGGGAAAGGCCCCAGGCAAAAGTTTGCACCGGGGGCCACAACACCTTAGTTACACCACTGATGACCTGCCATCTATATAGTCCATATCAGGGGTGTAAATACTGGGGTAGCAGCGGTAGCGGCTGCCACAGGACTAGGAACATTAAGGGGCCTGGAGCCCTGTGGCAGCCGCTACCGCGAACCCCACAAACACTGCTTTTCAGACCCCGGAGTATAACGATCAAGGGCCCAGGGGAGGTGAGGGAACAAACACGAACTCACCTCTCCTACACTCCGCAGGCTTCAGGCCTGTTTGTTGATGTCCCAGATGTCAGCCGACATTATGTGTAGCGACGCCAGCCTGACTCACGCGAGATCCGGTTTAACATTGAAAATGGCTGAAGTAACGCACCGGAGTGTATCGGAGCCAGGGAGAGGTAAGTAGCATTGTTTTTATGTTTGTATCCTACCCTGGGTCTCTGATCATTCTACTCTGGGGTCTGAAAAGACCCCAGAGTATAATAATAGTTCATGGGTGGTCCATAATGGGACATAATACTGTGTGCAGGGTCCACTGCGGGGCATAATGCTGGGGGCAGGAATGTGTTTTTTTGGGGGGTAAGAAAGGGCTTGTCAAATGTTCACCTTGGGGCCCAGGCATTCCTAGTTACACCACTGGTCCATGTGGTTGTGCTGCAGCTTTGAGTGGTTGCCATGTTACAGATGATACATATTAACTCTGTAAAACGTTGCAACCGTTCTGTAAATCTGCAGCAAGAACGGATTCTCTATTTTATAAAGAACATATTACCCGCACCTTCTGAATATGCCAATAGACAGATCTTTGTATCCTTTCCTGGCTATACAAGAAGATGTATAACTATATAGTATATGTACAGATATATCTGTACACAGGATGATGTACAACTTGCCATGTGTATATTCCATGCTGTTGTGCTGCAGCTTTCTGGGTAACTGCAGTTTTTACACATTTATATTACATCTATAAAGGCAACTACTTTGAAAAAGACAAAAGAAAATTTAAGCCGGGGCCCCACGTGGCAAAAAAACAGTCTTACAGTCCCTACAAAGTGGATGGGATTCTAGAGAAAGATACATGAAGAGGAAAAGCTGCAATTTCTAAGACAGTCGCTGTTTTGGAAATTGCAGCATGTCAGTGATACCTACATAAACTTCAGCGGTTTCCCTATAGATATAATGGAAGCAGAAAGTTTGTGAAGAGCTGCAGGAAAACTGATGTGTTTCAGCCGTGGTATTTCCCGCAGCGCCTGCTATGTGGGGCCTTCTGACTACACCCATATACATATACAAATCGTTAAAGAACATTTAATTAGGTACCTGGATGGGAAGGCTTTAATTAATCAGAGCCAGCACGGCTTTATGCCTAATAAATCTTGTCAGACTAATCTTATTTCCTTCTATAATAAAGTCACTGAATGGTTGGACCAGGGAAATGCAGTGGACATAGTATATCTTGACTTTAGTAAGGCCTTTGATAAAGTATCACATAACATTCTTATTGAAAAAATGATCAAGTATGGCTTTGATAAAATATCAGTGAGGTGGGTTCACAATTGGCTTAATGATCGGGCACAACGAGTAATTCTAAATGGCTATACATCAAACTGGAAGAAAGTAAAAAGCGGGGTGCCGCAGGGCTCTGTCCTGGGCCCAGTACTTTTTAATATTTTTATAAATGATCTGGATGATGGGGTTAATGGGGAACTAATAAAATTTGCAGATGATACAAAGCTAGGAGGAATGGCCAACACTAGAGAGGAGAGAGAGTGCATCCAAAAGGACTTGGACACACTGGAACAATGGGCTGAGGTGAACCAAATGGTATTCAACAGGGACAAATGCAAAGTTCTACATCTGGGTAACAGAAATGCAAGAAGCATATATAGTATGGGAGGAATAGTACTAAGTGAGAGTACAGGGGAAAAGGATCTGGGCATAATAATAGATCGCAAATTCAACATGAGTCAACAGTGCGGTGCGGTGGCTAAAAAGGCTAATAAAATTCTAGGATGTATCAAGACGAGCATTGAAGCTAGATCAAGAGAGGTAATTATTCCGCTGTACTCTGCCCTGGTCAGACCCCACCTGGAATACTGTGTACAGTTCTGGGCTCCCCAGTTTAAGAAAGACATCGATTTATTGGAGCAGGTCCAGAGAAGAGCAACCAAAATGGTGGAAGGTCTACAAACCATGTCCTACGAGGAGAGGCTAAAAGAATTGGGACTGCTTAGTTTGCAGAAGAGAAGGCTAAGGGGAGACTTAATAGCGGTATTTAAATATCTGAAAGGTTGTCACAGTGCAGAGGGATCTACCCTTTTCTCATTAGCAGAAGGAAGCACGAGAAGTAATGGGATGAAACTAAGGGGAAGGAGATTCAGATTAGACATTAGGAAAAACTTTCTAACAGTAAGGGTAGTGAGAGAGTGGAATAGGCTGCCACGGGAGGTGGTGAGTTCTTCATCAATTGAAATCTTCAAGCGGAAACTGGATAGGTATATAGCTGGGATGTTTTAGGAATTCCTGCTTTTGCAGGGGGTTGGACTCGATGGCCCTTGAGGTCCCTTCCAACTCCAACTCCAACATCTAGATGTATGGGGGCAGAAAAACCCAAGAGGATTACATTTCATGGTTAGTTCTGTAAACCTTACTGACAACTTTTAAGCAAACATTTAGAACAAGTCAACTTTTGGATATTCCATATCCTGTACTGATCCTATGTAAGATGGGGAAACAGCCCTCATGTTATGAATGTACCTGTTTCTGTAATTAAGTTTATTTATTTTATAAACTGACATTTGGTTGTTTGACCACAAGCGGCCACTGTTACCTCAGAAGTGTGAAGGACTGTAATTCCCTGGAGTAGTGACGTGGAGAGCCTGTTCTGCAGAGGTGGAACTAGAAGGAAGAGCAGAGTGTGTGTGGCAGCCATCTTAGGAGTGTGCTTCGAGCTTTTAGAATTAGAAGGACTGAAGAGAGAGAAGGAGGATTCCTAAGGGATCAGAAATATAGCAAGGGGGTGCTGAAGCAGAGACTGTTCCAAGGTTTGTTCAGACAGCATCCTAAGTTGAAGATTGCTATCAAAAACCCAACTGATAAGTGGCCCTGTCAGTGAGATGGCATGTTTTCTGGATACGCCCTGCTTCCAGCTCTTCCAGACAAAGGCTAAAGGTACCCAACAGCCCTGGGTCAGTAAGAGAAGTAATCGTGCATGCACCGCATTACATTGTTTTGCTTGGGACCGAGTTAGGACCTGTAGTTAGACTAGTTAGGCATATTCATCTTCACAGGTGAATTAGCTACCTATTCGGTAGTAAGGACTCAATTCAATTCTCATAGAAGAGCTTCTGAGGAAGTCTGGGAGTGACATTTTATGCATGGTCACATTTCTTTGGCTTACAATATGACCTATTATATTTACTCGGTTGTACTTTTGGGGGGGGTGAATAGGGGTATATTGATAAGAGTGTAAGCTTTGTTATACCGCTGGTGCCCCTATCACACTCACCGAATTGTTCCTGTGACTAGGGTGATAAGAAGGTAACAAGCGGCTGGTTAGTTGCAGCCTGCAGATAGGTAAAAGCGTGGAGTGTTTTGGAGCCGCACATGAGAGGGCACCGCACTGTACAACACCAGGGTCTCAGCTCAGAGTGTATGTAAATAGTCAGGAGTGCTTTTTTTGGTAAAGAGGTCTTACTACACTAAGTAAAATCTTGTTTTTACTAAATTGAGTTGG
Organism: Leptodactylus fallax; assembly: GCA_947044405.1. NCBI lineage: Eukaryota > Metazoa > Chordata > Amphibia > Anura > Leptodactylidae > Leptodactylus > Leptodactylus fallax. The sequence continues at coordinate 104,513 of CAMRHE010001202.1, read as the reverse complement.
AGTCGCTTCCTTTGTTTGTGACTTCGCTGTATCCTGGGGTAGCCCACCCCGGTACAAGGCTTACACTGGTATTATACTCCAGAGCTGCACTCACTATTCTGCTGGTGCAGTCACTGTGTACATACATATACAGGAGATCCCCAGGTTATACCAGCATGGCCCATATACACGATCACTTCTACCAGCTGTACATATATACAGAATATTGCATACAAGGTGATGTATAACTTACTAGATATAGCAGGCGGTTACGTTGCAGCTTTCTCAGTAACCAGTTTTTACAGAGGACGTATTAAATCTGTAAAAAAGGATTACTTGAAAACCAGCAGCATAAAAGCATATTAAGTGTATAGTAACATCTTGTGTCCTTGCCGGGCTTTGGCGTGTATGAATCCAGGCTTAGACATCAGACTGCAGTATTGTATTCCTAACAATAGGTTTCAAAGTTAAAGTTAACAAATATATTTAAAGGGAGTCTATTGAGATTTTCAATTTTTATCTAAGGCTATTATATTCATGTAGCCCTTATAAAGGCTAGTGTAGGCATACCTTCTATTTCCTGACTCTTGCTAGAGTTTTTCATAAGCAGCCTTTTTCTTGATATGTAAATTAGCTTCCACGGAGCACAGGGGGCGTTCCTCCTGTGCTCTGAGCACCCCCTGCGGCATCACCTTCTCCCTGCATCGCTGCCCCCTTCTTCCTTCCTGTTAGAAGCAAAGAGGCAGAGGAGGCGCTTTCTCCTGTCAGCTCGAACGAAATCTCTCCCAGGGGAATGTCTGTTCCAGTAAGAAGGGGGATAGGCAAGCAGAGAAGCCTAGACAGGTGCTGGTAGTGGGGGATTCAATTATTAGGGGAACAGACAGGGCAATCTGTCACAAAAACCGGGATTGTCGTACGGTGTGTTGCCTTCCTGGCGCTCGAGTTCAACACATGGCGGATCGGGTAGATCGATTACTGGGTGGGGCTGGTGTGGATCCAGCAGTCATGGTGCACGTTGGCACAAATGACAAAGCTAGCGGTAGGTGGAAGGTCCTTAATGATTTCAGGAATCTAGGGAAAAAGCTGAAGGCAAGGACCTCCAAGGTAGTATCTTCAGAAATACTACCTGTACCACGAGCTACACAGGAAAGGCAGCGGGAGATTAGGGAGGTAAACAAGTGGCTCAAGAGCTGGTGTAGGAAAGAGGGGTTTGTGTTTCTGAAGAACTGGGCTGACTTTGCTGTGAGCTACAGGTTCTATGGTAGGGATGGGATGCACCTCAATGGGGGAAGGGGCAGCTGTGCTGGGGGAGAAGATGGCTAGACGGTTGGAGGCGTGTTTACACTAGGGACTGGGGGGGGAGGGTAACAGATGTAGAGGGCAAGATAGTGTAGAAATGGAAAAAGGGCTAAATAGTGTAACTGGGGGTGGGGTTAGAACAGTCAGTAGGCAGTGGCAGAGTAGGGATAATGATAAATCCTTGAAATGTATGTATACTAACGCCAGAAGTCTCACTAACAAGATGGAGGAACTAAAAGTGATAATGTTGGAAGAGAAATATGACATGGTGGGGATAAGTGAGACATGGCTGGACTCCAGCTATGACTGGGCTGTAAATACACAGGGGTACAGTATGTTTAGAAAGGAGCGTACCAATAGGAAAGGGGGAGGGGTTTGCTTATATGTAAAATTCTGCCTTAAGCCAGTTGTGCGAGAGGACATCTGGGAGGAAAAATGAATATGTGGAGTTCTTCTGGGAGGAACAAAGAATAAAATACTGATAGGGGTTTGCTATAAACCTCCAAATATAATGGAAGAAGTTGAAAACGTACTAATAAAATGAGGCCACAAAGCATGATAAACACTGTAGCAAAAAGAGTGATGGCCTTTGGAAGGTGGGAAGTAAAACAAACCCTGACTGTCAGCCAGTGGCGTAACGATCGTGGCTGCAGGGGGTGCGACCGCGACCTGGCATCACAGCTGGAAATGGCTGGGGCCCAGTACCACCGGATAGTGGTCGGTAAAAGCCTTGTTCCCCTACCGCTATACATAGTTACACCTCCCCTGCCAGCCCACGGGAGGGGTATAAAAATAAGAAACTTCCTCACCTGTCCTGGGCTCTGGAGCTCTTCTTGCCAGTAACCGATGTCAAACCAATGGTCACATGGGGAGTGCCGGTGTAATGATGTCAGTCACCAGAGAAGAGGATGCTGCAGACAGCTGGATGGAGCGGTGAGTATAAGCGTTTTTAATCACTTCTCCTGGGCCTTTACTTATTATACTCTGGGGTCTGAGGTGACCCCAGAGTATAATAGCACCAGCTCTAAAGGGGAAGTGGGGAGCATATAATACTGTGTAGGTGCCACTGTGGAGCATATTATACTGTCCCAGTATTGTTTACATGCCGGGTGCTGCACTGCTCACTCACTGTAATCTTGATAACTGCAGTTATGGGTATTACCAACTTATCCCTTCCAAGTATCCGATATCGCTGCAGCACCCATAACCGCCACTATCAATAATTCGCTCTAGGGAGGGGGTAGGGGGCCCTGGGCAAAAGTTTGCACCGGGGCCCACAAGACCTTAGTTACACCACTGACAGCTTACCATCTATATAGTCCATGTGGTTGTGCTGCAGCTTTATGAGTGGTTGCCGTTTTACAGATGATACATATTAACTCTGTAAAACGTCGCAGCCGCTTTATAAAACTACAGCAAACAAGGATTTTCTCCTTTACAAAGTACATATTACCCGCACCTTCTAACTACACCCATATACATAGAGATGAATGGGTAGAAACACCCAAGAGTAGTTTGAAAGTTTAATTGCCAATTTCATGGTTAGTTCTGTAAACCTTACTGACAACTTTTAAGCAAACATTTAGAACAAGTCAACTTTTGGATAGTACATATCCTGTACTGATCCTGTATTATACTCCAGAGCTGCACTCACTATTCTGCTGGTGCAGTCACTGTGTACATACATATACAGGAGATTCCCAGGTTATACCAGCATGGCCCATATGCACGATCACTTCTACCATCTGTACATATATACAGAATATTGCATACAAGGTGATGGATAACTTACTATATATAGCAGGTGGTTACGTTGCAGATTTCTCAGTAACCAGTTTTTTTTTTTACAGAGGACGTATTAAATCTGTCAAAAAGGATACTTTGAAAAGCAGCAGAGTAAGAGCATATTAAGTGTATTGTAACATCTTCTGTGTCCTTGCCGGGCTTTGGCATGTGTGAATCCTGCCTTACACATCAGACCGCAGTATTGTACTTGTTAAAGGGGTTGTTTACCATTATGATACAAGATACAAAAAACACTAAGCGATGTCTATGGAGTGCTGTGACTTTGTAGTAAGGGGAGAGGTAGGTGGGAATGTACTTTCTACAGTCTGCTACTTCTCACACATAAGCTTACTTGTATAGCGCCATCATATTACGCAGCGCTTTACAGACATTGACAGTCACTGTCCCATAACAGTATGTCTCTGGAGTGTGGGAGGAAACCCACACAAACACAGGGAGAACATACAAACTCCTTGCAGATGTTGTCCTTGGCAGGATTCCAACCCAGGACTCCAGGGCTGCAAGGCTAACCTCTCAGCCACCATGCTCACCCATAGAGACAAGCGAGTTTTTTCTGAAATTCATTTTGCCTCCAATTTGGCCATCAGATTCAATTTTGGACCCAATAAATTCTGCCTGAATAGAAAGTTCCCCAGTTGCCTTGAGAAGTTGTGTATGACATGTCTGTATCCAACCCTTCCAAGCTGATCATAGGGATTGAGATACCAAAAAGCCATCTATATACTGTAACCCAAGTCTATATGATAAAGATATTTGATGCACATCTGTACATGAAGACATAACTTACCATCTACATATCACATGTAGTTGTGCGGCATGTAGTTGACTTCCGTCTTGGACCTCATTCAGACAGCAGTATTGTACTCCGTGTTAAAGGGGTTGTTGCAATCACAACTGGGATCCCAAGTACTGACCATGTAAAGGCAGCCGCATCCTATATCACGCCACAACTGCTAGCACTATCACTGGGGGTACCAGCAGTGGACCAGACATCCTAAGGACAGACCATCAGCAAGTCCCAGGAAACCCCTTGAGGATTTGGCCAGAGACTTGGGACTGCTGCCCTGAGCATTGGCAAGGTTCAGTCTGCTGGCATAAAACCCAACTATTATATGTTACAGTAGTCTCGTAAGACCACCAAGCAACCACACTAAGATGCAGGACCAAGTCAGATTTACAGGTTTTCCTATAAAATGTGTTATTTTGGAGAGCCATTATCTTGAGGCATCTGCTGCAAGCTGTTAACGTCAATGTGTTAGAAGTGAACTTTATATTGCCATTTTCACAAAAAATAAAAAATCTACACTCTTACATGGTGCTCAAAAGTAATTTCTAAGATAACATGTATACTATGTCAAGTCCAGGGGCAAGAACCAGATAGTTGTAGGCTGGACCTGGCACCTGAGAGTGTGAACCTGGCTTTAAGAGGTTACTTGTGGTTTTTGCGCCCCTCCAGTAGTTACAGATCTTTTGTTCGAGCAGTACTCCCTCTCTGGGATAACATTTTTATCCCCAACCATCAGAAGAGGTACCCACAAGACAATGGTCTCCCACTCCCCAAGTAGTCCCAGTCTTCAGTAGTTACAGCAACCCCAGCTTCCTTTGTAGTGACAGTAACTTCCCCCAGTAGTCACAGCATTGCACTCCCCCCATAGTGCCCTTACAACTTCCCCAGCAGTCAAAGCAGCACCCAACTAACAAAGAAGGCAGAGTAGCTTTCCCAGTACTGTATTTTGCTTACTTGTATAGCGCCAACATATACTGCATCACTTTACAGACATTGACAGTCAGTCCCATATAGGGCTCACCATCTCTGTTCGCTATCAGTATGTCTTTGGAGTGTGGGAGGAAACTCACACAAACATGGGGAGAACATACAAACTTCATGTAGGTGGTGTCCTTGGCAGGATTCGAACCCAGGACTGGCCACTGAGCCACCATGCAGTACTCACAGCAATTCCACTACCCCACAAAAAGACCTGTTCCACAGTGGTCAAAGCAGCCCCAAGTTTCCACAATAGTCACAGCAACCCCTTCTAACCCTCCTCCAACCTCCACAGTACTCATAATATAGTCAAGGTTTCACAGCAGCTTCTATAGCAGTCCCCTTACAGCTGCCCAATAACCCTGGAATGGACGGTAAGATTGTAAAAAAGCAACAAGACAAAAAACATGCAGTGAACATGGTGAGAATTGTTTTTGGAGTGATAATTCAGCTGGTCTTCTGCCCTGTCTAAGTGCCATGTTTAACTGCAGCTTCTACACTTGGGATTGAATTGCATCGTACTAACCCCAGCACTCGCGTCTCCCCTAATACTATGTCTACTTATATAGCAGACATAAGGGGGACATTATATGGGCGACTATTATAATGTGGTCTCATTTATAAGAGGGAAAATTTATAAGGATTTAACCATTGTTAAAGGGGCAACTATTTATAGGAGGGCTAATATTGATAATGTGGACTATTTATAAGGTGAACTATTATTTATGAGGGGGCTATTACTGATACGGGGCACTGTTAATAAGCAGGGACTATTATTTATAAGGAGGTGCTATAGTAACTGATGAGGGGGTGCGAAAATCTTCTAGGAGGTACAAAGGTGGTTATGTGAATTGTGCGTGGGCATTAGAGGGGGTGGTTGTTACTGTTCTGGAGGCACAAAGTGGGAGTTATTAAAGGAGCTGCCACTGAAAATATGATGGCGTTGTTGGTATATCAGCATTTAGGGCCCCGCTTTTAGTTTTGCTCGGGGCCACAGTTTGTCTAAAATCATCCCTGTGTACATACATATACAGGAGATCCCCGGGTTATACCAGCATGGCCCATATACACGATCACTTCTACCAGCAGTACATATATACAGAATATTGCATACAAGGTGATGTATAACTTACTATATATAGCAGGTGGTTACGTTGCAGCTTTCTCAGTAACCAGTTTTTACAGAGGACGTATTAAATCTGTAAAAAAGGATTACTTTGAAAAGCAGCAGAGTAAGAGCATATTACGTGTATAGTAACATCTTCTGTGTCCTTGCCGGGCTTTGGCGTGTGTGAATCCTGCCTTAGACATCAGACCGCAGTATTGTACTCCTAAAAATAGGTTTAAAAGTTAAAATGAACAGAAATATTTCAGAAGTTTCTCACCCCTTTCCCTAGATCAAATATAAATCACACAAGGTATTTCTGCATCCAAAAGTGCCCGATCTATAAACCTAAAGATATATGTCCCAAACACACTAACAAAAAGAGTGATGGCCTTTGGAAGGTGGGAAGTAAAACAAACCCTGTTGGCCAGTGGTGCAACGATTGTGGTCGCAGGGGGTGTGACCGGAGGGGTACGGGGCCAGCTGGAAATGGCCGGGGCCCCAGTACCACCATGATAGTGGTCGGGGAAAGTCTTTTTTTCCCCTGGGCTGGCAGGGGAGGTGTAACAATATGTATAGCAGTCGGGGGAACAAGTATATTATATTAATATATATTATATATAAAACACTTCTATACTCGCCTGTTCTGGAGCTCTTCTTGCCGGTAACTGATGTCACACCAGCGATCACATGGGGTGCGCCAGTGTAATGACGTTAGTCGCCGGAGAAGAGGATGCTGCAGACAGTCGGACGGAGCGAGAATGCCTCGGAGAGGTGAGTATAAGTTATTTTTAATCACTTTTCCTGGGCCTTTACATATTATACTGGGGAGTCTGAGGTGACCCCAGAGTATAATGGCACAGGCTCTAAAAAGGGGGGGGGGGGGGCCACTGCGGAGCATATACTACTGTCCCAGTATTGTTTACATGCCGGGCGCTACACTGCTCACTAACTGATCTTGCTAACTGCAGTTGAGGGTATTACATTGATCTCCCTTTCAAGTATCCGATATCGCTGCAGCACCCATTACCGCCACTATCAATAATTCACTCTAGGGAAAGGCCCCAGGCAAAAGTTTGCACCGGGGGCCACAACACCTTAGTTACACCACTGATGACCTGCCATCTATATAGTCCATATCAGGGGTGTAAATACTGGGGTAGCAGCGGTAGCGGCTGCCACAGGACTAGGAACATTAAGGGGCCTGGAGCCCTGTGGCAGCCGCTACCGCGAACCCCACAAACACTGCTTTTCAGACCCCGGAGTATAACGATCAAGGGCCCAGGGGAGGTGAGGGAACAAACACGAACTCACCTCTCCTACACTCCGCAGGCTTCAGGCCTGTTTGTTGATGTCCCAGATGTCAGCCGACATTATGTGTAGCGACGCCAGCCTGACTCACGCGAGATCCGGTTTAACATTGAAAATGGCTGAAGTAACGCACCGGAGTGTATCGGAGCCAGGGAGAGGTAAGTAGCATTGTTTTTATGTTTGTATCCTACCCTGGGTCTCTGATCATTCTACTCTGGGGTCTGAAAAGACCCCAGAGTATAATAATAGTTCATGGGTGGTCCATAATGGGACATAATACTGTGTGCAGGGTCCACTGCGGGGCATAATGCTGGGGGCAGGAATGTGTTTTTTTGGGGGGTAAGAAAGGGCTTGTCAAATGTTCACCTTGGGGCCCAGGCATTCCTAGTTACACCACTGGTCCATGTGGTTGTGCTGCAGCTTTGAGTGGTTGCCGTGTTACAGATGATACATATTAACTCTGTAAAACGTTGCAACCGTTCTGTAAATCTGCAGCAAGAACGGATTCTCTATTTTATAAAGAACATATTACCCGCACCTTCTGAATATGCCAATAGACAGATCTTTGTATCCTTTCCTGGCTATACAAGAAGATGTATAACTATATAGTATATGTACAGATATATCTGTACACAGGATGATGTACAACTTGCCATGTGTATATTCCATGCTGTTGTGCTGCAGCTTTCTGGGTAACTGCAGTTTTTACACATTTATATTACATCTATAAAGGCAACTACTTTGAAAAAGACAAAAGAAAATTTAAGCCGGGGCCCCACGTGGCAAAAAAACAGTCTTACAGTCCCTACAAAGTGGATGGGATTCTAGAGAAAGATACATGAAGAGGAAAAGCTGCAATTTCTAAGACAGTCGCTGTTTTGGAAATTGCAGCATGTCAGTGATACCTACATAAACTTCAGCGGTTTCCCTATAGATATAATGGAAGCAGAAAGTTTGTGAAGAGCTGCAGGAAAACTGATGTGTTTCAGCCGTGGTATTTCCCGCAGCGCCTGCTATGTGGGGCCTTCTGACTACACCCATATACATATACAAATCGTTAAAGAACATTTAATTAGGTACCTGGATGGGAAGGCTTTAATTAATCAGAGCCAGCACGGCTTTATGCCTAATAAATCTTGTCAGACTAATCTTATTTCCTTCTATAATAAAGTCACTGAATGGTTGGACCAGGGAAATGCAGTGGACATAGTATATCTTGACTTTAGTAAGGCCTTTGATAAAGTATCACATAACATTCTTATTGAAAAAATGATCAAGTATGGCTTTGATAAAATATCAGTGAGGTGGGTTCACAATTGGCTTAATGATCGGGCACAACGAGTAATTCTAAATGGCTATACATCAAACTGGAAGAAAGTAAAAGCGGGGTGCCGCAGGGCTCTGTCCTGGGCCCAGTACTTTTTAATATTTTTATAAATGATCTGGATGATGGGGTTAATGGGGAACTAATAAAATTTGCAGATGATACAAAGCTAGGAGGAATGGCCAACACTAGAGAGGAGAGAGAGTGCATCCAAAAGGACTTGGACACACTGGAACAATGGGCTGAGGTGAACCAAATGGTATTCAACAGGGACAAATGCAAAGTTCTACATCTGGGTAACAGAAATGCAAGAAGCATATATAGTATGGGAGGAATAGTACTAAGTGAGAGTACAGGGGAAAAGGATCTGGGCATAATAATAGATCGCAAATTCAACATGAGTCAACAGTGCGGTGCGGTGGCTAAAAAGGCTAATAAAATTCTAGGATGTATCAAGACGAGCATTGAAGCTAGATCAAGAGAGGTAATTATTCCGCTGTACTCTGCCCTGGTCAGACCCCACCTGGAATACTGTGTACAGTTCTGGGCTCCCCAGTTTAAGAAAGACATCGATTTATTGGAGCAGGTCCAGAGAAGAGCAACCAAAATGGTGGAAGGTCTACAAACCATGTCCTACGAGGAGAGGCTAAAAGAATTGGGACTGCTTAGTTTGCAGAAGAGAAGGCTAAGGGGAGACTTAATAGCGGTATTTAAATATCTGAAAGGTTGTCACAGTGCAGAGGGATCTACCCTTTTCTCATTAGCAGAAGGAAGCACGAGAAGTAATGGGATGAAACTAAGGGGAAGGAGATTCAGATTAGACATTAGGAAAAACTTTCTAACAGTAAGGGTAGTGAGAGAGTGGAATAGGCTGCCACGGGAGGTGGTGAGTTCTTCATCAATTGAAATCTTCAAGCGGAAACTGGATAGGTATATAGCTGGGATGTTTTAGGAATTCCTGCTTTTGCAGGGGGTTGGACTCGATGGCCCTTGAGGTCCCTTCCAACTCCAACTCCAACATCTAGATGTATGGGGGCAGAAAAACCCAAGAGGATTACATTTCATGGTTAGTTCTGTAAACCTTACTGACAACTTTTAAGCAAACATTTAGAACAAGTCAACTTTTGGATATTCCATATCCTGTACTGATCCTATGTAAGATGGGGAAACAGCCCTCATGTTATGAATGTACCTGTTTCTGTAATTAAGTTTATTTATTTTATAAACTGACATTTGGTTGTTTGACCACAAGCGGCCACTGTTACCTCAGAAGTGTGAAGGACTGTAATTCCCTGGAGTAGTGACGTGGAGAGCCTGTTCTGCAGAGGTGGAACTAGAAGGAAGAGCAGAGTGTGTGTGGCAGCCATCTTAGGAGTGTGCTTCGAGCTTTTAGAATTAGAAGGACTGAAGAGAGAGAAGGAGGATTCCTAAGGGATCAGAAATATAGCAAGGGGGTGCTGAAGCAGAGACTGTTCCAAGGTTTGTTCAGACAGCATCCTAAGTTGAAGATTGCTATCAAAAACCCAACTGATAAGTGGCCCTGTCAGTGAGATGGCATGTTTTCTGGATACGCCCTGCTTCCAGCTCTTCCAGACAAAGGCTAAAGGTACCCAACAGCCCTGGGTCAGTAAGAGAAGTAATCGTGCATGCACCGCATTACATTGTTTTGCTTGGGACCGAGTTAGGACCTGTAGTTAGACTAGTTAGGCATATTCATCTTCACAGGTGAATTAGCTACCTATTCGGTAGTAAGGACTCAATTCAATTCTCATAGAAGAGCTTCTGAGGAAGTCTGGGAGTGACATTTTATGCATGGTCACATTTCTTTGGCTTACAATATGACCTATTATATTTACTCGGTTGTACTTTTGGGGGGGTGAATAGGGGTATATTGATAAGAGTGTAAGCTTTGTTATACCGCTGGTGCCCCTATCACACTCACCGAATTGTTCCTGTGACTAGGGTGATAAGAAGGTAACAAGCGGCTGGTTAGTTGCAGCCTGCAGATAGGTAAAAGCGTGGAGTGTTTTGGAGCCGCACATGAGAGGGCACCGCACTGTACAACACCAGGGTCTCAGCTCAGAGTGTATGTAAATAGTCAGGAGTGCTTTTTTTGGTAAAGAGGTCTTACTACACTAAGTAAAATCTTGTTTTTACTAAATTGAGTTGGAGTCGCTTCCTTTGTTTGTGACTTCGCTGTATCCTGGGGTAGCCCACCCCGGTACAAGGCTTACACTGGTATTATACTCCAGAGCTGCACTCACTATTCTGCTGGTGCAGTCACTGTGTACATACATATACAGGAGATCCCCAGGTTATACCAGCATGGCCCATATACACGATCACTTCTACCAGCTGTACATATATACAGAATATTGCATACAAGGTGATGTATAACTTACTAGATATAGCAGGCGGTTACGTTGCAGCTTTCTCAGTAACCAGTTTTTACAGAGGACGTATTAAATCTGTAAAAAAGGATTACTTGAAAACCAGCAGCATAAAAGCATATTAAGTGTATAGTAACATCTTGTGTCCTTGCCGGGCTTTGGCGTGTATGAATCCAGGCTTAGACATCAGACTGCAGTATTGTATTCCTAACAATAGGTTTCAAAGTTAAAGTTAACAAATATATTTAAAGGGAGTCTATTGAGATTTTCAATTTTTATCTAAGGCTATTATATTCATGTAGCCCTTATAAAGGCTAGTGTAGGCATACCTTCTATTTCCTGACTCTTGCTAGAGTTTTTCATAAGCAGCCTTTTTCTTGATATGTAAATTAGCTTCCACGGAGCACAGGGGGCGTTCCTCCTGTGCTCTGAGCACCCCCTGCGGCATCACCTTCTCCCTGCATCGCTGCCCCCTTCTTCCTTCCTGTTAGAAGCAAAGAGGCAGAGGAGGCGCTTTCTCCTGTCAGCTCGAACGAAATCTCTCCCAGGGGAATGTCTGTTCCAGTAAGAAGGGGGATAGGCAAGCAGAGAAGCCTAGACAGGTGCTGGTAGTGGGGGATTCAATTATTAGGGGAACAGACAGGGCAATCTGTCACAAAAACCGGGATTGTCGTACGGTGTGTTGCCTTCCTGGCGCTCGAGTTCAACACATGGCGGATCGGGTAGATCGATTACTGGGTGGGGCTGGTGTGGATCCAGCAGTCATGGTGCACGTTGGCACAAATGACAAAGCTAGCGGTAGGTGGAAGGTCCTTAATGATTTCAGGAATCTAGGGAAAAAGCTGAAGGCAAGGACCTCCAAGGTAGTATCTTCAGAAATACTACCTGTACCACGAGCTACACAGGAAAGGCAGCGGGAGATTAGGGAGGTAAACAAGTGGCTCAAGAGCTGGTGTAGGAAAGAGGGGTTTGTGTTTCTGAAGAACTGGGCTGACTTTGCTGTGAGCTACAGGTTCTATGGTAGGGATGGGATGCACCTCAATGGGGAAGGGGCAGCTGTGCTGGGGGAGAAGATGGCTAGACGGTTGGAGGCGTGTTTACACTAGGGACTGGGGGGGGGAGGGTAACAGATGTAGAGGGCAAGATAGTGTAGAAATGGAAAAAGGGCTAAATAGTGTAACTGGGGGTGGGGTTAGAACAGTCAGTAGGCAGTGGCAGAGTAGGGATAATGATAAATCCTTGAAATGTATGTATACTAACGCCAGAAGTCTCACTAACAAGATGGAGGAACTAAAAGTGATAATGTTGGAAGAGAAATATGACATGGTGGGGATAAGTGAGACATGGCTGGACTCCAGCTATGACTGGGCTGTAAATACACAGGGGTACAGTATGTTTAGAAAGGAGCGTACCAATAGGAAAGGGGGAGGGGTTTGCTTATATGTAAAATTCTGCCTTAAGCCAGTTGTGCGAGAGGACATCTGGGAGGAAAAATGAATATGTGGAGTTCTTCTGGGAGGAACAAAGAATAAAATACTGATAGGGGTTTGCTATAAACCTCCAAATATAATGGAAGAAGTTGAAAACGTACTAATAAAATGAGGCCACAAAGCATGATAAACACTGTAGCAAAAAGAGTGATGGCCTTTGGAAGGTGGGAAGTAAAACAAACCCTGACTGTCAGCCAGTGGCGTAACGATCGTGGCTGCAGGGGGTGCGACCGCGACCTGGCATCACAGCTGGAAATGGCTGGGGCCCAGTACCACCGGATAGTGGTCGGTAAAAGCCTTGTTCCCCTACCGCTATACATAGTTACACCTCCCCTGCCAGCCCACGGGAGGGGTATAAAAATAAGAAACTTCCTCACCTGTCCTGGGCTCTGGAGCTCTTCTTGCCAGTAACCGATGTCAAACCAATGGTCACATGGGGAGTGCCGGTGTAATGATGTCAGTCACCAGAGAAGAGGATGCTGCAGACAGCTGGATGGAGCGGTGAGTATAAGCGTTTTTAATCACTTCTCCTGGGCCTTTACTTATTATACTCTGGGGTCTGAGGTGACCCCAGAGTATAATAGCACCAGCTCTAAAGGGGAAGTGGGGAGCATATAATACTGTGTAGGTGCCACTGTGGAGCATATTATACTGTCCCAGTATTGTTTACATGCCGGGTGCTGCACTGCTCACTCACTGTAATCTTGATAACTGCAGTTATGGGTATTACCAACTTATCCCTTCCAAGTATCCGATATCGCTGCAGCACCCATAACCGCCACTATCAATAATTCGCTCTAGGGAGGGGGTAGGGGGCCCTGGGCAAAAGTTTGCACCGGGGCCCACAAGACCTTAGTTACACCACTGACAGCTTACCATCTATATAGTCCATGTGGTTGTGCTGCAGCTTTATGAGTGGTTGCCGTTTTACAGATGATACATATTAACTCTGTAAAACGTCGCAGCCGCTTTATAAAACTACAGCAAACAAGGATTTTCTCCTTTACAAAGTACATATTACCCGCACCTTCTAACTACACCCATATACATAGAGATGAATGGGTAGAAACACCCAAGAGTAGTTTGAAAGTTTAATTGCCAATTTCATGGTTAGTTCTGTAAACCTTACTGACAACTTTTAAGCAAACATTTAGAACAAGTCAACTTTTGGATAGTACATATCCTGTACTGATCCTGTATTATACTCCAGAGCTGCACTCACTATTCTGCTGGTGCAGTCACTGTGTACATACATATACAGGAGATTCCCAGGTTATACCAGCATGGCCCATATGCACGATCACTTCTACCATCTGTACATATATACAGAATATTGCATACAAGGTGATGGATAACTTACTATATATAGCAGGTGGTTACGTTGCAGATTTCTCAGTAACCAGTTTTTTTTTACAGAGGACGTATTAAATCTGTCAAAAAGGATACTTTGAAAAGCAGCAGAGTAAGAGCATATTAAGTGTATTGTAACATCTTCTGTGTCCTTGCCGGGCTTTGGCATGTGTGAATCCTGCCTTACACATCAGACCGCAGTATTGTACTTGTTAAAGGGGTTGTTTACCATTATGATACAAGATACAAAAAACACTAAGCGATGTCTATGGAGTGCTGTGACTTTGTAGTAAGGGGAGAGGTAGGTGGGAATGTACTTTCTACAGTCTGCTACTTCTCACACATAAGCTTACTTGTATAGCGCCATCATATTACGCAGCGCTTTACAGACATTGACAGTCACTGTCCCATAACAGTATGTCTCTGGAGTGTGGGAGGAAACCCACACAAACACAGGGAGAACATACAAACTCCTTGCAGATGTTGTCCTTGGCAGGATTCCAACCCAGGACTCCAGGGCTGCAAGGCTAACCTCTCAGCCACCATGCTCACCCATAGAGACAAGCGAGTTTTTTCTGAAATTCATTTTGCCTCCAATTTGGCCATCAGATTCAATTTTGGACCCAATAAATTCTGCCTGAATAGAAAGTTCCCCAGTTGCCTTGAGAAGTTGTGTATGACATGTCTGTATCCAACCCTTCCAAGCTGATCATAGGGATTGAGATACCAAAAAGCCATCTATATACTGTAACCCAAGTCTATATGATAAAGATATTTGATGCACATCTGTACATGAAGACATAACTTACCATCTACATATCACATGTAGTTGTGCGGCATGTAGTTGACTTCCGTCTTGGACCTCATTCAGACAGCAGTATTGTACTCCGTGTTAAAGGGGTTGTTGCAATCACAACTGGGATCCCAAGTACTGACCATGTAAAGGCAGCCGCATCCTATATCACGCCACAACTGCTAGCACTATCACTGGGGGTACCAGCAGTGGACCAGACATCCTAAGGACAGACCATCAGCAAGTCCCAGGAAACCCCTTGAGGATTTGGCCAGAGACTTGGGACTGCTGCCCTGAGCATTGGCAAGGTTCAGTCTGCTGGCATAAAACCCAACTATTATATGTTACAGTAGTCTCGTAAGACCACCAAGCAACCACACTAAGATGCAGGACCAAGTCAGATTTACAGGTTTTCCTATAAAATGTGTTATTTTGGAGAGCCATTATCTTGAGGCATCTGCTGCAAGCTGTTAACGTCAATGTGTTAGAAGTGAACTTTATATTGCCATTTTCACAAAAAATAAAAAATCTACACTCTTACATGGTGCTCAAAAGTAATTTCTAAGATAACATGTATACTATGTCAAGTCCAGGGGCAAGAACCAGATAGTTGTAGGCTGGACCTGGCACCTGAGAGTGTGAACCTGGCTTTAAGAGGTTACTTGTGGTTTTTGCGCCCCCTCCAGTAGTTACAGATCTTTTGTTCGAGCAGTACTCCCTCTCTGGGATAACATTTTTATCCCCAACCATCAGAAGAGGTACCCACAAGACAATGGTCTCCCACTCCCCAAGTAGTCCCAGTCTTCAGTAGTTACAGCAACCCCAGCTTCCTTTGTAGTGACAGTAACTTCCCCCAGTAGTCACAGCATTGCACTCCCCCCATAGTGCCCTTACAACTTCCCCAGCAGTCAAAGCAGCACCCAACTAACAAAGAAGGCAGAGTAGCTTTCCCAGTACTGTATTTTGCTTACTTGTATAGCGCCAACATATACTGCATCACTTTACAGACATTGACAGTCAGTCCCATATAGGGCTCACCATCTCTGTTCGCTATCAGTATGTCTTTGGAGTGTGGGAGGAAACTCACACAAACATGGGGAGAACATACAAACTTCATGTAGGTGGTGTCCTTGGCAGGATTCGAACCCAGGACTGGCCACTGAGCCACCATGCAGTACTCACAGCAATTCCACTACCCCACAAAAAGACCTGTTCCACAGTGGTCAAAGCAGCCCCAAGTTTCCACAATAGTCACAGCAACCCCTTCTAACCCTCCTCCAACCTCCACAGTACTCATAATATAGTCAAGGTTTCACAGCAGCTTCTATAGCAGTCCCCTTACAGCTGCCCAATAACCCTGGAAGTTCCCCTCCAAATTTACTAGTCAAGAAACTACCCCACCCCCAACATTCCAAGTAGTCACAGGAGCCTCCCATAGTAGAATCCCCCAGTCAGCAGTAGCTTTAGAGCATCCCCAGTCATCACAACAGCTCCTAAACCCAAGACAGCAACTTGCAGCTTCTCCATTGGTCAAAATTTTTGAACCCCCCCCCCCCACAAAAGACACACACACACTGCTTCTTTATGATCATGCCAGCTTCCTAAGAAATCCCCTTACAACTTTGGCATTAACTTCTGCTTCCTCAGTAGTCACCACCATCCTCTTTACACAGTAACCTACCCAGTTGTCACTTCAAGCAGACCATAGACTTCTCTAGTAGTCAGAAGAGCCCTCCACTAGTTATGGTATCATTTCCGTTAAGATGGAGCTTCCTGTGGTCAATGACTGCATCTGGCGTAACATTTGCCCATGGTTGGAATTACCCAACCATCGAATGTGAAAGCCAAGGAGTAAAGACACTGCTATACCAGGGCCAAGTTTTTGCCCACTATAGTGACCAGGCTTTAGGGTCGTCAAAAAGACAACACAGATGGTTTCTGAAGTCATTCTCGTAGTATATATTACTGATACACATCACACCACCAGGTACAAGTACCTATCACAGAAGTAAACACTTGGCTATACGAATAGGCTGGGGCCCATTTAAGCAACTTTTACAACTGATCTGACCTCTGGATGTATGAGGGTCTCATCTCTGGAAGAAACGTTCCGCTACATCCAAAGTGTTATCATATGCAGAAATCTTTATTCTCATCTCAAGATGATGGAGTTTTGATATTTCCCCATCTGAATGTTAAACTGTTATTCGACATGATTTGGCAATACACAAACCACAGGCATTTGGCAAACAAAAGAAAATGTTTGCCTCCTCGCGATGAAATACAATACAGAAGAGAGAAATCATTTACAATGGCATTCTCCTCTCTAATAGACAGCACAGCGCTGGATACATCACGCCGAATCCCGTGGCACGGCTAATATATAGCCAGCTTGTCCTTAGTTTGAACTAATAAAGTCAAACTGAGTTAATCACTTTCTGGTAAGACGTAGCTGGGAACATTTCATCTCATCTGATAATTCAATTTATGAAAGAAAGATGCAGAATTTGAGCAGTGCAGAGGATTGTGTTGTTCTATTCCTATGTGCTGGATTCTCATTCCATATCACAGTTCTGTTCCCACCTCTGACACCTTTTATTGAGGAACTGACCAGAAGATACAAAACCACTAAGTGATAGCTATGGAATGCAAAGACTTTGTAGAAAGTACATTCCCACCTACGTTAGTGTGCAATGTATTACCAGTAGAGACAAGTGAATTTTTCCAAAACTCACTTTGCACCCATTTGATTCAATTTTGGTCCCAATAAATTTATTTAGTTCGCAGGTGGCAATCCCCAAAAATTCCATGTTCAGTCATACCTGAAAGTTTTAGAAGAGTCATATTGAGAACCCTATATATTTGCCTCTATGGGACATTACAGTCACAGGAATCTTTGGCATTAAAGGGGCCCAGGCTTTCTAAACAGCCCAGGGCACCCGGTACCCTTAAATGCCCCAGTGACTAGATATCCCTTTTGAGAACATGTTTTTACCTACCCTGTGCAGCACAGGGTTTCCTGCAGTACAGTATGGAACATGAAGGGGATGTGCAGCCATGTAGGACTAGTAGTAGATCATGTGAGCCTTTCCCGTTTTCTGATCTGTAAGATGTTATTTGCCAATTTGAGCCATTTGTGTAGGATTAATCTCAAAAACTTCATAACATTCAATTCAAGCCAAACAGATTTGCTCCTGTCTGCTCACTAGAAAATTGTATATTCTTGGCTGAAGTCAGCTTGGGGATGGCTAGACTGGGGAGTTCTTCAACCTGTAAGGCAGGGGTCAGCAACCTTCGGCACTCCAGCTGCTGTGAAACTACAACTCCCAACATACTCCATTCACTTCCATGAGAGTTCCAAGCAGAGCAAGTAAGTATGCTGGGAGTTGTAGTGCCAACAGTTGCCTACCCCTGCTGTAAGGCATTATGGCCTTTGCCAGCCATGTTACAGTACAGAGAGTTAGTGTAAGACATGATGAAACTGCAGTATAGTCAGGAATAAAAACCTGGTGTGGCCTCAACCTCACAAAAACAAGTAGCAAACCCCAAAAGTTTCTCAGCCACACCATGTCTGGTTTTTACACTCAAGAACTGCAGTAACACGTGTTACTATATTTCACCTGTATGGCAGTGTTCACATGCTGCTTTTTCTGCTTTGTTTTCTTTTTTTAACTACAGCAATTTATAGCACCTGCATATACACCTGTATGCTAACACCCATTAAACTGAAAACTTCTGGTGTACTGGCTGGTAGGGTTTTTTTAATTAGGCCAGGGAGGACACCAGAGGATTTTAGCCTGGACAACCTCTTTAATAGTCCTGCTTGTTCAGGCAGATGACACCTTTCCCATAGGTGAGGATTTTAGACCTGCCCAATAGAGGCAAAATACAGTGACACTTATCCATCCAGATTATACCTCAAAACCCACCTCGGGTTTTGAATCAGAAATTTTCTGCTTTCCAAACTCAGCATCAAATTCCTAAGTGTGAACACCGCCTTAGCCTACAGATGAGGGATAAGGACTACAAGTTACTGCTGGTTTCAGCTAAAAAGCTCAGTGTAAACCAAGCCTAACAGCCAAGACATTAATGATCCCTTGTTTTTGTGCTACTCAATAGAAAAAACCCCAACACCATGCTTGATCTTCAGACAGATCCCACCTGAAAGCTCCCATTGAAATAAAACAGAAGGCAGAAATATATCACCTAGTCAGAGGGGAATTTGACACAGACTTGCAACTTCTGCCATGTACACTTACCCCTGTCACCCATTCCATGGGAGGCCAAAACCCATTTAGAAATAAGCCCAGATATTTAGGGAGTTAGAAGACCAAAAAGACTCCCAGGGGCTAAATAATTTTTTGGGGATGCCTCTAAAGCACATGAAAACCCAGAAACTTAAGAGCATTGTACCCAACAAAGTTCCATTATCCATCCAGACAGAGTTGGAACAGCCTGAGCTTCCAGCATTATGTAGGTTGTAGTTCACCACTGAGTCTGCTGGCTAGCTCTTCCCTATAATCCACTGGTAACAGTAGGCACCACCACTATGAGAAACCCAACAAAAGAATCTCCCCCCTGCCTATCTGGCATGGTCTATTCCCAAGAGACAGGACACCAAGAAGAGATGCAAATGAGGCAATACACCAAGTGACACCCCCCAAACTTCCTTTCCTGGTGGTCTCAGCAAACCATAGACCAACCAGGAGGACAGGGAAGAATCTCCAGACCAAGGCCTGCCCAACACAGAACATGAGGGAGAAACCAAACATACAGATAGGCAGCGTCATACATATCACCAAAGGGATAGGACCTCATAGGGTTGAGAAGATCCAGTCCTTTCCTTAGTCCAAGGGTGTGAACAATCCATTACCTCCAAAGATAGCTCAGACCTCCCATAGGCACCTCCTATCCAGAGAGCAGGAAACCTGAACTGAGGAGTGGAAGGGGTGTGGACCTTTATATCTCCCCAGGTGTATGGGATGGGCGGTCTCCTCACATCCTGTGATAAATTTTGCTAATTTTCACTGTTGAACTATTAGGGCCCTTATTATTATTGTTGTTTATTTATATAGCACCATTAATTCCATGGTGCTCTGTACATTATTATATTAATTCCATGGTGCTTTACATTTTAGTATTTACAAACGGTACACAAGATATAAAAAAAAACGTACAGGTGCATCACAATTAATTAGAATATCTTTGAAACGTTTATTTCTTTCAGTAATTAAATTAAAAAGCCACCTCCTATATTTTCTAGATTCTTTACACAGAGTGTTCTATCTCAAGTGTTTTATTTCTGTAAATGTTGATTATGGATTACAGGTAATGAAAACCCAAATATAAGAAAATTAGAATATTGTAAAAAAGTTCAGTATTGTAAATTCAGTGTCACCTGCCAAGGTTTCCTAAGCCTTTAAATGGTCCCTCAGTCTGGTTCAGTAGGGCACACGATCATGGAAGACGCTGATTATGAATTATATTACTGAATTACTGAAATGAATGAATGTTTCAAATATATTCTAATTTATTGAGATGCACCTGTAATGCTAAAAGTGACCAGCTGGTACAGTGGGATAGAGGGCCCTGCCCGCAAGGGCTTACAATCTATGAGGGAAGAGGGATAGAGACAGAACACAGGACGAACCATATCTTTTGGGGTTGGCCAATCTTTATTCTCCACTGCAATGTTAGTGAGGAAAACTGTTATCTATGGCCGAACAGAGCCCTGAATTTCTCCAACAGTTCCTGAAACAGACGGACAAGTCGAGGGGTGACTCCATTCTTCACTGAAAAAGGGATAGAGAATTAGAGGAGGAAGAGATGAGCAAGCACCATGCTCATAGAGCATCCAAAGCGTGGAAACTGCTTGCTAAGGAACTGTGCTTCATGCAGGGCCGGTGTTAGGGGGGAACAAACTGGGCAGCCACCCAGGGCCCCAAAACCCAAAGGGGCTCCCAGTGGATCCGGGGCACCCGACGTTTCACTCGGTACCTCCAATCATGACAGCACCACTTGAAACCTGTCACCTATGACAGAGTATGGAGATATATTCTCTATGCTCTGCCATATTGTCAAGCAGGGTCGGACTGGCCTACCTAGGAACCGGTGAATCCACCGGTGGGCCCGGAGCCCCGACTATCCTAACCATCCCGATCGGGCCCCTGACCAGTGGCGTAATGATCGACCGGGCTCGGCAGGGTACGGAGCCCGTGACCAGCTGGAGATGGCCGGGGCCCCGGACCACTATGATAGCGGTCGGGGAAAGCCTGGTTCCCCGACCGCTATACATACTGTTATTGGAAAGGGGCCCTGGCGTATTGCAGGCCCCTTTCCAATAGATGGCAGGGCAGGGCACCCAGGGGAGGAGACTGAAAACAATAAATACATATTCTCACCTCTCCGGGGAACAGCATCTTCTCCGGCGCTCCTCCGTCATGTGACTGAGGCCTGTGATTCGGCCCCAGCGGTCACATGGGGCCGAATGGTAATGACGTCAGTGCGCCCCCACGTGACTGCTGAGGCCCAATCACAGGCCTCGGCAGCGACGTCAGAAAAGATCCTGAAGACGCTGAAGACGACAGGATGGAGCGAGGATGCCAAGGAAAGGTAAGGCAAGGTGAGTATGAGAGTTTGTTATTTTTAATCATCACTTCCCTGGGCCTCCGATTATTATACTCTGGGGTCTGAGGAGACCCCAAAGTATAATAATAGCACTGAAGTGGAGGGGGGCTGTTGGGAGCTTATAATACTGTGTGGGGGCCACTGTGGGGAGTATATAATACAGTACTGTGTGGGGGCCCCTGTGGAGCTTATAATACTGGGTGGGGGCCACTGTGGAGCTTATAATACTGGGTGTGGGCCACTGTGGAGAGTATATAATACTGTGTGGGGGCCACTGTGGGGAGCTTATAATACTGGGTGGGGGCCACTGTGGAGCTTATAATACTGGGTGGGGGCCACTGTGGAGCTTATAATACTGGGTGGGGGCCACTGTGGAGCTTATAATACTGGGTGTGGGCCACTGTGGAGAGTATATAATACTGTGTGGGGGCCACTGTGGGGAGCTTATAATACTGTGTGGGGGCCACTGTGGAGCTTATAATACTGGGTGGGGGCCACTGTGGAGCTTATAATACTGGGTGGGGGCCACTGTGGAGCTTATAATACTGGGTGTGGGCCACTGTGGAGAGTATATAATACTGTGTGGGGGCCACTGTGGGGAGTATATAATACTGTGTGTGGGCCACTGTGGGGAGTATATAATACTATTTGGGGGCCACTGTGGGGAGTATATAATACTGTGTGGGGGCTACTGTGGGGAGTATATAATACTGTGTGGGGGCCACTGTGGAGCTTATAATACTGGGTGGGGGCCACTGTGGAGCTTATACTCCATACAATGGCTCCTTCATTTTTTTTTAATTACGCCGGGGCAGGTGAAAAAAACAAACAAAAAAAAAACAAACTTTCTCTCCTGACCCCAGTGTCTCCCAGCGTGGTTCAGTCCTGCAGTTCTGTTGTTTTCTTCCAGCTGAAGTTCCCTCTGCATGTGACTATCTGTGATGTCACGTGACCCCTGAGGCCAATCAGCAGCCTTAAGGAAGGGGCCTGTGACGTCACAGCCAGTGAGGACTTCCGGCAAAAGAAGACAGCGGAGCTGCGGGACCGGACCATGCTGGGAGGACACCGGAGCACTGGAGATAGGTGAGTATGTTTAGTATGTTTTTTTTTTTTTTTTGGGGGGGGGGGTAGGGGGGGATTCACCTCCCCCGGACTAATTATAAAAAATAAAAAAATTATACTGGACAACCTCTTTAAAGTGTGGCACATTAGGGGGGCCCTGGGGGGTATATTAAAGGGGTTGTCCAGGCATAATTTGTTATGGTTTATCCTCAGGATAGGTCACAGATAACTGATCAGTAGGGGGCTGACCCAGACCGATCAGCTGTACGGAGCCACTTCTGATGCCCGTCCTGTACACAATACAGGGCCAGAAGCAGAAAGCTCTGTCCACTGTATATTAGCCGGGCACCTTCATTGTATCTCAGCACTTATTGAAGTCAGTAGGAGCTGAGCTGCAGTGAAGGCGCCGGGCTGCTATACAGCGGATGGAGCTTTCTGCTTCCGGCCCTGTGTTGTGTACAGGACGGGCGCTGGAAGTGGCTCCGAGCAGCTGATAGGGCCGTGTGTCAGCCCCCTACCGATGAGGTATTTATGGCCTATCCTGAGCATAGGCCATAAAAAAGATTAACCCTGGACAACCCCTTTAATTTACTTATTTTTTACTTTACACCTCCCGCCAGCTACATGGGTTGCTCCAATTCCTTCGGGGCAACTGTGGGAGTCAGACTTGTCTGTTTGAGCTCCTAGCTTCAGAGGCTTACATGGCTTTTGATATTTGGAGACCGTTTATTGTGTGTGGTTTTCGGTCTTTGTGTTACAGACCGTAGCTCCGACTCCCTTCCCCGTGCGGAAGGGAGCCTTATCATGGAGCGTGGAGCTCCTGCCCCCCAGACCTTACAGGCGGGGGGGCAGGAGAATGTCTGCCGACACAGCACCAGCAGAGCAGGGCAGGCGGAGGTCGCTGAGGCAGCCAAACTCAATGAGACTGGCGACCAAGACAGCGGCATCGGGAGCAGCATCGGAAGCAGCAGCAGCGACATTGGCGGCTGCAGCATCGGGAACAGCCCCCCCCCCCCCCCCCCCCCCCCCCCGCGCGCCCCCCCCCCCCCCGCCGCCGCCGGCGCGGGGGGCGGCCGCCCCCCCCCCCGCCGCCCGCGCGACCGCGGCCCCCCCCCCCCCCCCCGCCCCCCCCCCCGCGGCGGGGGGGGGCGGCCCCCCGGGGGGGGGGGGCCCCGGCCGGGCCCCGCCCCCCCCCCGGGGGCCCCCCCCCCCAGCAGAACAAACACCACCCCCCCCCCCCCCCCCCCCCCCCCCCCCCCCCGGGGGGGGGCCCCGGGGGGGGGGGGGGGGGGGGCCCCCTTCACAGCGGGGGGGCCGGGGCGGCCCTGGGGGAATATGACCCGGCCCGGAGGTCCCTGTGTGAACCGAGAGCAAGGCAGGTGGTTTGGACTCCGCAACCAGAAATGAACGCACACGCGGTAGTTCAAGAAAAAAATATATATTTACTGTAAGTTAATAAAGGCTAGTTAAAGGTAAAATGACAGGGCTAAAGACAAGCAAAATATACAATATAGCATGAACAATTTCAAGGCAAATTCTGCAATGGTTTCTACTTTTACTCTGTCCACTTCTGCAGTATGGACACTGAATGAACAATATACTCAAAACTATCCCTAACTGACCCTGACTTCACATTTGGGTGCACCCCCTTTTCCCCAGTGGTCCAGGTGGACCGCTTACAGTCCGTAGAAGCGCGCGGTGGGGCCCAAAGTCGGTCCTTTCTTTTATAGTGAAGCGTCCTCTCCTCACGGTTATCAGGATCTTGGGAGAAATGAAGTCCTCTTTAACAGACAGGGAAACCAACTGAATGCAATGTAATCCAACAGCAGATTCCACTCAGCACACTGACAGTCCTGCCGAATCCATACACTGAGCTGGGATGTAAAGCGGGATTTAGCAGGTGCCGTCCAGTACATCAACAGCACTGCGAGTCTCTATCTGTGGTATCCCTATACACAGTCACAATGTCAGTCTCACTGATCAGCCACTGAGCACAGTTCCTTTCACGTGGACTCACTAGTCCTGTTGTCTCTTTACACTCTGTTTGTCTCTGGACCAAGATACAGCTTAGCTGTACAGAAAAATCTCCACACCAGTTCAATACAACACTTGCCAAGATGGCTGCTGCTCTCTGTCTCGTCACTTCCTGCCTCTCTGCTCACACTCTGTCTGCAGAACAGGCAGGCTGACATAAAAGGGGGGGGGGGTCTCACTCCAGCATCATGTCACAATTACAATGGCTGCTGTCTTAAAGGAACAGAATCACAGAAATACATTCAACATTAACAGTTTATACAGACAAATGAAGCTTAAGACAACATTGGCTGTCTCTTACATATTCCCCCCCCACTTTAAGATTGGCAGTCCCTGCCTATGACTGTATATCCAGAGGGTTGTACTTTTATGCACAGGGTGGTAGTATACCGATGTATGGCAGGCCAAAAAACTCATCCTGCGCATACCGAACAGGGGGAATACCTGCATTTGGCCTAGTGGTCCGTCTGAGGACCGGTGGTATATTATGGGGTGCTGCAGCTATGGGCTGAGAAGGACCAGCGGATTCCGCACCAGAGGGGGCACAGGCCGGAGATACAGTAGTCACAGGTGGAACATCCCCAGGAGCAGGGATCGGCCAACAATCATCCTCCTCGTCGGAGGCCCATTCCGCACCTCCATTCTCTGACTGTGGGAGCTCATTCACATTGGCAGGCCCATCGTGATTTGTCCCTTCAGAATGACACAGGCGCAACATATTTCGGTGAAGTACTCGAACACAATCAGTTCCTTCTTTCTGGACCTGGTACACTGGCCCATTCGCATACTTGCGGCCAACAACACGATACGGCAAAGCCTCCCATCTGCTTTCCAATTTCCCTTGGGGTTTCTTGACACGAACTAGCACCAGGTCGCCTGGTTGCAATGGTGCTTCTTGCACTGGGGTCTTATCAGGATGGGGATGTTCTTGCAGGCGCTGCCGCACCAATCGATGGATCGTCTCAAGTCTCTGCCGATGCGCCCGCACCCAAGAGGTTGGATCCCTCGGAGGGAACCCATCCACATCATTCAACTGTAATTCTCCTATACTTCGCCCAGACCGCCCAAAGAGAAGTGTATAAGGAGAGTACCCCGTTGTAGAATGGACCTGATTGTTATAGGCCCACACCATTTCAGACAAGAACTGAGGCCACTGTAACTTCTTGTCTTCCTCCAGAGTCCGCAGCATCTGTAGCAGAGTTCTGTTGAATCTTTCACAGGCCCCATTTCCCTGAGGGTGGTATGGAGTCGTGTGCGACTTCTTTATCCCGTAGATACGTTGAACTTCTTTCATTACGTGTCCCTCAAAGCAGGCGCCCTGGTCGGAGTGGATGCGTTGGGGGCACCCATATACTCGAATGAAATCTTGGCACAGAGCACGAGCTGCTGACTCAGCTGTCTGGTCCTTGGTGGCGGTTACCACCGCAAATTTGGTGAAGTGATCCACCATTACGAGGCAATACTGGTGTCCGCTATTGGATGGGCCCACCATTAGATAGTCTATCATGACGATTTCTAAAGGTTCCTGGGTCACGATGGTTTGCAGGGGAGCTCTCTGTTCTATTGCCTTATGGATCTCACAAGTTCGACAGCTGCGGCATACTTCTTCGACCATTTGACGAAGACCAGGGCAGTAAATCAGTCGCTGTAACCAACGAAAGGTCTTCTCATGACCAAAATGTCCATTCTTATTATGAGCCTCAACTGCCAAGGAGCGAGCCAGTTCACTAGGCACCACAATTTGGTATCGAATGTCGATCTCAGAAGGTAAATAGACCTTTCGGCATAGCACTCCATTTTTCATCTCCAACTTTTCCCACTGACTCAAAACAGATAATATCTCACGTGTCAGTCGTTCTCTTTCCTCTCTACAGGGCTTCTGGCCTTTCTCAACACACTTGATCATCTGCGCCAGCCCCTCATGGGTCTGTTGTATCTGTGCCCATTCCTGTCGTGAGGGACCAAAGAAAGGAGCCATTTCAGTCCCCTCCATCTCAAACTGATTAGTGGCGGTCAAGGCCTGTGAAAATCTGCTGAAATCGGGCACCTCCACATGCTCCAACTCATGATCCACGTCTTCTGTGGGGGTCTGGGCAGTTACCCTAGAAAGTCCGTCAGCATTCTGGTTCTCTGTCTTGGACCGATACTTAATGCGGTAATTGAATGTAGACATTCGGGCTATCCACCTCTGCTCTAACGCCCCGAGCTTGGCATTTTCCAGGTGAGCTAGTGGGTTGTTGTCAGTCAGTACTAAAACTTCAGCACCGGTCAAATATTCAGAGAATTTCTCGGTCATGGCCCATACCAGTGCCAACAGCTCCAATTTAAATGAACTATAATTCTCGGGGTTTCTTTCAGAATCTCTCAAAGACCGGCTGCCGTACGCTATGACCCTCTCCTGGCCATCCTGAAGCTGGGAAAGCACTGCTCCAAGACCATACAGGCTTGCATCTGTATATAGCTGGAACGGCAAGTGGTAATCAGCATATGCCAAGATTGGGGCTGTTGTCAGTGCATCCTTCAATGCCTGGAAGGCTTGTTCCTGTTCAGGTCCCCACTTCACGGACCGGTTCTTTGGACCACCGGATGTGCCTCGTAGGAGAGCATTAAGTGGTGCTGCTACCTTGGCGAAATCCTTAATAAACCGTCGATAGTAACCGGCTACTCCAAGGAACGCCCTCACTTCTCGCAGGGTAGTCGGTATCGGCCAATCTTGAACAGCCGCTATCTTGTCTCTTGATGGTCTCACCCCTTCTCCTGATACGCGGTGACCCAAGTAATCAATTTCAGATTGGAACAACCGACATTTACTGGGTTTCAATTTGAGCCCATGTTCCCGCAATCTTCGAAATACTTGCCCCAACTGGTGGAGATGGTCTTCAAAGGTCGCAGAATACACTATAATGTCATCCAAGTAGATGAGAGTGAACTCAAAGTTGAAGTCACCGAGACATTTCTCCATCAACCGCTGAAACGTTCCGGGTGCATTTGTCAACCCAAAGGGCATCCGGTTAAATTCGTATAGTCCCATGGGCAAGATGAATGCCGTCTTCTCCTTGTCTTTTGTGGCCATCGGCACCTGCCAATACCCACTAGCCAGATCTAGTGAGGAGAAGTACCGGGCTCTCCCTAGCGCTGAGAGGGACTCCTCAATCCGTGGCAAGGGGTAGGAATCTCGTACGGTGCAAGCGTTTAACTTCCGATAGTCTACGCAAAATCGGATGGACCCATCTTTTTTTTCTTACTAACACCACAGGAGCCGCCCAGGGACTCTGGCTTTCTTGGATGATCCCACCCTGTAGCATCTTAGCTAACAGTTCTTTCACTTCCTGATACAACTGTGGAGGAATTTGTCGGTAGCGCTCTCTAATTGGAGGGGTGTCTCCTGTGGGAATCTCATGGTAGATCCCTGTGGTACATCCAAAATCTTCAGCATACCGTGCAAAGGTGGCTTGGTTCTCCCACAACAGCTCATCTACCTTCTGCACCCATTCCAGAGAACATGAACTTACATCCATCTTCATCTGTTCTCGAATTGCACAGCCATTCCATTCAGAGGTGGGTTCCTCATCTTCTCCCATGGACACAGTTACGGTCCACTCATCCCTTTCAGTCGGCTTCAGCTGCATTGGAGTTACTTTCCTTACTTCCTCCGGAGTCACATAGATGTTAGCCAGCAGCCTCCCTGGGGTCAGGTCCACACTCTGGTCCTGAGTGTTTACACATCGAAGTGGTACTCTTCCATTGCGAACTATTGCCAAGGAACGGGCCACTAGCGGATCAACACCTCCTTCGGCTGCCTGCAGTGGTTCTACCAACACAGCTATGCCCTCTAGTTTCCGACAGGTGCCTACGGGCATGGACACTATTGTCTCCCGACTGGGTGGCAGTGTAACTTTTGTATGCAAAGGAACTGAAATTCGAGCCAGAGGACGCTGTGCATCTGAACTTTTCTGTAAGCCACATGTCCGGATCAGCCGCTGGAAAGCTGTTTGAGTAGGCCGATGGGTGGTGGTTTCTTTCCAATAACCGTGACCTTTCTTTTCAAAGAGGATCTGATCTAATTCTTTTAACACATTCATCCCCAAAATGACAGGGACCTTTACTTCATGTGACTCCTGTACCACCACAATGCCTTTCCTACCTAGATCTTGGCCACATACCCGGACATTCATCCAGGCCACTCCCACGACCGGAACTGGTAACTGGTTAGCTGCGACCACTCGTACGAATGTATGGGGATCATATTTCACATGTTGCCGGAAGTACCGTTCATAACAGTCTCTACTCAAGGTCGTTACTTGGGAACCCGTGTCAATCATCCCGGTAACCGGAATACCCTCCATTTCCACCTGTATGACAGGACTTGCAGCGATCAGGTCATCATCAGGGCATTCTCCCCACATAGTCTCCTTGTCAGTCTCCCCTACTACACGCCCTTCAGCAGCAGGGGACTTCAGTTTAACGGCGGTCTCTCATAAGTTTGTCGCTGCTCTGGACATCTAGCAGCAACGTGGCCCATCCGTCCACACTCCCAGCAGCGTATCCCCCGTCGTTCTGGCCATCTGTTTGGGCCCCTTCGGTAAGCCCCTTCGATTTCTCTTGAGCACTGCACTAAATGATTTGGACCCCTTCGGTAGGTCCTATCCTCATCCCTCCAGCGGGGTGGTGGGTGATTCTGACTTGCTGGGTGTGGATGGCTCACCCTTTCATCTCCAGTCTTCTGGAAGTCTGCAATTTTCATAGACTGCTCATCACAACGAGTGTGCAAGTGTTCCATTTGTTCTTGCAGTTTCTGCATTACTGTGAGAATTTCTTTAACCGTCCCTTTTTCTACTGTCTCTGAGCCAGAACTAGCCCCCTGTGACAAAGTAACTCCAACTGCGGTCTGCGGCCTCGGGACCATACTATTGGCACGGGAGATGGCCTCTACCTGTACATCATGGAATTTAGCATCAGTCTCTCGTCGTATAAAATCCTGCATAGTCACAGTTAAACTGCCGTCACGTATCCCCAGGACAAACTGGTCACGGAGAGTCCGATCAGGGTTACAGAAGGCTGGCGAGCCCCCTCTTTCCTTCCTTTGAATATCTCGGAGCAGTTCTTGTAGGGCATTTGCATATTGGGGAAGGCTTTCATTCTCCTGTTGTACCCTCTGGAAGAACCGAGCCTGCAGAGACCCCAGCAATGCAGTTTCTCCATAGATGGTTTCTAGAATCTGGACTACTTGCTCAAATGTCTGCCTTTGTTCAAATGGCCTCAGTATCACCGTGGTCTTAGCATCCCCTTGTAATGTCAATATTGCTAGCTCTACTAGTACTTCTGGTGCGGTCTGGTACATTCGCTGTATCATTCGTATCTGTTCCACCCACATACTCACTGACATATTATTGCCATCAAATTTAGCTAACTGACTCATTATAGCCCCTGCTGGCATTCTTCCTCCAGCACCATTCTCCCGAACGGGTGCGTCACCGTCCATTCTGGTAAGCGGATCCTGCCGACTACGCCAATTTGTGAACCGAGAGCAAGGCAGGTGGTTTGGACTCCGCAACCAGAAATGAACGCACACGCGGTAGTTCAAGAAAAAAAATATATATTTACTGTAAGTTAATAAAGGCTAGTTAAAGGTAAAATGACAGGGCTAAAGACAAGCAAAATATACAATATAGCATGAACAATTTCAAGGCAAATTCTGCAATGGTTTCTACTTTTACTCTGTCCACTTCTGCAGTATGGACACTGAATGAACAATATACTCAAAACTATCCCTAACTGACCCTGACTTCACATTTGGGTGCACCCCCTTTTCCCCAGTGGTCCAGGTGGACCGCTTACAGTCCGTAGAAGCGCGCGGTGGGGCCCAAAGTCGGTCCTTTCTTTTATAGTGAAGCGTCCTCTCCTCACGGTTATCAGGATCTTGGGAGAAATGAAGTCCTCTTTAACAGACAGGGAAACCAACTGAATGCAATGTAATCCAACAGCAGATTCCACTCAGCACACTGACAGTCCTGCCGAATCCATACACTGAGCTGGGATGTAAAGCGGGATTTAGCAGGTGCCGTCCAGTACATCAACAGCACTGCGAGTCTCTATCTGTGGTATCCCTATACACAGTCACAATGTCAGTCTCACTGATCAGCCACTGAGCACAGTTCCTTTCACGTGGACTCACTAGTCCTGTTGTCTCTTTACACTCTGTTTGTCTCTGGACCAAGATACAGCTTAGCTGTACAGAAAAATCTCCACACCAGTTCAATACAACACTTGCCAAGATGGCTGCTGCTCTCTGTCTCGTCACTTCCTGCCTCTCTGCTCACACTCTGTCTGCAGAACAGGCAGGCTGACATAAAAGGGGGGGGGGTCTCACTCCAGCATCATGCAAAAAAAAAAAAAGGGGGTTGTTTAAAAAAAAAAAAAAAAAAAAAATATTTTTAAAATAAAAATTTTTTAAAAAAAAAAAAAGGTTAAGAAAAAATTGGGTGTCTTTTACACCTGTTCGCAATGAGTGGGGAGCTTCAGAGAGCTCGCGCCCGTAGCGACAGGGCCTCAAGGAAGGACCGCCCGGTTTTCAGTAAGCAGGTAAGGAGCCTGAAAAAACAAATAAAGGCCCTGGAAGCCAGGTGCACGGAGATTCTGGAGGGCGCGGGGCCGTTCAGAGAGAAGCTGCTGAACGATGACCACTTCTTCCGCAAACAGCAGGAGCGGTTGTTGAAGGATGGCCCCGCGTCCTCAGACAGCTCGGGAGAGGACGACTATTGTGAGTCAGACCTGGAGTCAGATGACAGCATGGCGGTACAGTATAGTCGAGTAGCCGTCCCTACTAGCAGCAGCCTGATACCCACATATACACAGGCATCAGCGCCGGCAGTGAAACTGGAAGTCAGAATGACAAGACAGGAAGTCAGAATGACAGGACAGGAAGTGACGCAATCTCCCACACTCCCAGAGAACCAACCACTGCCCGAGACGGAGGAGGAGGAGGGTGGAGCCTCGGGAGAAGGCGGGAAGCTGATGAGGCAAATCTGCCAATTGGAGTCCCCGTCCAGAATGGACCAATTAGCATTCAGCTTGTCAGATTTGGACGGGGAGGAGGAGGGAAAAGGAACCAAGAACAAAAAGAAGGTGAAAAGAGAAAAAAAAAGAGAAATAGAGACATTTAAATTTGTCAGATCGTTGCCAGGGGAGCACCGCGCCGGGACTTCGGCCCAGGTTGCGATGCCTCCAGGAGAGAAAAGGGAGGCGCAGGCACCTCGGGTTACGCCAAGTGGCGGGGTGCCCGGGGTGCCAGCAGTCAAAATGGCGCCTGATAGTATCTTTCAGGTGGCGGCGGACAAGGCGCTCATAGCTGCGGACAAGGGCAAAGGAAGGAAATTGGAGGCCCCCCCCCTGCGGAGGGGAGTGGCGTGGGAAACCCCCCCTCCCTGGTAGGAGGTCTCAAAATGACGATGGCTTCCCCCAGAGTGAGACGTAGGAAAGGGGGAGTGGCAGGTGGGCGTGGCTCATCCTCCTCCAGTGCCGATGAAGCCGGTGATGCGGAGGTCATTTCCGGCGCTAAGGGGGCGCGTCCCCCTAAAACATCCCGCGCCGGGGTGACTGTGGATGTGGAGGCCGAGGTAAAAGCGGGGAAGCCATCAGCGAATGGTGCGGCCGGCCCCGCTGTGAGAAGAAAGACCGCAGGTGTAAATGATGGACGAATGGAAAAGCCAGCTAAGCAGACGGGTAAGGTAAAGGGGAAAGCGGGAGGGACAAAAGGGGTAATTAGTAGTCTTCCTGAAGAAGGTGGTGTAGTATGCAAGGGGGTCCAAGAGCCTGTAGTCGGGGAGGCTGTGGGTGGAGGGGCTATTACCATTGCTGCTAAAAACTCTACTGCTAGCAATATTTCTGTTGTGGTCACTGTTTCTGGTATTTCTGCTGTTGTCCCTGCTGTTGTTCCCGATGCTGTTCCTGATGCTGTTGTTGCTCCTGATGTTGTGGCTCCTGTTGTCCTCTCTGCTGTTGTCCCTTCTGCTGCAGTTGGAGTGACCCGGTCCGCGGCAACTATGCCAGGGCGGACTGTTGCCGCCTCTGGTGCTCCGGTTGCCGTGGCTGGACAAAGTAGTTCTGCGGAGGTCCCTGGGAGTGGCGCTGGCACTCCGGCAGCAGAGGTTGCTGCGGCCTCCGGGCCCCCACGCTCCTATGCCAGTGTCGCTTCTGGGGCCCCTGGGGGTGCATCATGTCTTCCGTCGGGCTCCAGGGACGGCGATTTGCAACGGCAGCTCCTGGAGGCTTTACGGGCGGGCCAGTCCACAATGACCATAGATGGGCAGTCGAGAGACCTTAGGTTCTGGATCGAGCGTTTTGGCCTAGGGAAGTTCCGAGAGGAAGGAGGTGAGACCAGATGGACTCTCCCTACACCCGGGCGTAGGGGGCCGACACGGAGGAACGTGGCTCGTCTCGTGTGGGGGGGGAGCCGGCCCTTGTCCCCAGAGGAGGGGGGTCGTGGAACTCCTACTCGGGATGGGTTTCAGGGCGAGCGACATCTTTGCCCTGATTCATCCTGTCGGCTCCTCGGAGTTCGACATCAGCTTTGTTACCCCGGAGGGCCTAGAAACCTTCTGGGGAAATTACAGGCTGGTGAAGGACGAGCCCGCCTGGCGTGACTTTATGGTGTGGGCGGTGTCACGCCAGGATAGCATTAAGAAAGTGACTGTTTTAACTCGTAACGAGTCACTTTCTTATATGGACATCATGACCTGGCTCAACAGGTATGGGGAGGTCAAAGACTTCCCCAAGAAAAACCTGGATGAGTTTGGGATCTGGTCGGGGGCCTGGACTTTCATGGTCAAGTTGTGACACGAGGATAACTCGGTGATGCATATCCCGTCCTCGACCTTCCTTGGGAAAGACAGGATCCTTGTCTTCTACCAGGGGCAGCCAAAACTCTGTCACAGGTGCGGTGACCCCTCACACTTGAGCGCCTCCTGCCGTGTGCAGAAGTGCGCCATGTGTGGGGAGGTGGGCCATCTCGCGGCGACCTGTGGCAGGGTGCGTTGCCACCTGTGTGGTGTCCTTGGGCACCCGATCGGGGCGTGTCCACGGTCTTTCGCCAACACCACCCTTCGGCAAGCGGGGGCAGTTGAGGAGGCTGTCCCTGCTGCGGAGGGGGGTGAGTGGGGGAGGAGAGACTAGTCTGCCAAGGCAAAAGGAGAAGGCCCAGCCACCATCAAGGGCAAGGAGGCGCGAGAGGAGGAGGGAGCAGAGGGAGGGGAGTTATGTGCCTTCCTTCTGCCCCTGGCTCTGCTGGGCCGGATCCCAATGCCGAGGCAGCAGTGGGCACGACCCTGGTTGAGGAGATGAGGAGACTGCAGAGGGAGGAAGAGGCTGACCAGTCGTCTTCTTCTCAGTACGTCAGTGCTGGGGAGGGAGAGACGGTCAAGCGGAGAAAGTCACCGAGTAAAGTGAGGGCAAAACATCTGCCCCCCCCCCCCCCACCGAAGGAACGCAGACTCGACGGCCCTCTAGTGGTAGGTCCCAACCGGTACCAATCCCTCTGTGAGGATGCGTCGGCCTCAGGGGAGGCTTCAGAGGGAGAGGTGGAGCCGTCAGGGGCTGCTGAGTCTCCCTCCGGGAGGGGCCCCCTGCCCTCTGGGGGGGAGGCTGGCCTGGAGCCTGGAGGAGGAGATGATGCACCCAGGGCCGAAGTTGCTAATGTCTCTGCGACCACTGTAACTCCTCAGGGAGAAGTTGCGGGGGAGGTCCATCCCTCCTCTGGCCAAACCGCACCGGGGGAGGTGATGGACCAATCCCAATGTAAAAAGAGGACCCGCAAGACGAGGAGAAGTCGCGGGTCCTCTTCAGACTCATCTAGGGGTGGTGGTGATAGGAGGAAAGGGGGTGGGAAGCTGAAGGTCATTGAGCTCAATCGGTCTTAATGGCAGTCCCCACTCCACTGACGCTGGCCACCATTAATGTGGCCAGCATTAAGTCTGATACGGCTAGGTTTGCAGCCTTTGATTTTCTTGGCCGGGTTGAAGCTGACATTTTGTTTTTGCAGGAGACCAGGCTCTGTACTCTATCAGAGATAAACAGAGCAAGGAGGGAGTGGCGCAGGGGGCCCTCCTACTGGTCTCTTGCGGCTGAGCCGTATAGTGGAGTGGCGGTGCTTTTTACCGCAGAGGTGAAATGCCAGCGACTGATCGAGCTCGAAATGGGAAGGTGCCTAGTCTTAGACGTCTTCATGAAGGGGCAAAGCCTGCGCCTCATTAACATCTACGGTCCCCAGACAAAGTGGGACCGTAAAAGCCTCTTTATGAAGATTAAGCCTTTTCTTTTTACGGGCAAACAAGTCATCTTTGGTGGGGATTTTAATACCATAACTAGACCCCAAGACCGAGGAGGTACCAGAGATAGACTGCCCTATGATGGCGCCGCGTTAAACCTTAGAGGGAGGGTTGCGTTTTCTTAACTCCAAAAGGTTTCCTCGGACGTTTTGGGATCTGACCTGGCGCTGCCTCCTAGGTAAGTTATATGTGAGGGGGAACTTGAAGTACCGGAACTCCGACGAGCGAGGCTGCCCTCGAGAGGAGTGTGGCGACATGCTGGAAAGCATGGAGCACTTCCTGCTTCAGTGCCCCTTCAATATAAGGGTTTGCAAATTGGTGGGGACCTCCACCGGTTGGCTGCGGCTGGCTGGCCTTTCCCACGCCGAGTGGGCCTATGGGGCATTCAAACACCCGGAGGGCAGGGACTGCCAAACACTTTTTGTAGTTGGTGCAGTGGTCAGGTTTCACCTATGGTCAGCACGGTGTTTAGTATCGACGAGAGGCAAAATCCTCCCGGAGGTGGAGGTGGTTAAAAACATCATGGTGGACCTGGTGAGGGTGCGCTCTCGGGAGTACGAGGGGCTGGGCGCAGAAAGGGCTGGTACCCTCTGGAGGGGGTTCACTTTTTCTGTTCCCTGAGGGTTAGATAAGGGATTTAAAGTAGGTTAGTTAGGTTAGGGCCAGATAGGGATAGGTAGGGCAAGGTTTGCACGAGGGGTGGGGTTTATTATTTTCTGATAGGGAGGGACAGGTAGGGACAGGGTAGGGACAGAATGATAGATAGGGATATAGCGGTAGGGCGAGTAGACAGGGATGGGCCTCCTGTGCTCTCTTCCTGGTGGAGGGCTGGCGTATCACCACATAGGCATTTTTGTTTTGGAAATCAGATGGAAGGGTAAGAGGCTTGAGGATAACCGACCCTAGGCCCATGGGAGGTTCATGGGAGGGAAGGTAATTTAACAGGTTATGTAGGATGGTGGGTTTTTGTTACTTGTCTGGTATTTGTTATTTGTTATTGTTGTCGTTCATATATTGTGTCCATTTTCCCATTTTCCATTTTTCCATATCCCATATTCATTTTCCATTTTTCATATCCATTTCCATATCCCATATTTCATTTTCCATATTCCATAATTCCATTTGTTTGTTAGTAGTTAAGGGGTTTTTCAGGGGGGTAGGTTGTTTGGGAGGGGGGTTTCTTTTTGGGGGTGGAGGGTTTGGTTTATAAGTTTTCGTGTGCCCGGCCTGGCTCTGGACTACGCGGACATGGGAGGACATGAGGCGGAGAGCCAGGTTGGGTTTCAGGGGCTTGGTGGTGGGTGGTGCCAGCACCAGGACTATGCGGACATGGGAGGACATGGGGTGTGGTGCTGGCCGGGTGTGGTGAGGGGAAAAAAAAAAAAAAAAAAATTTTAGTAAGTTTCAGTTGGGGATTTTGTTAGTGTTATAAGTTTCCGTCATAAGTTTCCGTTATAAGTTTCCGTTATAAGTTTCCATTGTATATTGCTCATTTAGATTTTCTTTTGTTAGAGTTTTTGACTAACGGATGACTGGAGAAAGACGGGAGAAGAGTGAAAGGCGGAGTGAAAGGCAGAATGGATGGGGCTTGTTCGCGATTGGTTTTTTTTTTTTTCCCGGTGTTTTCTTGTATTTTATTTGTTGATGGTTTTATGCTATGTTTTAGATTTAAGTATTGTCTCTGTTTATAGTTTTTATATTGTATTTTCGTATGTGACAGTGTTTGTGAACTTTTTCTACTTTTCTAATAAAATAGTTCCAAATCCTGGACAACCTCTTTAACCCCTTAATGAGCGGGCCATTTTTTGTTTTTGCATTTTCGTTTTTCCCTCCCCGCATTCCAAGAGCCATAACTTTTTTATTTTTCAGTTCACAGAGTCACATGATGGCTTATTGTTTGCGAAACAAATTGTACTTTGTAATGTCACTATTCAATATGCTGTGCAATGTACTGGGAAGCTGGGAAAAAATTCAGAATGAGGTACAATTGGAGAAAAACTGCATTTGCACCAAATTCATATGGGTTTATTAATTTTTACACCATTCACTGTGTGGTAACAGTGACATATTACCTGTATTCTGCGGGTCAGTACGAACGCGGCGATAACAAATTTATATAGTATTTGTAATGTTTTGATACCTTTTAAAAAATTTAAAACTTTGGTAAATAGAAAAAAAAAATTTGCGTCGCCATATTGTGTCACCTGTAACTTTTTCATATTTACATGTATGGAGCTGGGTAAAAGGTCTTTTTATGCTGGACAACATGACGTTTTTATTGATACCACTTGGGGAAAGATCTGATGGTTTGATCACTTTTTATTCAATTTTTTATAGGAGACAAAGTGTTGAAAAAAACGCTATTTGGCCATTTTTATTTTTTTTTCCCCGCTACGCTGTTCACCATATGGGATAAATATTTTAATATTTTAATAGTTCGGGCATATTGGAGCGCGGGGATACCTAATGTGTTTATGCTTACTTTTGTTTATTTACTTTTATATCTGATCTAGGGAAAGGGGGGTGATTTGAACTTTTGTGTTTTTTTTTAATTTTTTCATACTTTTAAAAACTTTTTTTTTTATACTTTTACATGTATGATCAGACTCCCTAGGGACCTTGAAACCTAGGGAGTCTGATCGACCATACTATTCACTGCGATACTACTGTATCGCAGTGAATAGCAAAATGGCCTTCACTGCTATTAGACGTTGCCTCTGGCATTGCGTAATAGCTGTAATGTAATGACAGTCCTGGGAGCCTTCAATAGGCTCCCGGCTGTCATGGCAACCAAGCGCTGCCCTCCGATGACGTTCTGGAGGGCGGCGATCAGGTAAAAATGGCGGCGCCCGTGACAGTGTGGCTACAGGTAAAGGTAGCAATTCTTGGAGCCACGCTGTTCACTTGCCATACAAGGTGTAGCAGTAGGTTTAGATGCAGTGGTGCACATGGTATAGTGGGTGAGCAGCATGGCTACCGACATGTTATTACCTTTAGCCGCCCTGTCTCGGTCCCGCTGATCTGCAGGGGTCCTGATGGTGGGCCCCTAGAAACAATTCCACTGGTGGGCCCTAGACATCCCAGTCCGACACTGTTGTCAAGCCACAGTATAGTGCACACCTAACGTCTCGACACAGGCTGTGCGATGACGTCACTGCATTGCGCAGCCTGTACCGGACCTCTTCTGGAGCAGGGGAGACTTCATCAGCTTCACTTGTCACGGGATCAGGTAAGGTGAGTATAAGATTTTTATTATTTTTCTGGAGGGCCAAGGGGAATTAAGGCTGAAAAGGGGCGCTGTAGCTAATAAGAAGCACTATAATAAGGGGGCACTAGAACTGAAGGGGAAACTAGAACTGAAGGGGAAAAGGTGGCGCTATAATAAGGGGAATTAATAGGAAGCATTATAATAAGGGGCAACTAATAAGGGACAACTAATAAGAAGGCACTATAATAAGGGGGCACTGTTATGACTCGGTCTTCGTAATCTCAGCCTGTTAGGGTCAGGCGCGGAGTGTCTGAATGGCATTCTGTGCATGAATCGTCTGATGCGCGGCAGGGGGGTATTCACACTGGGCGTGCGGTCTCTGCGGTAGCGCTCACGTGTGGATCGCGTGATGAGTTGCATCGCTGGTCAGTGCTCTAGCGTGTCTTTGCCTGTGAAGGGGTTAAGTCTCTCTGCAGTGCTAGGACTCATTACAGGCTGTGGGCGGCTCAGAGCGCTGCTGTCCAGTTACCTCTCTGACAACTCCAGCTCCTCGCTATATAACTCCGCTTTGCATTCTCTCAGTTTCCTGAGTTTCCAGAGTGATTTGTCTGCCTGAATTTGCTGCTATTATCTGAGTCCTGGTCCATTCATTGTGACTTGCTGCCTATTCATCCTACTTGGACATTTGATAAGTATTTGAGCTCCCTGTTCCAAGCATAGTTGTTCCGGGCGCAGTGAGGCCTAGTCTTTTACTGCTTGGAAGTTTGGACTCTTGTAGGGTTTTTGTGTGATGTAAATGTAACAGACAGCCAATGTTGTCCTAAGCTTCATTTGTCTGTATAAACTGTTAATGTTGAATGTATTTCTGTGATTCTGTTCCTTTAAGACAGCAGCCATTGTAATTGTGACATGATGCTGGAGTGAGACCCCCCCCCCTTTTATGTCAGCCTGCCTGTTCTGCAGACAGAGTGTGAGCAGAGAAGCAGGAAGTGACGAGACAGAGAGCAGCAGCCATCTTGGCAAGTGTTGTATTGAACTGGTGTGGAGATTTTTCTGTACAGCTAAGCTGTATCTTGGTCCAGAGACAAACAGAGTGTAAAGAGACAACAGGACTAGTGAGTCCACGTGAAAGGAACTGTGCTCAGTGGCTGATCAGTGAGACTGACATTGTGACTGTGTATATGGATACCACAGATAGAGACTCGCAGTGCTGTTCACGTACTGGACAGTAACTGCTAAACCCCGGCTTACATCCCAGCTCAGTGTATGGATTCGGCAGGACTGTCAGTGTGCTGAGTGGAATCTGCTGTTGGATTACATTGCATTCATTGGGTTTCCCTGTTAAAGAGGACTTCATTTCTCCCAAGATCCTGATAACCGTGAGGAGAGGACGCTTCACTATAAAAGAAAGGACCGACTTTGGGCCCCACCGCGCGCTTCTACGGACTGTAAGCGGTCCACCTGGACCACTGGGGAAAAGGGGGTGCACCCAAATGTGAAGTCAGGGTCAGTTAGGGATAGATTTGAGTATATTGTTCATTCAGTGTCCATACTGCAGAAGTGGACAGAGTAAAAGTAGAAACCATTGCAGAATTTGCCTTGAAATTGTTCATGCTATATTGTATATTTTGCTTGTCTTTATCCATGTTATTTTACCTTTAACTAGCCTTTATTAACTTATAGTAAATATATTTTTTTTTTTCTTGAACTACCGCGTGTGCGTTCATTTCTGGTTGCGGAGTCCAAACCACCTGCCTTGCTCTCGGTTCACAAATTGGCGTAGTCGGCAGGATCCGCTTACCAGAATGGACGGTGACGCACCCGTTAGAGAGAATGGTGCTGGAGGAAGAATGCCAGTAGGGGCTATAATGAGTCAGTTAGCTAAATTTGATGGCAATAATATGTCAGTGAGTATGTGGGTGGAACAGATACGAATGATACAGCGAATGTACCAGACCGCACCAGAAGTACTAGTAGAGCTAGCAATATTGACATTACAAGGGGATGCTAAGACCACGGTGATACTGAGGCCATTTGAACAAAGGCAGACATTTGAGCAAGTAGTCCAGATTCTAGAAACCATCTATGGAGAAACTGCATTGCTGGGGTCTCTGCAGGCTCGGTTCTTCCAGAGGGTACAACAGGAGAATGAAAGCCTTCCCCAATATGCAAATGCCCTACAAGAACTGCTCCGAGATATTCAAAGGAAGGAAAGAGGGGGCTCGCCAGCCTTCTGTAACCCTGATCGGACTCTCCATGACCAGTTTGTCCTGGGGATACGTGACGGCAGTTTAACTGTGACTATGCAGGATTTTATACGACGAGAGACTGATGCTAAATTCCATGATGTACAGGTAGAGGCCATCTCCCGTGCCAATAGTATGGTCCCGAGGCCCCAGACCACAGTTGGAGTTATTTTGTCACAGGGGGCTAGTTCTGGCTCAGAGACAGTAGAAAAAGGAACGGTTAAAGAAATTCTCACAGTAATGCAGAAACTGCAAGAGCAAATGGAATACTTGCACACCCGTTGTGATGAACATTCTATGAAAATTGCAGACTTCCAGAAAACTGGAGGTGAAAGAGTGAGCCGTCCATACCCAGAAAATCAGAATCACCCACCACCCCGCTGGAGGGATGAGGATAGGACCTACCGAAGGGGTCCAAATCATTTAGTGCAGTGCTCAGGAGAAATCGAAGGGGCTTACCGAAGGGGCCCAAACAGATGGCCAGAACGACGGGAGATACGCTGCTGGGAGTGTGGACGGATGGGCCACGTTGCTGCTAGATGTCCAGAGCAGCGACAAACTTATGAGAGACCGCCGTTAAACTGAAGTCCCCTGCTGCTGTAGGGCATGTAGTAGGGGAGACTGACAAGAAGACTATGTGGGGAGAATGCCCTAATGATGACCTGATCGCTGCAAGTCCTGTTATACAGGTGGAAATGGAGGGTATTCCGGTTACCGGGATGATTGACACGGGTTCCCAAGTAACGACCTTGAGTAGAGACTGTTATGAACGGTACTTCCAGCAACATGTGAAATATGATCCCCATACATTCGTACGAGTGGTCGCAGCTAACCAGTTACCAATTCCAGTCGTGGGAGTGGCCTGGATGAATGTCCGGGTATGTGGCCAAGATCTAGGTAGGAAAGGCATTGTGGTGGTACAGGAGTCACATGAAGTAAAGGTCCCTGTCATTTTGGGGATGAATGTGTTAAAAGAATTAGATCAGATCCTCTTTGAAAAGAAAGGTCACGGTTATTGGAAAGAAACCACCACCCATCGACCTACTCAAACAGCTTTCCAGCGGCTGATCCGGACATGCACAGCGTCCTCTGGCTCGAATTTCAGTTCCTTTGCATACAAAAGTTACACTGCCACCCAGTCGGGAGACAATAGTGTCTATGCCCGTAGGCACCTGTCGGAAACTAGAGGGCATAGCTGTGTTGGTAGAACCACTGCAGGCAGCCGAAGGAGGTGTTGATCCGCTAGTGGCCCGTTCCTTGGCAATAGTTCGCAATGGAAGAGTACCACTTCGATGTGTAAACACTCAGGACCAGAGTGTGGACCTGACCCCAGGGAGGCAGCTGGCTAACATCTATGTGACTCCGGAGGAAGTAAGGAAAGTAACTCCAATGCAGCTGAAGCCGACTGAAAGGGATGAGTGGACCGTAACTGTGTCCATGGGAGAAGATGAGGAACCCACCTCTGAATGGAATGGCCGTGCAATTCGAGAACAGATGAAGATGGATGCAAGTTCATGTTCTCTGGAATGGGTGCAGAAGGTAGATGAGCTGTTGTGGGAGAACCGAGCCGCCTTTGCACGGTATACTGAAGATTTTGGATGTACCACAGGGATCTACCATGGGATTCCCACAGGAGACACCCCTCCAGTTAGAGAGCGCTACCGACAAATTCCTCCACAGTTGTATCAGGAAGTAAAAGAACTGTTAGCTAAGATGCTACAGGGTGGGATCATCCAAGAAAGCCAGA
Source organism: Leptodactylus fallax (assembly GCA_947044405.1). NCBI lineage: Eukaryota > Metazoa > Chordata > Amphibia > Anura > Leptodactylidae > Leptodactylus > Leptodactylus fallax. The sequence goes on along the minus strand of CAMRHE010001202.1, from coordinate 62,655 downwards.
GTCCCTGGGCAGCTCCTGTGGTGTTAGTAAGAAAAAAAAGATGGGTCCATCCGATTTTGCGTAGACTATCGGAAGTTAAATGCTTGCACCGTACGAGATTCCTACCCCTTGCCACGGATTGAGGAGTCCCTCTCAGCGCTGGGGAGAGCCCGATACTTCTCCTCACTAGATCTGGCTAGTGGGTATTGGCAGGTGCCGATGGCCACAAAAGACAAGGAGAAGACGGCATTCATCTTGCCCATGGGACTATACGAATTTAACCGGATGCCCTTCGGGTTGACAAATGCACCCGGAACGTTTCAGCGGTTGATGGAGAAATGTCTCGGTGACTTCAACTTTGAGTTCACTCTCATCTACTTGGATGACATTATAGTGTATTCTGCGACCTTTGAAGACCATCTCCACCAGTTGGGGCAAGTATTTCGAAGATTGCGGGAACATGGGCTCAAATTGAAACCCAGTAAATGTCAGTTGTTCCAATCTGAAATTGATTACTTGGGTCACCGCGTATCAGGAGAAGGGGTGAGACCATCAAGAGACAAGATAGCGGCTGTTCAAGATTGGCCGATACCGACTACCCTGCGAGAAGTGAGGGCGTTCCTTGGAGTAGCCGGTTACTATCGACGGTTTATTAAGGATTTCGCCAAGGTAGCAGCACCACTTAATGCTCTCTTACGAGGCACATCCGGTGGTCCAAAGAACCGGTCCGTAAAGTGGGGACCTGAACAGGAACAAGCCTTCCAGGCATTGAAGGATGCACTGACAACAGCCCCAATCTTGGCATATGCTGATTACCACTTGCCGTTCCAGCTGTATACGGATGCAAGCCTGTATGGTCTTGGAGCAGTGCTTTCCCAGCTTCAGGATGGCCAGGAGAGGGTCATAGCGTACGGCAGCCGGTCTTTGAGAGATTCTGAAAGAAACCCCGAGAATTATAGTTCATTTAAGTTGGAGCTGTTGGCACTGGTATGGGCCATGACCGAGAAATTCTCTGAATATTTGACCGGTGCTGAAGTTTTAGTACTGACTGACAACAACCCACTAGCTCACCTGGAAAATGCCAAGCTCGGGGCGTTAGAGCAGAGGTGGATAGCCCGAATGTCTAAGTTCAATTACCGCATTAAGTATCGGTCCAAGACAGAGAACCAGAATGCTGACGGACTTTTTAGGGTAACCGCCCAGACCCCCACAGTAGACGTGGATCATGAGTTGGAGCATGTGGAGGTGCCCGACTTCAGCAGATTTTCACAGGCCTTGGCCGCCGCTAATCAGTTTGAGATGGAGGGGACTGAAACGGCTCCTTTCTTTGGTCCCTCATGACAGGAATGGGCACAGATACAACAGACCCATGAGGGGCTGGCGCAGATGATCAAGTGTGTTGAGAAAGGCCAGAAGCCCTGTAGAGAGGAAAGAGAACGACTGACACGTGAGATATTATCTGTTCTGAGTCAGTGGGAAAAGTTGGAGATGAAAAATGGAGTGCTATGCCGAAAGGTCTATTTACCTTCTGAGATCGACATTCGATACCAAATTGTGGTGCCTAGTGAACTGGCTCGCTCGTTGGCAGTTGAGGCTCATAATAAGAATGGACATTTTGGTCATGAGAAGACCTTTCGTTGGTTACAGCGACTGATTTACTGCCCTGGTCTTCGTCAAATGGTCGAAGAAGTATGCCACAGCTGTCGAACTTGTGAGATCCATAAGGCAATAGAACAGAGAGCTCCCCTGCAAACCATCGTGACCCAGGAACCTTTAGAAATTGTCATGATAGACTATTTAATGGTGGGCCCATCCAATAACGGACACCAGTATTGCCTTGTAATGGTGGATCACTTCACCAAATTTGCGGTGGTAACCGCCACCAAGGACCAGACAGCTGAGTCAGCAGCTCGTGCTCTGTGCCAAGATTTCATCCGAGTATATGGGTGCCCCCAACGCATCCACTCCGACCAGGGTGCCTGCTTTGAGGGACACGTAATGAAAGAAGTTCAACGTATCTACAGGATAAAGAAGTCGCACACGACTCCATACCACCCTCAGGGAAATGGGGCCTGTGAAAGATTCAACAGAACTCTGCTACAGATGCTGCGGACTCTGGAGGAAGACAAGAAGTTACAGTGGCCTCAGTTCTTGTCTGAAATGGTGTGGGCCTATAACAATCAGGTCCATTCTACAATGGGGTACTCTCCTTATACACTTCTCTTTGGGCGGTCTGGGCGAAGTATAGGAGAATTACAGTTGGATGATGTGGATGGGTTCCCTCCGAGGGATCCAACCTCTTGGGTGCGGGCGCACCGGCAGAGACTTGAGACGATCCATCGATTGGTGCAGCAGCGCCTGCAAGAACATCCCCATCCTGATAAGACCCCAGTGCAAGAAGCACCATTGCAACCAGGCGACCTGGTGCTAGTTCGTATCAAGAAACCCCAAGGGAAATTGGAAAGCCGATGGGAGGCTTTGCCGTATCGTGTTGTTGGCCGCAAGTATGCGAATGGGCCAGTGTACCAGGTCCAGAAAGAAGGAACTGATTGTGTTCGAGTACTTCACCGAAATATGTTGCGCCTGTGTCATTCTGAAGGGACAAATCATGATGGGCCTGCCAATGTGAATGAGCTCCCACAGTCAGAGAATGGAGGTGCGGAATGGGCCTCCGACGAGGAGGATGATTGTTGGCCGATCCCTGCTCCTGGGGATGTTCCACCTGTGACTACTGTATCTCCGGCCTGTGCCCCCTCTGGTGCGGAATCCACTGGTCCTTCTCAGCCCATAGCTGCAGCACCCCATAATATACCACCGGTCCTCAGACGGACCACTAGGCCAAATGCTGGTATTCCCCCTGTTCGGTATGCGCAGGATGAGTTTTTTGGCCTGCCATACATCGGTATACTACCACCCTGTGCATAAAAGTACAACCCTCTGGATATACAGTCATAGGCAGGGACTGCCAATCTTAAAGTGGGGGGGAATATGTAAGAGACAGCCAATGTTGTCCTAAGCTTCATTTGTCTGTATAAACTGTTAATGTTGAATGTATTTCTGTGATTCTGTTCCTTTAAGACAGCAGCCATTGTAATTGTGACATGATGCTGGAGTGAGACCCCCCCCCCCTTTTATGTCAGCCTGTCTGTTCTGCAGACAGAGTGTGAGCAGAGAAGCAGGAAGTGACGAGACAGAGAGCAGCAGCCATCTTGGCAAGAGAGAAGACAGGTGTCTGTGCTGTGTTGAACTGGTGTGGATATTTTTCTGTACAGCTGTATCTTGGTCCAGAGACAAACAGAGTGTAAAGAGACAACAGGACTAGTGAGTCCACGTGAAAGGAACTGTGCTCAGTGGCTGATCAGTGAGACTGACATTGTGACTGTGTATATGGATACTACATATAGAGACTCGCAGTGCTGTTGACGTACTGGACAGCACCTGATAAATCCCGGCTTACATCCCAGCTCAGTGTATGGATTCGGCACGACTGTCAGTGTGCTGAGTGAAATCTGCTGTTGGATTACATTGCATTCATTGGGTTTCCCTGTTAAAGAGGACTTCATTTCTCCCGAGATCCTGATAACAGTGAGGAGAGGACGCTTCACTATAAAAGAAAGGAACGACTTTGGGCCCCACCGCGCGCTTCTACGGACTGTAAGCGGTCCACCTGGACCACTGGGGAAAAGGGGGTGCACCCAAATGTGAAGTCAGGGTCAGTTAGGGATAGTTTTGAGTATATTGTTCATTCAGTGTCCATACTGCAGAAGTGGACAGAGTAAAAGTAGAAACCATTGCAGAATTTGCCTTGAAATTGTTCATGCTATATTGTATATTTTGCATGTCTTTAGTCCTGTCATTTTACATTCAAATAGCCTTTATTAACTTATAGTAAATATATATTCTTTTCTTGAACTACCGCGTGTGCGTTCATTTCTGGTTGCGGAGTCCAAACCACCTGCCTTGCTCTCGGTTCACAGGGGTCAGTCTTATGTGTCTTGGTAATGAGTTCCAGAGTATGGGAGATGCACGGGAGAAGTCTTGGAGACGATTATGTAAAGAATGAATAAGATCGGAGTAGGAGGTCTTTGGAGGATCGGAGGTTATGTGCAGGCAGATAGTGGGAGATTAGGTCAGAGATATATGGAGGGGACAGGTTGTGGATGGCTTTGTATGTCAGCGTTAGTAGTTTGAACTCTATTCGCTGGGCGATGGGTAGCCAGTGAAGGGATTGGCAGAGGGGAGCGGCCGATGAAGAACAGGGGGAGAGGTGTATTAAGCGAGCAGCACAGTTTAAGGTGGACTGGAGGGGCCGAGAGTGTTTGCTGGGAGGCCATGGAGAAGAGTGTTACAGTAGTCTAAGCGGGAGATTATGAGGGCGTGAACTAGCATCTTTGTAGTTTCAGGGGTGAGGAAGGAGCGGATTCGGTAGATGTTCTTGAGTTGGAGGCGGCAGGAGGTGTTGAGGGTTTGAATATGCGGCATGAAGGATAGGTCAGAGTCTAGGGTTATCCCAAGGCAGTGGGACTGTGGGACTGGGGTGAGAGTGGTTCCATTAATTTTGATAGATGGGTCAGGTAGGGGGGCAGTGTGAGGAGGTGTGAAGATTATGAACTCTGTTTTCTCCATGTTGAGTTTGAGAAAGCGGGAGAAGAGAAAGGAGGCTACGGCTGCTAGACATTCTGGGACTCTGGACAACAGGGAAGTAATGTCTGGTCCAGAGAGATATATATTGGGTGTCGTCAGCATAGCAATGGTAATGTAAACCATGGGATTCTATGAGTTGGCCAAGGCTTAGGGTGTAGATGGAGAACAGGAGGGGTCCTAGGATGGAGCCTTGGGGACACCTACAGAAAGAGGGTGTGGCGGGGAGGTGGTGTGCAAGTGGGAGACGCTGAATGTACGGTTGGTGAGGTAGGAGGAGATCCAGGAAAGGGCCAGGTCAGAGATGCCAAGGGATAAGAGTGTTTCTAACAGGAGGGAATGGTCGACTGTGTCAAAGGCAGAGGAGAGGTCGAGGAGGAGGAGGACAGAGGAGTGACGTTTGGCTTTGGCAGTTAAAAGGTCATTAGTGACCTTGGTTAGGGCAGTTTATGTGGAGTGATGGGGTCTGAAGCCTGACTGTAGTCTGTCAAAGAGCACATTGGATGAGAGATAGGAGGACAGTTCGGAGTGAACGTGTTGCTCCAGCAGTTTAGACGCGTACGGGAGCAGTGACATGGGGCGATAGTTGGCTGAGAGGACGGGTCGAGGGAGGGTTTCTTAAGTATAAGGGTGATGGTAGCATGTTTGAAGGTGGAAGGGAAGGATCCATTGGTTAGGGATAGGTTGAAGAGATGGGTTAGGGCAGGAGTAATGACTTCAGAGAGTTTGGGGATGAGGTGTGACTGGATGGGGTCAAGCACGCAGGAGGTGAGGTGGGATTTAGATATTAAAGTGGAGAGCTTTTCATCAGTGATGGTGATAAGTGATGTCGGAGGGGGCACAAGAGGATGGAGAAGGGAGTCGAAGGTCGTGAATAGCTGTTTGGAGTTGGGAGATAGGGCAGATATGAGTTTGGTGAAGTAGACCTGCTTTGCAGTGGTGAGTGCGTTCTTGAAGGTGAGAACTGCCTCTTTATACCTGATGAAGTCCTCCTGTGAATGACTTTTCTTCCAGAGGTGTTCTGCAACCCATGAGAAATGTCTCAGTTTTTTTAGTGGGGTCAGTGTGCCAGGGTTGCCTGTTGATCGGTTGGGCTCTGGTGTTTGTAAAGGGGGCCACAGAGTCAGGGACTGAAGTATTGGTGGTAGTACAGAAGTTAGCAGCAGTATCTGCATCCTGGAGTGAGGATATGTCAGAGAATGGTAGGAGAGAGTCTGAGAGCGTGCGGATGTCAAGGTAATTAAGGTTTCTGTGGGGGCATGTTGGTTTAGGGGTTGGAGGGTTTATTACAAAGGAGAGGGCAGAGAATGTCAGCAGATTGTGATCAGAGAGCGTGGTCAGAGAGTTAGAGAGGTTGGATAGAGAGTAGAGGTGGGTGAAAATGAGGTCCAGTGTGTGCCCCTTTGTGTGGGTGGTAAAGGAAGACCATTGAGAGAGACTACATACTCAGCCTGCGCCTTCTATACTCTGCTGGTGGCTCTAACGTTGTAGTGATGAGACCGACCCCTCTCACGCACTCTCCTATCTCTCTCTAGTAATTAATTAATTAATTAAGCCTTTGTCTTCTTCTCCAGTCCTAAGTACATTAATCCACAGTCCCCTCTCCCCATTTTATCTGTGTATAATTTTTTTTTTCTATCCCCGTCTATCCAAGAGCTTATCTCACTAAATGGACTCCTTCTCTATCAGTCCTGGCTTTTTATTTTGTTTATAGTAACCTATAGTCCCTTATGATTGGCTGTCATGAGGGCTTTCTGCAAGGCATTGTGGGTTAGCTTACATGGTATTTGAGGTCATGTGACCCCTTTCACCTTGCCTTTCACATGACAGCCCCTATTTTAGCTGGTTGTACAAATTGCACTGCAAAATGATTGGATTTGCTTGAATCCAAAGAATTTCAAAAATTTGTAATGAATCCGGTTTGATATGAACAGGTTCACTCATGTCTAATATTCAATCATTTAACATTACTAGGCATAACAATAACTGGATATCTTCTTACTTATCTTTTATCCTTTACACAATAATAGTAACTTTAAAAAAAAAGGGGGGGGGGGGGGGGGGGGGGAACAAAGGGAGAGGGGTGAAAAACTGCTGTTTCAGACTATCTTTAAAAAAATTCTTTAGTTAATTTAAGGTATTAAAGCAAGCAAGAGTAAAGGCTCGAAATTGTTGTTTTTGTTTTGGGAGCCAACACCAAAGGCGGGGAGATGGGTGGAAAAACCATTATAAACCTCCCCCCCATGCCAGGGCGGTAAACAAAGCCCCTCCCCCCCCCCCCGGCCCCGGGGGGGGGGGGGGGGGGCGGCAGGCGCCACCGCGCGGCCCCCGCCCGGGGGGGCAGGGGGAAGCTTTCAGTCCCCCCCATAAGAATTACAGTGTAAATTGAAAAGACAAGCCACAAGTGATATGGACCTTCAGTGGAGAGGAAGCGGCCAGAAGTCTGGGCGCCCCCACGGGGGTTGTTACACCCCAGCCCCGAAAAGCCCAAAAACAGAGAGAGAAGTACATTCTTTGTTATTTAAGGTATAAATAAGAGGGTTTAGGGCTGGACAGATAGTAAGAGAAAACAATGACAAGTATTTTCCATGCCTCGTGGAGTACTGAGATGATGGACTAAAGTACAAGATAAAATCAATAGCATAATTTAAAACCACCACAATAATGTGGGAAGTGCATGTGGAGAAGGCCTTAGACCTTCCCGTAGAGGGAATCTTCAGTACAGAGAATATAATGCAGGTGTAAGAAGCAAAAAACAAACAATAAAAGGGAGAAGAAGGAGTGAAAAACAAGACACTGATGTCAGAACTTCATTAAAGAAAATTTCTTCACAAGCCAACTGCATGAGAGTAAAAGCTTCACACATGAAATGGTTGATTTGGTTTTGGTAGCAAAAGTCCAATGACATGGAAATAGGTGGAATAATGACCATTATAAAGCTTACTACCCATGTCAAGGCTGTTAGACAATGACAAGTTCTCCAGCTCATGAGCACTGGATAGTGGAGCGGGCGGCAGATGGCAACATAGCGGTCATAGGCCATGAGGGCAAGGAGAAGACTTTCAGTTCCTCCCATAAGAATTACAGTGTAGAATTGAAAAGAACAAGCCACAAGTGATATGGACCTTCGAGTGGAGAGGAAGTCGGCCAGAAGTCTGGGCACCACAGAGGTTGATATACACAAGTCCAGAAAAGCTAAAATACAGAGAAAGAAGTACATTGGGGTATGTAACTGAGAGGTAATAAATATCATCCACATAAGACAATTCCCAGTAAGGGTTACAATATAGATGGCCAAAAACAGGATAAATAGAAAAATATTTATGCGTAGAACAGTTGTAAATCCTAGAAGAATTAATTCAGTAGCGATCGTCCGGTTCTTTGCGCTCATACTATAAATTTCTTTATTGACGCCTCATAATAATGGTGACACTGCAGAGAGGAGGAAAAAATTGTAAAAACATTCAATTATACATTTGCAGTCATAAGGTTACATGTAGTACACCATGGTGGCTTCAGTAACTGCATTAATGAAAAAGTCCATCTCTACTGTGGCATAGACAGGATGTAATAGCAGTTCCCAGCAGAAAGTAGATTACCCACAATGTTGTATGAGTTAGGTCATAAAGCACAAAAACTGTATTAGTGCAACAAAACACAGACTCAAAAAACTATAGATAAACTCTAAGGACCTTCCTGCTAGGGTCATAGGAGTTGGGGAAAAATGACAAATGACAAACATTTTAATGCGCTTTTTCCTCAAGGGCCAAAAGCACAAGCAGAATTGTGGAGTAGGAGAGTTAGTGGACGCTATATAGGCCATCCCCAACACCCACAGGGGTCAGTGGTTTTACAGCAAATCAATTTACCAATCAATATATTTTTGGCATATGAGAGAAAATTGGAGTAAGCAGAGGAAACCCAAAGACTTGGAGAACATACAAACTCCATGCAAATGTTGTCCTTGGTCAGAGTCGAACCCAGGAAACATGAAAGGGACAGATAAGAGCAATGTTATCTTAACCAGTCAATGGGTCCGCTCAACTAGCTTATGTTTAAAAGGTTGTGCAATTTCCATCCGACAGATAATATTCGGGGAAATTAATTTCAACACGATTGATACTTTGTTCTCATGGGATATATGATAATTCACTGCCAAAGGTGTGTGTCATCGGCTTTCTGCCCTCTCCACATTCAGAAAACATGCACACTTGTATATGTATAAAGAAGTCAGGAAGAATAGCTGATATTGTTATTACAGTGGTGCTTGAAAGTTTGTGAAGTTTTCAGAATTTTCTATATTTCTGTATAAATTTGACCTAAAACTATATTGGATTTTTACAAGTGCCCTAAGAGTTGATAAATACAACCAAATCAAACAAATGTGTCAAAACATTTTGAATTGCCTTTTATTTATAGTAGAATGTGATCCAGTATCACATATCTGCAAGTGGCAAAATTTGATAATTTGAAGGTGAAATTAAAGTTAGAAATCATGGCACAAACAAAGGAGATTTCTGAGGACATCAGAAGAAGAGTATGTGATGCTCATCAGAATGGAAAAAGATACAAAACAATGTCTAAAGAGGTTGGATTTCAATAATTCACAGTCAGATTGTATACAAATGGAAGAAATTCAGGACCATTATTACCCTCGTCGGGAGTGGTCAACTTACAAAGATCACACCAAGAACTAATATTAAAATATTCATAAAAACTAAAGGCCTTTCTCAGATTTCACTGAACAACAATAGTGTGCATGGCAGCATTGGAAGGAGAAATCACAGCTCACCATAAAGAACATTTCTGCCCATCCACAGTTTGATGGACAAGTCAGAAGGTGATTGGAACAATGTTTGTGGATGAATCTTAGAAGCTCAGTAGTGGTAGTATCATTGTTTGGACTTTTTTACTGCATTTGGGCCAATGACGACTTGCCTTCATTGAGAGAACAGTGAATTCTGAATAATACCTGCAAAGTCTAAAGGAAAATATTAGGATATGTGTGTCCATGAGCTTAATCTCAAGAGAATGTGGTCCATGGAGGAAAACAACTCTTAGCACACAAGTCTTTCTATCACAGAATGGTTAGAAAAGTATAAAGGTTTGGAATGAGCAAGTCAAAGTCCTTACCCTTAATCCAATAGAAATGATGTAGAAGGATCTGAGGTGATCAATTTATGGGAGTAAACCCACCAAAATAACAGAGTTGAAGTTGAGGAATGGGCTGAAATCCCTCCAAGCCAATGTGCAGGACTGATCAACAATTACAAGAAATGTTTAGATGCAGATATTGCTGCACAAGAGGGTCACATCGGATACTAAAAGCAAAGGTTCACATAAATGATATTGGATCATTTTCTTCTATAAATAAATCTAATATTTTTTACTCATTTGTTTGATTTGTTTCTATTTATCCTTATATAGGAGATAAGTATATATCTGATGAAGATTTAGATCAATTTTTTGAAGAAATATAAAAAATTCTCAGAAGTTCACAAACTGTAAAGCACCACTGTACATCTATTGGGGGTGTATGGCCAGCTTTAACACATTCTTTATTATTCAAGATAACAAAGTAATCTAAGATTGTTTTATGTGAACTTACTGGAGATAATCACAGAAGATGTTTATGGAAGGACAACTTTATTTTATATGACCCCTCATGTCTTTATGACTAGAAGAACACAAACAGGTATCAATAATACATAAAAAGTCTTAGGACGTGTCTACTCTCAACATCAGAGACCAGTCTAGAAAAATTCAGGTTTATGAGATTACTGTAAAAAATGATACTGTGAAACCAAGTGGATTACTTTGTATTACCTATAGTTAGTGAGTTAAATATCTAGTTATATGGTTCACTAGAATATAATATCCGTGTTCTGTATGGTCTATTCAACAATAACAGGGACACATTTTTCTGTATTGTGTATTTATTTAGTGTGATCCTCACTAGAACATTACGGACACTGATGTGTCTGGTCGTGTCCCAATGTCCTAAGTGATAAAGCACAGAATGAGAAGTATTGTTTTAAGGAAAATGGAGCTGAAGAGGTGGAGGCAGGATAACAGCAATATTTTACTATAGGAATAGAGTAATGAAAAAAAGTTCTTGATAAATTAGATTTTACGTTTTTGCTCAGTTTCCATTAAAGTTTTCAAGAATGAGTTTGGACATTAATCATTATTGTAAGTAGAGATGTGGAGCTGCTTTCTCTGAAATTTTCTAAAGATTAAAATTACGGTGGGTTTGTAAGATCTTCTTCAGATCCTTCTAGAATATGTGATATCAGATTACACGGCACATGGAGGAGCGGAGAGCTGGTTGATGGTTACATGACTTGGGCTGTAGAAGGACTGGTGATGGGTCCTTCTAAGGGTAACTTGAGTTTTCTGCGTTATTCAACAGCATGAAGAGCCAAACAGATCACGGAGTGAAAAACAGAAGTTTATATAAGTGTGATAAGCCCTTGAGGACAATTATAAAGACACAATTTCAGATACTACAATAAGACGAGAGGGAATTACATGAAAGGTGCATATTCCCTTGTTTGTCTTCATTGATACTTTTTTTTATTGGGTTCAATATTTGCTCATGTTTGCTTGTTCATTTGTTCTTATGGAATATACAGTAAGCCAAGCCACTAACAGAAGTGTGTGTCAATGAATTTCTGCCCTTTCCACTTTCAGAACACATACACACTTGCATGTATAAAGAGAAGTTGGGAAGCATAGCTTTTATGGTTATTACAATAACATTGTACAGCCTGTTGAACATCAGCAACTCTTCTTCTGAGGTCCTCAGAAATCTGCTTTGTTTGTGCCAAGATACACTTCCACAAACATATGTGGTTTAATAGATCCCTGCTCTTTAATGAAATTGGTCGCCAACCTGCAGGATTGCCAGTCCATTGACTGAAAATTCCTGACTCTAATTTCACCTTCAAATTATTTGGTAATCCCAGGTTTTAATGCTGGGATGCAATGTAAAATTGTATCATTTTCTTCTACAAATTAACACGTCTAATAATTTTGACTCATTTATCTCATTTGATTGTTTCTACCTTCTTTAAGAACATCTGTGAAAATCTGATGCAGTTTTGGGTAAAATTTTTGCAAAACATTTAGGAAATTCGAAAGAATTCACAAACTTTCAAGCAGCGCTGTGTATCCATTGAAGGTGTGTTACCTGCTTTAACACATTCTTTCTTACTATTTAAGGAGACAGAAAAATCCATGATAGTTTAATGTCAATGTACTGGAATAGTCTCAGTAGACCTATATTGGAGGACATCATCATCTTATTTGACCAATCACGTCCTTATCACTATAGACAACAACAGGTATCACCAATAATAAATTGTTTGAGGACGTGTTAACGCACAACTTCAGTGACCAGTCTAGAAAATTTCTGTCTTACGGGATTACTATAAAAGATCTCATTGTGAATCAAAATAGACCAATTTCTAGGACATATATCACATAGTAAGGTAACTAAAGAGTTGTCCATCAAGTTCAACCATATGGTTGAGCTCAAAATATTATTCCTGTTCTGTATGGTCAATTCAACAATAAGGGGGCACATACTTTCTTTACTTTGTCTTTATTGTTTGATTATTTGGCAAGTAAATGCTGTATAGCATACTGTACTGTATGAGAGATTGATCCTCACTAGAACATTATGGACACTGATGTGTATGGTCGTGTCCCAGTACTCCAAGTGCTAAAGCATAGAATAAAGTATATTGTTATAAAGGAAATGAACCTGAAGAGATGAAGCCAGGATTCTAGCAATATTTTAGAACAAGAATACAGTAACGAAAAAAATTCTAGATAAATCTGCTTTTATGCTTTTGCTCAGTTTCCATTAAAGTTCTCAAGAAAGAGCATGGATAGAAATCATTATTGTAAGTAGAGCTATAGAGTTGTTTTCTCTAAATGTTCCTAAGGATTAAAATTACAATATGTTTTAAGAGCTTCAGATCTTTCTAGAGTGTTCGATTTAGAATTACATGGACCATAGACATGCTGAGAGCTGGTTGATGGTTACATGGCTTGGGCTGTAGAAGAACTGGTGGTCGGGACCTTCTAAGAATATTCAAGTAATCCGTGATTTTCAGCAATGTGAGGAACCAAGCAGATCAGGGATTGGGTCTATTAGAATGACACAATTTCAGATACTACAATAAGATGAGAGGGATTTCCATGTATGGTGCATTTTCCATTGTTTTGTCGTCATTTATATTTTTTCTTATTGGGTTCAATTTTCACTTTAAAAAATTTTATAATAATATGGTCACCAAAAATAATTTACAGTTACTATATAGCATACAGTTCTGTCTCAGGCAGATATGTAAATGATTACAGCAGCAATGGTCTGATTAGATACTGGGTCTTGAGGACATAAAAGGAATACATCATTCAGGAAACCGGGAGATACAGTGTTTTTAGGCCCGGTGAACCCAAAAATTTTGAGTGACACACAAATTCTCTCATCCCCAGTATTACACATTTTTCATCTCTTGCCACTACATGATCAACATGACCTAAATTGGAATCATTGAGCATAGCCCCAAGGTGGGAAAACTGCAGCATGCATGAGATACACATTATCATCCTGACTCGCTGTTGGCAATACAGTTGGACTTAAGACTGCAACTAATGCAAAAATTTCAAACTCTGCAATTTGGACTTAATATTCAGCCAGTTTCATGTCACACTATGTATGACCTGTGAGGGTCACAAATCACCACCTGATAGCAAACAGATAACAGTAAGAATTACTGATCCCTCCATCACGCCACACTGTTTATTTCCTGACCTGTTGTAAATAACTTCTCTACTTATATTGCATTTTGTTATTCCAAGATCCTTTGAAGAGCCATGTCTTGTGTGTGTATAAAGAGTGTATGAATTTTCAGTTTCTTGTATGTCTGAAGAAGAGAGCTAGCACTCTCGAAAGCTTACCATCAAATATACTCAGTTAGCCTCTAAAAGGTATTCCCTGATTTCTTCACTCTTCCACTACTTTCTATGGCTAATATGGTACAACATTATACTACTATCTGCAACTCTAGCAGATTCCGTGTCACAGCCCTAGCAGAGGAGAGCTGCAGTAAGTTTAAGATGCCTTGTAGCAGCCTAGTTTCTATTGAGGTAGAACTTAGATTTCAGACTACCTGAGACTCCAAGGGACAATGCAGCTAAGTTTGAGCCACTAATAATAGACCTATTGATGAGACACATAGAAGCATCTTGGCTCTGTGTGGACATAGAAAATAGATTTAGTTAACTTTAGACTCCAATGGATGGTTCAGCTAAGCTGCGGCCACTGAGCTGAGCCCTAATGGAGCAGAACTACAGAATGACCGATGTATCATCAAATCAGAACTGTGCTCATAAGCAAAATGACAAAAAAATCAATAGTAGGTTGCCCAAAAGAAAGTTACCCAAGTGAATAGAAATGAGTGAATCTTTCCAGATTCGATTCATGTTGAGAATTCCTTCACCGATCAAACTGGGTAATATTAAAATGTTAAAAATTTATTGATATGCATTAAAACCTTTTTGTCCCAGATAAAATATATCAAAAATGCATAGATCACCTTATTCAGGTCCCATTTAGCATATGGTAACCCCTATGAAAAGGTGTAAAGTACTCTTGGGGTACTAATCAAATATTTAGCTGATTATTTAGTCCCTCACATATATGAGTTACCTATTAACCACCCTAAAATGTATCAATAGGCTGACATATATCACCAATATCTAGTTGTCAATTGATTACAGTGATGAATAAGATTACAAAAATGAATAAGATCCTCGCTGAGAAACTTATATATCTTTGATGGTGCGTCTCAAGAGTACTCATGACCACCATCAGGGCGTAGGGAACTGCGGTTTTTGCTGCAAACCTTGCTGCAAATTATTTTATTCTCTAGTAGAATCTCCTAATGAACCTATACTTACACTAGATAGGGCAAATGCATTGAGAAGCTAGTGAGGGAGGGGAGTGTATACTGGCATACCAGTGGCTGATTTATACAGGCCATACGAAGGAATGGGGTCTCGGTCACTCTAACCTTTGTATTCACGTGAGTCAAACTTAGGACTTTGAAATTGGATATCCATTAGCAGTGTGGGGCACTCAAACATACTAATCTTGTATCACCAGGCGCTACTAATGAGTTACACCCCTAAGGCTATAGATTTACGAGGACTCTAGTGTGCTAGTATGCATTTTATAGCACACAAAGCTATATGGAGTTTCTCAGCGAGGATCTTATGCCTATGTTAAATAATAGGCTGACATTATATAGGTTGGTGATTTTGAAACCAGCTAATTATACACTGTAATCAATTGACAACTAAATATTGGTGATATATGTCAGCCTAGTGATACATTTTAGGGTGGTTAATAGGTAACTCATATATGTGAGGGACTAAATAAACAGTTAAATATTTGGTTAGTACCCCAAGAGTACTTTATTATTATTAATTATAATTATAATTATTATTATTATTATTATTATTGTTGTTTTTTTTTATATAGCACCATTAATTCCATGGTGCTGTACATTATTATATTAATTCCATGGTGCTGTACATTATTATATTAATTCCATAGTGCCTTACATTTGAGGATTTACATATGGTACACAAGATATACAAAACAGATAATACTAACATTGACCGACTGCCACAGTGGGATAGAGGGCCCTGCCCGCAACGGCTTACAATCTATGATCTTTCCACCTTTTGATAAGGGTCACCATATGCTAAATGTGACCTGAACAAGTCGATCTATGCATTTTTGATATATTTGATCTGGGACAAAAAGGTTTTAATGCATATCAATAAATTTTGAACATTTTAATATTAGCCAGTTTGATCAGTGAAGGAGGATTTGTAGACCAAAACTTTTATTTGGGAGCGACCTGTTTGGTATAAATCGCCTTAAACAGTTGTGTATGACAATTTGACGGCCTTTGGGAATTTATCTAACCACTTTTCCAAAGCAATCACAGCCTAAGTAATGTCAAAGGTAAAGCAACAAATATGGCTATAGGTATACAAAGAGCCTGGTAAGCTGGTGGTAACAAAGTGCCTGTTAACCCTTTCCTCCATAATAATATGGCGACTGTCAGGTATTTAATTTTGGTGGTCACTCAGGAGCTGAGCAGCTGATATAGCCCCCTAGTCTCTGCTGTATTATACAGAGGATAACCAGCGGCAATCGTTGCCTGCACTGATCGCGGGCATTATTCCCCCTCCCCACCTCCTCGCTTAAAGCTGACTGAAGCAACATATTTCTGTTGGTGATTCCCGAACAAGATTCGGGGCAGTAAATCTGTTGCAATGACAGACAGGAGCCTATTAAAAGCTCCCAGGCTTGTCTGGCATCCACTTCTATTACAGGCTGCTCTATGTAGCTTGTAATAAAAATTCTGCAATTTCCACAATTTATTGCAATGATTTAGCATTGCAATGCCTTGTATTTGTTAGGAGCTCAGATGCAGGTACAGGGTCCAGAGTACTCAGAATAGAGAGAAGCAGCAGAACTGAACTTAATGGCCATTAGCGGAAAAACCGTAACCAAAGTGCAACACACCCAGTATCAGCCAAAGTCAATCTCAGGACGTTTTCACCAGAGCTCCTAGTGGTGGAGATGGACTTGGCAATCCCAGACCAGAGTTGACAGCACAGAGGAAAGTGCCACATATTGATAAACCTCAAGCAGAAGCCATAGAGCAGAATCGCAAGCAACTCACCAGACACAGAGTAAACGATAGAGCAGGGTCAGCAGCGGAGATAGCAGTGAAGTACAGGAGCGAGTGACAGAAAGAGGTCAAGGTACGTAGCCAGAGGTAAAATGCCAAGGAGGGTAAGTTCAGCAGAGATGTAATCTAAAGAGAAGTTCAAAAATGCACAGCCCCCCTCCCCACTGTATTATCTATGTATTATTTTCTATCTATCCCTGTCTATCCAAGAGCATACCTCTCTAAATGGACACTTTCTCCATCAGCTTTTTATATTGCCTATTAGTCATCAGTGACCTATAGTCCCTTATGACTGGCTGTCCCATGTCATGAGGGCTGCTTGAGAGGCATTGTGGGTCAGCTTACAAGGTCTTTGGAGTCAAGTAACCCCTTTCGACCATGGCAGCCCTTATTTTAGCTGGTTGTAAAAATTGTACTGCAAAATGTTTGCATTTTCTTGAATCCAAACCATTTAAAAAATTTGGAAATTAACCCGCTTTGAAATAAATGGTACTTACCTTTCATCCTCTACTTGGTAATAGTAACTTTTAAAAACATTTTTCTCATTCTATATCTTTAACATCTTTGTTATTTAGGGTATAAATAAGAGGGTTTAGGGCTGGACAGAAAATAACAGAAAACAATGACAAATATTTTCCATACTTCGTGGCGTACTGAGATGATGGACTAAAGTACATGATAATTCCACTTCCATAATTTACAACCACCACAGTAATATGGGAAGTGCATGTGGAGAAGACCTTAGACCTTCCCGTAGAGGGAATCTTCAGTACAGAGAATATAATGCAGGTAGAAGACGCAAGAGTAATCACAAAAGGGAGGAAAACAACTGCAAAACAAGTCACAGATGTCAGAACTTGATAAAAGAAAATTATCATCACAAGCCAATTGCATGATAGTGACACCTTCACACATGAAATGGTTGATCTGGTTTGGGTAGCACAGGTCAAATGGTGAGGAGACAGATGGAATAATAAGGATCATAAAGCTGACTACACACACCAAGACTGTTAGACAATAACAAGTTCTCCACCTCATGAGCACTGGATAGTGGAGCGGGTGGCAGATGGCAACATAGCGGTCATAGGACATGAGGGCAAAAAGAAGACATTCAGTTCCTGCCATAAGAATTACAGTGTAGAATTGAAGAGCACAAGTCATATATGATATGGACCTTCGAGTGGAGAGGAAGTCGGCCAGAAGTCTGGGCACCACAGAAGTTGACATACACTAGTCTACAGAAGCTAAAATACAGAGAAAGAAGTACATTGGGGTATGTAACTGAGGGGGTAATCATTATAAGCGACATGATGAGACAATTCCCAGTAAGGGTTACAATATAGATGGCCAAAAACAGGACAAAATGAAAAATATTTATGCGTAGATTGGTTGTAAATCCTAGAAGAATGAGTTCAGTGGCGATCGTCCGGTTCTTTGCGCTCATGCTATAGTATTCTTTATAGATGCCTTATAATAATGGAGGAACTGCAGAGAAAAGATAAAAAAGAGAAAAAACGTACAATTATACAGTGTGCAAACTCCAGAGGCTAATAGAGCGAATATATGGCATCAGGGAGGAGGCTAAAGATGGCAGATATTCTCTATTTGTGCTATAGTTGACTTGGAGCCAAATCCTCTTACAGGCCTTGGGATGGCACAATGTTGAAGGAGTTGCACCAGGGTTATAGTTTGCCAGAATAGTCCCTGCTTTGAGTCACCTGGCTGGTGGTATTTCCGGATGCCCTCAGTGTTGGGTGCAAATGAGACACAGGAGACACAGGGACAGTTGAGCAGACGATGCTCACAGCTCAGTTTACTTAGTTACATCTTCCATGAAAGTACTGGTTTTATTAGGAAGCATTGTCCTCACTTTGGACACTCTACAAACATGGACGTATGCTCTTTACAGCCTCCACTAGTCCTCTGTCCCTTTCCTCCATGGTGAATATAGGGCGAACCCTAGGCTTAGTACTTTGTTTCAGCTACAATTGAAAAAACGCAGGGTACAGTTTGACCATGGATACCGGGTTTCCTCACTGATATGCAGTGGAGTTGGAGATTTGGAGAAATATAGGTTTCCTCTGCCAACTACGGGGACTACCTGACTTGATCTATCTACCACTACCTAACCTAGAAAGCTGAAAGTACTCATTTAAGAAGGTCTTATGGTACATTACTAAGGTATAAGAAGTTTCAGATTAAAATGCAGATCAATATTTGGACTCATATTTACAATATACAGTACTGTATTACTGAACAGGTTCATCCATACTGGGACAAGGGCAAGATCTAATACTAATTCCTACCAGAAAGCAGACTACCCACAATGTTGTATGAATTATATCGCAATGGCTATATTAGAAATAAAACAAAAAGATTAAAAAAAGTACAGTTCAACTCTAAGGACCTTCCTGCTAGAGTCATCAGAGTTGGGGAATAATGACAAATGTTAAACATTTTTATGCGCTTTTTTCACAGGGGCTCAAAACACAAGGAGAGTTGTGGATTAGGAGAGTTAGTGGCTGCCATACAGGCGCTCATCCCCAATACCCACAAGAATAACAGTTATTATTAAAGTGGAGTTTGAAAGTTTAACTGTTCAGAATTTTTTATATTTCTGTATAAATTTGACCTAAAACTATATTAGGTTTTCTCAAGATTCCTAAAAGTTGATATAAAACCAAATGGAAAAAAATGAGTAAAAAAAATTGACTTAGTCATTTATTTATAGTAGAATATGATTCAATATCACATTTCTGTGAGTGGCAAAAGTTTGTGAACTTTTAAGGTTAGCAGATAATTTAAAGGTAAAATTAAGGTCAGGGATTTATCAGAGTTTACTCTTCACAACATGTTTGTGAAAGTGCTTCATGGCACAAATAAAGGAGATTTCTGAGGACCTCAGAAGAAGAGTATTTGATGCTCATTGGTCTGAAAAAAGGATAGAAAACAAATCTCTAAAAGTGTTTGGACTCCACCAATCCACAGTCAGATTGTGTACAAATTGCAGAAATTCAAGACCATTAACAGAGTGGTCAACCTACAAAGATCACGCCAAGAACAAGTATTAAAATATTTACAGAAATAAAGGTTTTTCATAGATTAGTTTATGTTAATTTTCATGAGTTAAACATCAGGAGGAACATGAAAACAATTGCATGCATGGCAAGATTTCAAGGAGAAGGCACAGCTCTCCATAAAGAACTTTGACTGCCCATCAAACTGTGGATGGGCAGCAAAGTCAGAAGGTTACTGGGGCAATGTTGTTGGAGGAATGAGACCAAAATAGAATTCCAGCTTAAAAACCTCAAATCACCTGAGAAGCACGGCTGGTGGTAATATCATTGCTTTAACCTTTTTGCTAGACTGGGCCAGGTGGGTTGCCATCATTAATGGAACAATGGATTCTGAATCATACCTGCAAATTCTAAAAGAAAATATTAGAATATCTGTCCATGAGCTGAATCTAAAGAGAATGTGGGCCATTCAGCAAGTCACCAAGGCTTAGCACATAAGTCTTTCTATCTAAGAATGTTTAAAAAAGAAAAAAAAGGTTTGGAGTGAGTCAAAATCAATACCTTAAAGGAGTATTCTTATGAGAATGACTATATATAAATTCATAGACAATGAAAAGATAACATTTTTGCAAATATAATAAATTAAACATTTTGTAGAGTTTTAAAGATTTTCTCTAATAATTTTAGTGGTGACAGTCTGTTGTCTTGAGCGGTTGCCAATGGATATGACCACGAATGCAGGAACTTTGTGGTCTGGTACTTGTCAGAAACTCAGCCATGATTTCCTTACAGTGGCCAATTTATGAAGGAAAGACACTACATGTACAAGGAGAGAATTCAGCTACAATATGAAAATCATGGCTGGATTTTAGACCATACAAAATTATCTATTGGCAGCCGATCAAGACGACAGGCTGTCACCACTAAGATGGTTAGAGAAAATCTTTAAAACTCTGCAAAATTTTTAATTATTTGTATTCTCAAAAATGTTTAACTTTTTATTATCTTCAAATTTAAATATGGTTATGTTTGTAGGAAGACTCCTTTAATCCAATAGAAATATTGTGGAAGGACCTGAAGCAATCAATTTATGGGAGGAAACCCACCAATAGGACAGAGCTGATAGAACATCAAGCCGATGTGCAGGACTGATAAACTATTACAGGAAATGTTTAGATGTAAATATTGCTGTACAAGGGAGTCACACCAGATACTAAAAGCAAAGGTTTAAATAACGCTTCATGTAATATTGTATCATTTTATCCTATAAATTAATTTAATTTGTTAATTATTTGTTTTCTTTGGTTCTCTATCCTTTTATACGAATTATTTGGAAATTTGTTGACGTTTTAGTTCAAATTTGTGCAGAAATATGGAAAATTCTCAGGAGTTCGCAAACTTTCAAGCACCTCTGTACATCTATTGGGGTATATGGCCAGTTTTAACACATTCTTTATTATTCAAGATAAAGTAAACTAAGAGTTTTATGTGAACTTACCTGAGATAGTTACAGATGATGTTTATAGGAGAACAATTTTATATTACTGACCCCTCATGTTTCGTTGACTATAAGAACACAGGCAGGTATCAATAATACATAAAAAGTCTTAGGACGCGTCTACTCTCAGCATCAGTGACCAGTCTAGAAAAATTCAGGTTTATGGAATTAATGTAAAATATGACTCTGTGAAGCTAAGTGGATTAGCTTGTATTACATATAGAGTTAGATGGATTGTTTTACGGCAAATGGAGCAGAAGAGGTGAAGGCAGGAAGACAGCAATATTTTACTAAAATGATAAATTTGATTTTACGGTTTTGCTCAGTTTCCATGAAAGTTTTCAAGAATGAGTTTGGATATAAATCAACATTGTAAGTCGAGATGTAGAATTGTTTTCTCTAAATTTTTCCTTCAGATCCTTCTATAATGTGTGATATTGAATTACATGGCACATGGAGGTGCAGAGAACTGGTCAAAGATTACATGGCTTGGTCTGTAGAAAGACTGGTGGTCGAATCCTTCTAAGGATAATTCAAGTAAACTGCGATCTTCAGCAGCATGAAGGGCCAAACAGATCCAGGAGTAAAAAACAGAAGGTTTTAAGTGTGATAAGCTCTTGAGGTCAATTATAAAGAAAGAATTTCAGATGCTACAATAAGACAAGAGGGATTTACATGTAAGGTGCATATTCCCTTGTTTATCTTACTTTATACTTTTTTTTCTTACTGGATTTAACATTTGCTTAAAAATAATATGGTTACCAAAATATAGAATTTATTAACATGGGGAAGTGATAATGAAAAATGTTTTTTTTGCAATAAAATTTAGCTTTAGCCACAAATTTTTACAAGAAGTTATTTTCTGGCAATGTGGCCATATGAGGG
The DNA here is from genome assembly GCA_947044405.1 of Leptodactylus fallax. NCBI lineage: Eukaryota > Metazoa > Chordata > Amphibia > Anura > Leptodactylidae > Leptodactylus > Leptodactylus fallax. Next base: position 40,852 of record CAMRHE010001202.1, on the reverse strand, counting down.
CTTGATTTTTACAGGATGAGATGTACTTTTTGTTTTAAAACTGTTTTTATTGAGCACTATACAGTGCCTTGCGAAAGTATTCGGCCCACTTGAACTTTTCAACCTTTTGTCACATTTCAGGCTTCAAATATAAGGATATAAAATTTAAATTTTTTGGTGAAGAATCAACAACAAGTGGGACACAAATCGTGAAGTGGAACGAAATTTATTGGATATTTTAAACTTTTGTAAAAAATAAAAAAAAACTGAAAAGTGGGTCGTGCCAAATTATTCGGCCACTTTAAGTTAATACTTTGTAGCGCCACCTTTTGCTGCGATTACAGCTGCAAGTCGCTTGGGGTATGTCTCGATCAGTTTTGCACATCGAGAGACTGAAATTCTTGCCCATTCTTCCTTGGAAAACAGCTGGAGCTCAGTGAGGTTGGATGGAGAGCGTTTGTGAACAGCAGTTTTCAGCTCTTTCCACAGATTCTCGATTGGATTCAGGTCTGGACTTTGACTTGGCCATTCTAACACCTGGATACGTTTATTTGTGAACCATTCCATTGTAGATTTTGCTTTATGTTTGGGATCATTGTCTTGTTGGAAGATAAATCTCCGTCCCAGTCTCAGGTCTTTTGCAGACTCCAACAGGTTTTCTTCCAGAATGGTCCTGTATTTGGCTCCATCCAGGGTGATGAGCTGTGTTGCTTTTACGCCAAACATATCGTTTTGCATTGTGGTCAAAAAGTTCGATTTTGGTTTCATCTGACCAGAGCACCTTCTTCCACATGTTTGGTGTGTCTCCCAGGTGGCTTGTGGCAAACTATAAACAAGACTTTTTATGGATATCTTTGAGAAATGGCTTTCTTCTTGCCACTCTTCCATAAAGGCCAGATTTGTGCAGTGTACGACTGATTGTTGTCCTATGGACAGACTCTCCCACCTCAGCTGTAGATCTCTGCAGTTCATCCAGAGTGATCATGGGCCTCTTGGCTGCATCTCTGATCAGTCTTCTCCTTGTTTGAGATGAAAGTTTAGAGGCACGGCCGGGTCTTGGTAGATTTGCAGTGTTCTGATACTCCTTCCATTTCAATATGATCGCTTGCACAGTGCTCCTTGGGATGTTTAAAGTTTGGGAAATCTTTATGTATCCAAATCCGGCTTTAAACTTCTCCACAACAGTATCACGGACCTGCCTGGTGTGTTCCTTGGTCTTCATGATGCTCTCTGCGCATTAAACAGAACCCTGAGACTATCACAGAGCAGGTGCATTTATACGGTGACTTGATTACACACAGGTGGATTATATTTATCATCAGCAGTCATTTAGGACAACATTGGATCATTCAGAGATCCTCACTGAACTTCTGGAGTGAGTTTGCTGCACTGAAAGTAAAGGGGCCGAATAATATTGCACGCCCCACTTTTCAGTTTTTTATTTTTTACAAAAGTTTAAAATAACCAATAAATTTCATTCCACTTCACAATTGTGTCCCACGTGTTGTTGATTCTTCACCAAAAAAATAAAATTTTATATCTTAATGTTTGAAGCCTGAAATGTGGCAAAAGGTTGAAAAGTTCAAGGGGGTTGAACACTTTCGCAAGGCACTGTACAAGCATGCTCCAAACTCTGGTTTGCCCTGGAACAATCTCTGAGTCCTTGCCCCCTCATGTCTCTTCCATGGCTCCATAGATGCCACTGGTCAGACGCAGGTTCTGTCACCCTCCCTTTTGTGGTACGCCAAAACTTGGGTGCGTGTTGTCTCCACAATTTTATTGTGACACTTCACCAATGATGGACCATTGACCAGTTTCCCACGGCTTTCCACCGTACCTTTCTCTACAGATGCCTAAATCAACAACCCCTTGCATTCACTCAGGTCCTCACACCTACCTCTCAGAACTTACGTGGATTTCATTCCCCATGAATTCAGAACAATGACTTCCGACTGGAAATACTTACAACTCCATTATTTCTATTCCAAATTAAAAAAGACACAATCTACATAGGCCGTTGTGCCCTTTTGAATTTATGTGTTTCCTCCACCGCCCCTTCCTGACCTATATCTATAATCTATAACCTACTCTCTGACAATAGAGAAGACCCCTTGCCAGCTTTTACTAAGAGCTGGGAGAGGGAGATCGGGACTTCCTTTCCTCCAGATGTGTGGCTCTCCGCCATCCTGTCGTGCCATAAATTCTCCATTTCTAGCAAAGCTTAAGAAACGAACTTTAAAATTCTCTTTCAGTGGTACAGATTCCCCTCTGTCCCTCATGAGATTTTCCTTTCTGCATCAGACCGTTGCTGAAGATGTGTCAAAGTTCGGAGTACGATGCTACACATCTGGTGGAAAAGTCCTCTGTTACACCCTTTTTGGCACAAGCTCAAACTGTGATCAAACTGGTAAGAGGTGTTACGTTGGAGGATAACTCTGCCTCTCTCCAGAAACACATCCACAAATTAGTTGGCTATTTCCTAATTGCAGCCAGGTGCATCATACCCAGGCTTTGGAAATCCCCGTCACCACTGACCCTCAGCGTGGCTCCAAGAAATCCTCTTGCGTATGGAGGACCTGGTTGTGGAACTAAAGCCAGGCGACAGCACCCAAAGTGTTGCTCTTATGAAATACTTTCTACTACTCCGCTACCTTTCAATCCTTCTTTCATACCCCCTCTGCCTAACTTGTTACTCCCTCCCTCCTACCCTCAACCCGCTCTCCCCCATCTAGGCCTCATCCTTTCTTCCCCTCTTATTGAGACACATCTCCCGATTCCTTCCAGAGTAAACCGTTGTCCTGATAGGCTTGTCGGGGGATGCAATCTCTTCACTGTTGAGATTTTGTTCTCTTTTTTGATACTATGTAAATGGCCAAAATAAGGACAAATAGAAAAATATTTATGTGTATGTCAGTAGAAAATCCTAGAAGAATGAAATCAGTGGCGAGCGGCCAGTTCTTTGGTCTCATGATCTAATGTTCTTTATGGACGCCTTATAATAAAAGGGACACTGCAGAAAAGAGGAAACAATTGTAAAAACTTTCAATTATATATTTGTAGATTCCAAGCTATTCTGTGGGATCGACTCCTGCTTAGGGTAAATGGTTGGTCTCATGTGAAGACTGGAAAGTTTGCTGCTTAACATTACAGTGGCTTGCAAAAGTATTGATACCCCTTGAACTTTTGCACATTTTGTCACCTTACAACTAACCAACTTAAATGTATTTTATTGAGCTTTTAATTGATAACCAACACAAAAGTAGCAGATAATTGTGAAGTGGAATGAAAATGATACATGGTTTTCAAAATTTTAATAAAGAAAACAAATCTGAAAAGTATGACGTGCAAAAGTCTTCAGCCCCCTGTACTCTGATACCCCTAAAGAAAATGCAGTGAGCACAGTTGCCTTCAGAATTCACTTAAATGAGTTAATAGAGTCCAGCTGTTTGTAATTTAGTCTCAGTATAAATACACCTGTTCAGTGAAGGCCTCAGTAGTGAATAAACAGCATCATGAAGACCAAGGAACTCACCAGACAGGTCACAGACAAAGTTCTGGAGAAGTTTAAAGCAGGGTTAGGTTATAAAAAAACATATCCTAAGCTTTGAGCATCCCAAGGAGCACTGTTCAATCAATCACCCAAAAATGGAGAAAGTATTCTACAACTGCAAACCTACCAAGACATGGCCGTCCACCTAAACTGACAGATTGAGCAAGGAGAGCACTGGTCAGAGAAGCAGCCAAGAGGCCCATGGTTACTCTGGAGGAGCTGCAGAAATCCACAGCTCAGGTGGGAGAATCTGTCCACAGGACACTAGAAGTCGTGCACTCCACAAATCTGGCCTTTATGGAAGAGCGGCAAGTAGAAAACCATTGTTGAAAGACATAAGTGCCGTTTGCCACAAGCCATATAGGGGACACAGCAAACATGTGGAAGAAGGTGTTCTGGTCAGATGACACCAAAGTTGAACTTTTTGGCCTAAATACAAAGTGCTATGTGTGGTGGAAAAGTAACCCTGCTCATCCCCCTGGACACACCATCCCCACTGTGACACATAGGGGGCAGCATCATGCTGGGGGGAGGCTTTTCTTCAGCAGGGACAAGGAAGCTGGTCAGAGGTGATGGGAAGTTGGATGGAGCTAAATACAGGGCAATCCTGGAAGAAAACCTGTTGGAGGCTGCAAAATACTTGAGACTGGGAAGGAGATTCACCTTCCAGCAAGGCAATGACCCTAAACATACAGCCAGAGCTACAGGGGAATGGTTTAGATCAGAGAATTTTCATGTGTTAGAATGGCCCAGTCACAGTCCAGACCTAAATCTCATTGAGCATCTGTGGTAAGACATGAAAATTGCTGTTCACAGACGCCCTCCATCCAATCTGGCTGCAAAGAAGAAGAATGGGCAAAAATCTCAGTCTCTAGATGTGCAAAGCTGGTAGAGACAGAGCCCAAAAGACTTGCAGCTGTAATTGCAGCAAAAGGAGGCTCTACAAAGTATTGATATAGAGTGGCTGAAGACTTTTGCACGTCACACTGTTCATATTTTTATTTGATTAAAATTTTGAAAATCATGTATCATTTTCCTTCCATTTCACAATAATCTGCTACTTTGTGTTGGTTATCACTAAAAATCTAAAAGAAAATATATTTAGGTTTGTGGCTGTAAGGTGACAAAATATGAAAAAGTTCAAGGGGCATGAAGACTTTTGCAAGCCACTGTAACTCTTTATTGTATAAGACATTGAACACTTAATTTAGATCAAAAGTTCACCCTCCATTGTCTTAAAATGCTGAGATTCTGTTCAGGCTAGTTCTCCACATTCCACTCATGTCTTGAAAAATATTCAACAAGTGCAGCCAGGGAACAACAGTGTAAGGTTGTGAAGCAATACATCTGCAGTAACTAACTTTGGTCAGTAGGTGGCAGCAAAGTAAGAAACTGCCCATAAGTATTAATGTAAATATTGTTCTAGGGTTTAAAGTCTGATTATAGATAATTACTGTAACGTGTTGGACTTCTACAAGTATGGCAGTGCGCTAGGATTGCAGTTTTGATGCCTCCCACTGGAGATAGGGAACTGCATCATCACCCAGCAGGAAACAGGAAGGGAGGGGTGGTGTGGAGAAGGATCTGAAACTGAAAACCTGTGGTGTGCTGGGGTGGAAAGAGCTTTGTGCTGGATGGAGGCCTGAGCTGAGTTGACTGCAGGTGAAGTCTTGGTGCTGGCGGAGGACTGAGTTCTAGGACACAGTGACCGTGGTGCTGGCTGAGGATGGAGTCAAGACACCCTTGAAGCACAGAAGATAAAGTGACTACACAAAGTAAAGGACTTGTGAGTACGGCTTGGCCGCATCGACATAGACCACGTGGTGGTAGTTATATAAGGGACTCTTACGCTGACACCTTATCATTGGAGAGACTGGCCTATCTTTTAAGTGTTGCACTTCAGGGAGCTGGAGCAAGGCCTATAACTGTACTTGAAGGGGAAGACAGCATTTGCCTGTGGATTACAATTTAACCATTGGATTACAAATAGTATTGCGCAATACTTAGGGTGCACCCCGATGAGGGACCGATCCAGGAAAACCACGTTCTTAAAGGACTTGAATCCATTACCTGTTTAAGTAATTGTGGGAACTAAGGGGTATAGTATCGGTTTGCTGCAAAAATCTGTTCCATAGCATTTTGTATTTTTTCTCTCTGGTTATACTTTTATGCATATTTTCCCAGATCTCTCTTCCTTGCTTTACTCACTAAACATTGTTCTTGGAATTAAAATGGTGTGTGTGTGTGTGTGTGTGTGTGTGTGTGTGTGTGTGTGTGGCATCGTGTACCTGCTGAACCTGTGGGCCCAGCCTTTGGTCCGCTTTCAACAGTATATAGATAAAATGGCACTTTTTCTCCTATTGGTCCAGACAATGACAAAAAAAACAAAATAAAACCTAAGTATAGACCAAATTATCCTAAAAGAGGTCTGGTACAGCTGACTGACATTGAGCTCTTGTGCAGCGAAATATTTGATATAATGTATGATGGAGATCACACAGGTATAAAACCAATGAATTATCTAAAGAGAGACCAGAATATATAAAAAGTGGAGGCGCAGGGGAAATGAGGAAAAAAGAAAAACTGTGCTGCTCACCTTTCCTCACTTTCTCAGAGCTCCAATGCACAACTGGTCCCTTTGTACCGTTTTCCAGTCCCCAGGTGCCAGTAACACCATGAAGGAGGACAGAAGAGGCTGCAAGGTTGTTGCTAAAGCGGATATAAGGCCATATCATGTGAGAATGCCGTGTGTTCTAATGATATAGACATCTGGTGTATATATCTTTCTCCTGAGGAACCCATTCATTTGGGGGAAATATGTTGAGTAATTGAGCTTATATTTGTTTCAGAGTAGGCAGAGAGGAATACATTGGTCTGTTTATTTGAACAAATTTTATTACCAGTGGATTTGGGTTGATCCATTTACTATACACTATTGATTGCCTCCGTACTATCTTGAAGGATTTAATCTGATAGCGGATGGACATACATGATTTTTATTCACTGGCAGTACGATATCTCCTTGCTAATGAGCAGAAACACAAATCAACTGTTGTCCAGCTTATGGACACGTGAGGGTATCGCACTACTCCGTACAGCCAACGCTTTTTGTCCTCGGTTTTCTTTTTGCCCTACAAACAAATGGTTAATTAGTGAACGCGGAGGACCAATGTACTACCCTTCAATATTTGCTACTTAGTGGTTTTCCCATAAAGAAATCAATGGGGGATACTGATATTTAGCAACAGAGGTTTCTCTAAATACACAATATATCAGAGAATCCTGTGTGGTTTGCATGGTGTTGTTTAGAGTGATGCTGGCAGTCGGTTTTGAGACCTTCCAAAGCCCTATATGTGCACTCTTTCACATGCTGGGATCTGTGCTTATAATCTTTTCACTGATGATCTCTTATGATTGATCACCTATTAGCCTTGGGCCCATTTGGGGCTTTTAATAAATAATAAAAGTTATTTTATTTTTTCCTCTGTGAATTTACATTTCATGGTAAAACCCATTTTAATTTGAGTTTTATTACCTACAAACCTAAATGAAGGTTACAATGGTGGATTAGTACAACAAAAGAAACTAGCTCAAAGTACTATATCCTTCAACTGCAATGACTTTTCTGCTAGGTTGGCTTGAAAGGCAATGAAGTAAACAAGTAAAGTACACAGAATAAATTTGCCCTGGCATGTCAACTTTGTTGGGACTTACTGACCAACTTACAGGACCAGATTTTGAGTGAGCAAGGTTGGTGTCCCGATGAATAATGATGTCTGGGATGTCAAACAGGCCCAAAGCCTGCTGGAGCGCAGGAGAGGTAAGTAACAGTTTTTTTTGTTTTTTTTTAAATGTTCCCTCATCTCCCCTGGGCCTCCAATCGTTATACTCCAGGGTCTGCAGAGACCCCGGAGTATATGATAGTGTTTGTGGGGTTTGCGGTAGCAGCTGCCACAGGGCTCCAGGTCCACTAATGTCCCGTGGCCTGAGGCAGCTGCTACCCCGGTATTTACGCCTGTTTCAAAGATATTCTAATTTATTAAGATGCACCTGTATTTGGTTGTGTCAACTCCCCCAAAAGATGATGCAGCATGTAGAGTTTCAATATCTGATGCTTTGCTGTGATGGGATGGGATATACACACGTGGACACAATTGTTGGTACCCCTCATTTAATGAAAGAAAAACCCACAATGGTCACAGAAATAACTTGAATCTGACAAAAGTAATAATATATAAAAATTCAATGAAAATGAACAAATGACAGTCAGACATTGCTTTCCAACCAGGCTTCAACAGAATTTTTTTTAAAAAAAGAAAAACTCATGAAACAGGCCTGGACAGAAATGATGGTTCCCTTAACTTAATATTTGGTTGCACAACCTTTTGAGGAAATCCCTGCAATCAAACGATTCCTGTAACTGTCAATGAGACTTCTGCACCTCTCAGCAGGTATTTTGGCCACTCCTCATGAGCAAACTGCTCCAGTTGTCTCGGGTGTGAAGGGTGCCTTTTCCAGACGACATCTTTCATCTCCTTCCAAAGATGCTCAATAGGATTTAGGTCAGGGCTCATAGAAGGCCACTTAAGACTAGTCTAATGTTTTCCTCTTAGCATTCTTGGGTGTTTTTAGCTGTGTGTTTTGGGTCATTATCCTGTTGCAAGACCCATGACCTGCGACTGAGACCAAGCTTTGACACGGGGCAGCACATTACTCTCTAGAATCCCTTGATAGTCTTGAGATTTCATTGTACCCTGCACAGATTCAAGACACCCTGTGCCAGATGCAGCAAAGCAGCTCCAGAACATAACAGAGCCTCCTCCCTTTTTCACAGTAGGGACAGTGTTCTTTTCAAGACATGCTTCATTTTTCTGTCTGAACATAGAGCTGATGTGCCTTGATAAAAATTTAGCTTTTTGTCTCATCTGTCCATAGGACATTCTGCCAGAAGCTTTGTGGCTTGTCATAGTATTTTTATATATTACTCAGATTAGTAAGTTAGTCAGATTCAAGTGTAGGGAACTGCCATTTCTACTAGTATATAATGTATCTAGCTTCTTTGCCCCTGCAGTTTGGCTTCAGAGACCCCAGGCATTTAGTGCAAGTTTTGTTTTGTAAATACAGTGAGTCAGACACATGTGAGGCAGAGCTGCTGGGGGGAGAGATGTGAGCAGAGCTGCTGAGCCAGACATGTTATGTCTGGGGGAGTCTAAGAGCCACTTGTTCCTCTTTACTTCACAGTATATAGTTAGGTATGTGTTACCCCCTATATACTCACAGGACCTAGCTAGTAACCGTAGTTAGGGATCCATATATATATATATACAGTTCAGGGCAGTGATAGGTTAGGCTTCCGAAGGCCAACTAGCTAGTTAGAGGCCCGGTGGCACTAGTAGTTTAGCTGGCAGGTTAAGGACTCAGTGTTAGGGTAGTCAGGCCTGCATCTACTGCCGTCACCGTCGCCCTGTTTGCTGCCTGTGAAGAATCTCACCATCATCATCATCATCATCTCCTTATCGGCTGTCTGTCATCTCCTGGAAGAATCCGAGGATCCACAGTCATCCACAGGGGCCCCTGCATCTCTTCTGTTGCCTGGAGGTATTGTGCACTGGACTCTTGCTATATATCTATATATCTACCCGGGTATATAACCTAAGACGGTTGAGGACTTGCTGGTTGTTGTAGTATTGCTGTGTTCTGAGTATATTTTATGTATGTATTATTACCCTGTTGATTCTTATAAAGCTACTGTTATAACCTTATGTGGTATCTGTATGTATTCTTCAGACTGTGAGATTAGTACAGTGATCCTTGTTAAGGCTACTAACTGTATTTCATGGGTAAGTCCCAGGAAGAGATCCTCCCTGTAATACAGAGGCTCTATCCTGGGTGGAGGCACTGATATATTTTATATATGTTCCCACTCTTCCCTTCAGCGAAGGCTTCAGGTCCCATTATACACACAGGTCAGCGCCAGAGTCTGTTGCGGGAGGGATAATACTCATACCCCCCCCCCCAAATAGGGCTACATTTGGAGGCACTGCTGAGATTTAGAAGTGGGAATAGTCATTGATATGGAGAAGCGATATAGCTCAGAGGGGAACCTCCCACTAGCTACTACATCGGATTACCGACCTCCTGTTCCTCCCCTGGTTCAGGTAAAGGAAGAACCCCGCTCAGCCAGTTACCCCCCCAGTATGGCCGTCGCTAGCAGTTCCTCTAGTAACAGTGCTATTAGCACTTTAGCCAGGCTGACTGAAATGTTAGCTCAGGGCCTGCAGGCCACTCACTACAAGAAACTAAAAGTATTCTCTGGTAATGTCCCAGTACCACAAGGGGAGGAAAACTTTGAGATATGGAAAGAACATACTCTCCAATGCCTGAAGGAATGGTCTTGCTCTGAAGAAGGCAAGCGGCAGCGTATCAGTGAAAGTTTGCGGTCTCCTGCTGCAGAATTGATCCGCTTGTACAGAGACTCTCATGAAGGAGTGAGTGCATTGGACTATATACAAGTACTGTCTGATCACTTTGAGCCATACTATGACCTTGCCCAGATGGTTGCTGATTACCGAATGGTTCGTCAAAAAGAAGGGGAAAATGTCTCTACTTTTATTAACCGTTTACAGCTACTTCTTTCACGTCTGGTGTACCACGCAGCTATATCTACTTCAGAGGTAGACACTCTGAGAACCAGTCAGTTGGTGAGAGGGTTACAACCTCATCATCCTCTTGCTCAAGTACTCAAGGTCTTACTATCTGATAGAGTCCTTCCATTTCCTGACTTAATTAAGTTAGTGAAGAAACAAGAAGCTGACATTAGTTTTAGTACCCCTAAGAAAGCGAAAAGCATCTCTAAAGAAGATGTTGTTCCTAATTCAAACAAGGACAAACCAGCGGAGCGGTCAGAACTTAGACAGTCCGCCACTCCACCCACTGCCACTCAACGGAGGAAGGATGCTAGAACCTGTTATAAATGTGGTCAGACGGGCCATACTGCCAGACAGTGTACGGAGGACAGTGAGGGATTGAGACACAGTGCTGTCTTCTCTATTCAGAATCAAAGACACCGAAGGAAGGCGGGCCGAGTAAAGACCAGAGGCGCTATCGCGGGCTCCAGGTCCGTTGTCAAAGTCACTGTCAATGGTCATGCCGCTCCTGCCCTGTTTGATACAGGATCTCAAGTGACCCTGATTTATCGCTCGTTCTACCAAAAGTATCTGAGGGATATACCTCTTCAGTCTACAGCACAAATGAAATTGTGGGGGCTTAATTCAGGATCATATCCTGTAGATGGCAGCCTACAAGTAGTTATAGCTGTCCCTGAATTAGAAGATCAGAGTGTCGCTCCCATGAAGATTACGGCTCTTGTCTGTCCTGATACAGGGGATTCTTGTGCAGCTCCTGTGATACTTGGCACTAATTGTCCCGCAGTGCATTATGCTTTTCAGAAGTTTCTTGGAAGAGATTGGAACCCTGCAGCTCAGCCGGTGAATATATCTTCTGATCTTAGAGAACTCTGTGATGCCCTGTCTACTGGCTATCGACATGGAATGGTATATCATATCGGTGAGAGAACCGTGGACGTTCCTGCCGGCGGGGAGAGAGTTCTGAGAGTAGCCTCCAGCATTGCTCCCGATTTGCTTGAAGGGGGAGTTATGTCCTTATGGAAACCCCTGAAGAAATGATTAACCAGAATGGCTGGATGGTGATCCCGGAGAGAAAGGACTGGAGAAATAAAGTGGAGTTATCTACCTGTGTGACAGTGAGGAACTGTTCACCGCATCCGATCGTAATTGGACCATACCAGAATGTGGCCCACTGCTACCCTGTGCTTGGAGTAAATCCATACGCTGAAGTGTGCAGGATTCAAATCCGAGATGCAATCCCTAATCTCAATCTTGACTTGAGTGATCCACATTTACCAGAGGCCTGGAATCAGCGACTGACACAGAAGTTGTCTGAATTATCGGAAGTGTTCTCCATGGATGATATGGATGTAGGTTGTGCTAAAAGTGCTCAACACACTTTCCGATTGACCGATTCTACTCCCTTCCGGGAGCGACCACGGAGAGTTGCTCCAAAGGATGTTGATGAGTTAAGACAGACTCTACAGCAAATGAAAGGTCAGGGGATCATTGTGGACAGTAAGAGCCCCTATGCCTCACCTATTGTGGTGGTAAGAAAAAAAATCTGGAGCAATTCGCCTATGTGTGGATTACAGAACTCTGAACCGGAGAACCTTACCTGATCAGTATACACTGCCAAGAATTGAAGAAGCTCTGGAAGCTCTGAATGGAAACTGTTGGTTCACAGTGCTGGACCTAAGATCGGGATACTATCAAGTCCCAATGGCACCTGAGGATCAGGAAAAGACAGCCTTCATATGCCCCTTGGGTTTCTTTCAGTTCACTCGTATGCCGCAAGGTACAAAAGGTGCGCCAGCAACGTTCCAAAGGTTGATGGAAAGAGTGTTAGGTGATTTAGTGCCCCGGGAATGCCTTGTATATCTTGACGACATTATTGTGTTTGGAAAGACGCTGGAAGAACATGAAGAACGACTCATGAGAGTACTCCAACGCTTAAAAGAAGAGGGGCTGAAGTTGTCGGCTGACAAATGCAAATTTTGTAGATCTTCGGTCACTTATGTAGGTCATATTGTTTCTGCTGAAGGAGTTGCTACCGATCCTGGTAAGATTGAAGCTGTGGTGAATTGGCCCCGACCGCAAAATATTACGGAGTTGCAATCTTTCTTGGGGTTTTGTGGATTCTATCGACGATTTGTGGAAGGATATTCAAAAATTGCTCGAGCCCTCCTCGACCTGTTGAAGAGTGATGCAGGAGATCCGGGAAAGAAGAAAGGGTCTTCCAAAAGCCTTTTTGGCGATAGGTGGACTGCGGATTGTGAAGAAGCATTTAAGTTGTTGAAGAAGAAATTGACAGAAGCTCCCGTTCTGGCTTATGCTGATGCACAGAAGCCATATGTGCTACATGTAGATGCCAGCTTTGAAGGATTAGGTGGCGTGCTGCACCAAGAATACCCGGCCGGGTTACGGCCCATAGCTTTCATAAGTCGAAGTCTTTCTCCCAGCGAGAAAAATTATCCAGTACATAAATTGGAGTTTTTGGCGCTCAAGTGGGCCATTGTTGATAAATTACATGACTATTTATACGGAGCCACGTTTGAAGTAAGAACAGACAACAATCCACTGACATACGTTTTGTCAACCGCTAAGCTCGATGCTACAGGACATCGCTGGTTGGCAGCTTTATCCAACTACCAATTCACACTCAAGTATAAATCGGGGCCTAAGAACATTGGGGCAGATGCTCTATCAAGACGGCCTGGATTACCTAGTCCGGAAGTAGTGGATGAATGGGAAGAAGTGCCAAGTCCTGGAGTAGGAGCTTTGTGTGCCATGGCTGCTGTAGTTGAAGACCGAGTAGCCTTTTCTGAAACTCGGCTTATTGACTCTATTGGGGGAGGTCCCGAAGCTGTACCAGACATGTTTGCCTACCCTGCCGCTTTAGGATCCTTTGAGAGTTGTTCTATATCTTCAAAGCGAATGATCTGGAGTCAAAAGACTGATCCTTTAATTGGACCTCTTTATCAAGCAGTGAGTTCTCAAGACAGAGAAATGTTAAAGACATCCCTACCCTCTGAATGCAGTCAACTTCTACGAGATTGGGAGAAGTTTGAAATAGACAATGGCCTACTTTATCGTGTGGTGCTGTATCATGATCACCCTGGAAGGCGCCAACTAGTTATTCCAAGCTGCTTTCAGAAGATGATTTTCCGAAGTCTGCATGATTATCATGGTCATTTGGGACCTGAGAAGACTTATGGCCTAATACAAGACCGATTCTACTGGCCCAAAATGAGAGATACCGTGACTCGTCTGTGTAGGTGCTGTCGCAGATGTTTGCAGAGGAAGACTGTCCCGGTTCGAGCGGCCTTCATGGGACACTTGAAGAGTTCGGGCCCCATGGATCTTGTCTGCATAGACTTCCTTTGTATTGACAACGACTCCAGAGGATTTGGAAATGTATTGGTGGTGACTGATCACTTCACACGATATGCTCAAGCCTTTCCGACTAAGGATCAAAAAGCAGTCACTGTTGCAAGAGTGCTTAGGGAAAAGTATTTTATCCATTATGGCTTACCACACCGGTTGCATTCTGATCAAGGCCGGGATTTTGAGAGTAACCTGATCAAAGAGTTACTTCAGTTGTTGAACATCCGCAAAAGTCGGACGACGCCTTACCATCCAGAGGGAGATGCCCTTCCTGAAAGATTTAACAGGACTTTACTTGATATGCTTGGTACCTTACGAATTGAGGATAAGCGATCCTGGAGTCGAAAAGTGGAGGCTATGGTGCATGCCTATAATAGTACAAGGCACGAGAGCACAGGATATTCACCATACTTTCTGATGTTTGGAAGAGAGCCTAGGCTACCTATTGACATCTTGTTGGGAGTCTCTACCGATGGTATCAGTCATCGAGATCATTACCGATACGTGGCACGTTTGAAAGAAACGCTTAAGAGTGCTTATCAGCTGGCTGAGGAAAATGCGGCCAAAGTGAATGAAGGAAATAAAAGGAGATTTGATCTTCGAGTAAGATACCGAGAATTGAACCCTGGGGACCATGTTCTGCTACGGAATTTGGGAGCATCTGCAAAACATAAGCTGGCTGATCGATGGCGGAGTGAACTCTTTACAGTGGTAGATCGGTTGCCTGGAATACCAGTCTACAAGATAAAAGGACGGGACGGGAGGATCAGGACTTGGCATAGAAATCATTTGTTGCCTGTACCTCAGATTGATGGTATGGATATCTCCAATGATGGCTCAGCCTGCGATTCTCCACAGTCCTTAGCCGATATTCCACCTGACCTTCCTGAAACTCCTGAGAGTGATTGGACTGTGGCTCCTGAAGTTCCTAGATCACCAGTATCTTCTCCTTCAGGGAGACCTATGAACCCTCAAACTCCAGAATTCGTACCTAGATATGTGTCTACAGATGAGCAGGGATCTAGCTCTCCTACGCCACCAGCACCATCCCCTCCCATGGCAGACAACCCTAGTTTAGGGCCTGGACATGCTAGTTTACCTCAGAGAGAGGTACGGAGAGGAGAGAGAATTAGACACCCTCCACCTATTCTGACATATGATAGTTTGGGGGACCCCAGATTTACTACTCAGCCTCATTTATACCATGCTTGGGTGGGTGCAGTGTCCACTTTGGTCAATATGTTACCAATTTTCGCTCCTGCTGGCATGTATACCTATTAACCTGTTGTGACTCTGTAAATGCAAAAGCAACCATATTGATATTGTCATTGGTAATGTTGACTGTATACTATGACTTTGTATGTCTTTGACGTGACGTAAAGATTTCACCAGAGGGAGAGTGTAGGGAACTGCCATTTCTACTAGTATATAATGTATCTGGCTTCTTTGCCCCTGCAGTTTGGCTTCAGAGACCCCAGGCATTTAGTGCAAGTTTTGTTTTGTAAATACAGTGAGTCAGACACATGTGAGGCAGAGCTGCTGGGGGGAGAGATGTGAGCAGAGCTGCTGAGCCAGACATGTTATGTCTGGGGGAGTCTAAGAGCCACTTGTTCCTCTTTACTTCACAGTATATAGTTAGGTATGTGTTACCCTCTATATACTCACAGGACCTAGCTAGTAACCGTAGTTAGGGATCCATATATATATATATACAGTTCAGGGCAGTGATAGGTTAGGCTTCCGAAGGCCAACTAACTAGTTAGAGGCCCGGTGGCACTAGTAGTTTAGCTGGCAGGTTAAGGACTCAGTGTTAGGGTAGTCAGGCCTGCATCTACTGCCGTCACCGTCGCCCTGTTTGCTGCCTGTGAAGAATCTCACCATCATCATCATCTCCTTATCGGCTGTCTGTCATCTCCTGGAAGAATCCGAGGATCCACAGTCATCCACAGGGGCCCCTGCATCTCTTCTGTTGCCTGGAGGTATTGTGCACTGGACTCTTGCTATATATCTACCCGGGTATATAACCTAAGACGGTTGAGGACTTGCTGGTTGTTGTAGTATTGCTGTGTTCTGAGTATATTTTATGTATGTATTATTACCCTGTTGATTCTTATAAAGCTACTGTTATAACCTTATGTGGTATCTGTATGTATTCTTCAGACTGCGAGATTAGTACAGTGATCCTTGTTAAGGCTACTAACTGTATTTCATGGGTAAGTCCCAGGAAGAGATCCTCCCTGTAATACAGAGGCTCTATCCTGGGTGGAGGCACTGATATATTTTATATATGTTCCCACTCTTCCCTTCAGCGAAGGCTTCAGGTCCCATTATACACACAGGTCAGTGCCAGAGTCTGTTGCGGGAGGGATAATACTCATACCCCCCCCCCAAATAGGGCTACACAAGTTATTTCTGTGACCATTGTGGGTTTTTCTCATTAAACGAAGGGTACCAACAATTTTGTCCACGTGTGTATATATCTAGATGAATGGGGGCAGAAAAACCCAAGAGGATTAAATTTCATGGTTAGTTCTGTAAACCTTACTGACAACTTTTAAGCAAACATTTAGAACAAGTCAACTTTTGGATATTACATATCCTGTACTGATCCTGTATTATACTCCAGAGCTGCACTCACTATTCTGCTGGTGCAGTCACTGTGTACATACATATACAAGAGATACCAGGTGAGACCAGCATGGCCCATATACACGATCACTTCTACCAGCTGTACATATATACAGAATATTGCATACTAGGTGATGTATAACTTACTATATATAGCAGGTGGTTACATTGCAGCTCTCTCAGTAACCAGTTTTTACAGATGACATTAAGTCTGTGAAAAAGGATTACTTGAAAAACAGCAGTGTAAAAGTGTATAACATCTTCTGTATCCTTGCCTGGCTTTGGCATGTGAATCCAGCCTTTGGGTAGGTTCACAGTACGTTGTCCATTGCTGTCATTCATAGGATGTTACATGACCGATTCTCAACTGTGCCGGAGTCAGTGGAGCAGCGACTATTACATGTAAGAACTAGGACTAGACGGAGGCGACACAAGGTACTCCCTGCCACATGGTGAATAGCGCAGGTTATAGCATTAGAAGAGGCTAAAAATTTATGGAAAAATAAAGTGTGGTCAACAAGGTTTAAGAGACCAGTCACTATAGGGTTTCACAATCACAACTGAGATCACCAACGATCAGAGAATGGGGAATAGTGGTGGGGTCTCCATTCTGGCTGTAGTGCTGTACTCCACCATCTCCGTCAGTCCCACCTGCTCTGACAAGTGCAATAAATGTATTGAAGGGTTTTCATGAGACACTGAGCCCTTAACCAGAAGGAGTCAAGCTAGAGGTGGAAACATCCAGGCTGTGGACTTGGCATCTGGACCAATTTTACACTAGGCTCACACCTGCGTTATAGACTATAATGGTGTCCGCCAGGTTTCTGCCCAAAAAAAAAAAAAGTCCTGCTTGCATTTTTCAGGCAGATTTTTGGGATGGAAACCCAAAGTGTAGAGCAGGTGTGAACCTAGCCTGAGTTAGAAAAGAGTTACTGACTCAGCCTTAAACATAGAATTATTAATATTATATAATTCTATGTATAGCTGGTCACATTTACTGTCATAGGAATCATTCACTGGCTTTAAGAATCTTTATGGCTTCCGACTGACCACAGCTGTTGTGAAGGAGTCAGACCATGGGAAAATGGAGTTCGTGGTTTGTCCTACCAAGTGCACAGCCCACGACACATCTGTACTAACAGTTATATACAGGCGATACCCGGGTTATACCAGCATGGCCCATATACACGATCACTTCTACCAGCTGTACATATATACAGAATATTGCATACAAGGTGATGTATAACTTACTATATATAGCAGGTGGTTACGTTGCAGCTCTCAGTAACCAGTTTTTTACAGAGGACGTATTAAATCTGTAAAAAAGGATACTTAGAAAAGCAGCAGAGTAAGAGCATATTACGTGTATAGTAACATCTTCTGTGTCCTTGCCGGGCTTTGGCGTGTGTGAATCCTGCCTTAGACATCAGACCGCAGTATTGTACTCCTAAAAATAGGTTTAAAAGATAAAATGAACAGAAATATTTCAGAAGTTTCTCACCCCTTTCCCTAGATCATATATAAATCACACAAGGTATTTCTGCATCCAAAAGTGCCCAATCTATAAACCTAAAGATATATGTCCCAAACACACTGTAGCAAAAAAATAAAAATAATGGAGGAGTCTGAATTGGTTTGGCCTGTCGAGTCCATAGCCCTGGACACATCTGTACATGACAATGCATAATATACAAGTCCATATCACCATATACAAGATGTATACCTTCTACCAGCTGTACATACAGAATATTGTATAGCAGATGTATAGCTTACCATCTGTATAGTCCATGTGCTGCAGTTCTTACAGATGATACATATTAAGGCTGTAAAATGTCGCCATCAATTTAAGAAACTGCAGAAAGAAAGGATTTTATTCCAAGTGCATTTATACCACACACTAAAGGGTTATCTATAGAAATGTATATTATAAAATGATTTAGGATTTATAGTGTAATATTGTATCTTTGTGTATTCATTCCATGTAGGTGCATTAGTATTTTGGGGTTTGATATGTTCAATTTCATGTCTAGTAGAGAGAATTGGAGTTGCAGGTTTCTCCAGAAATCAAAAAAAAATAAAAAAATAAAAATTTGCCTTCTATAAAACTCTGGATAAAAGCAGTCAAGTCAGATGTTCTGCCAACATAGTATAAATAAAACATCGGGCTCTACAAAAGATCCCTTATACAACCCCACATAAGGCAATATAAGACACTGATCGGAATATGGCAACTCCAAGAAACATTTCATAGTTTTGGATCCTTTTTAAAAGTTGCTTAAAACAAACTACATAAATCTGACATGTCAGTAATAATGCTGCAGAATACAGGTAACATCATTGCATAGCAAATACTGTAGAAACGCAGCCTGTAAGAACGTCGTGCTAACGCATGTTCTGATACCGCTGCATTCTGAATGTTCCCAGGATATTGTAGAGATTAAATGGTTCCATTACAAAGTACAATTTGTCCAGCAAAAATTAAGCCCTCATATGGCTCTGAATGGAAAGACTAATAGTTCTGGCTATGGAGTTGTGTAGTTTGTTGCATTTCCCTTAGGAATCAATCACTGGATTATACATTAGAGAATCTTTACCACTTCTGGCTGGGACTCTCAGACTTTTGTGAAGGAGTCTGAACCAGGCTGTGTAAAAACGGAGGAGTCGGTGGTTTGGCTACTGACTGCACAGCCCTGGACACATCTGTACATGACAATGTATAACTGTACTAACATTATATACTACAAGATACCCAGGTTATACCAGCATGCTGCACATCACTATATACAGAATATTGTATAGCAGATGTATAGCTTACCATCTATATAGTCCATGTGGTTGTGCTGCAGCTTTTTGAGTGATTGCCGTGTTACAGATGATACATCTGTAAAATGTTGCAATTACTTTATAGAACTGCCGCAAGAAAGGATTCTCTATTTTATAAAGTACATATTACCCGCACCTTCTGACTACACCCATATACATAGAGATGAATGGACAGAAAAACCCCAAGAGTTGTTTCAAAGTTTCATGGTTAGTTCTGTAAACCTTATCGACAACTTTCAAGCAAAAATTTCGAACAAGTCAACTTTTGGATATTCCATATCCTGTACTGATCCTGTATTATACTCCAGAGCTGCACTCACTATTCTGCTGGTGCAGTCACTGTGTACATACATATACAGGAGAACCTCGGATTATACCAGCATGGCCCATATACACGATCACTTCTACCAGCTGTACATATATACAGAATATTGCATACAAGGTGATGTATAACTTACTATATATAGCAGGTGGATACGTTGCAGCTTTCTCAGTAACCGGTTTTACAGAGGACGTATTAAATCTGTATAAACGACTACCTAAAAACCAGCAGCGTAAAAGTGTATATTATCTTCTGTATCCTCGCCGGGCTTTGGCATATGTGAATTCTGCCTTAGACAAACACCACAACAACTTTATATAGTGCCAACATATTCCGTAGCACTGTACAAATCAGAGGACACATGAACAGACAATATGAGACATTACAATGTGACAGATAAACATATCACAAACTAGGAGTGAGGGCCCTGCTCACAAGAGCTTACACTCTATGAGGAGATAGGGGGACACAAGAGGTCAGAGGGCGTGTTTGCTACCATGGTCCAGCCATCTTTTAATAGAAAAGGTTGTGTAACTGAAGCTGTATGAGCCGTCACCAGCCGGTATCTGTGAATAAACAGATACTAAGTGCAAGGATAGCAGTGTAACTTCTAGATGGAGGGGCCAGATCTGAGGAACAGAGGAGGAAGGATAAAAGGTGTTATTGTTCTGCACACTACACGGTGATCAGGGCATGTGATAAGCCTGACCATACAGATGTGATTTTAGGGCAGTTTTGAAGCTGCTGTAATTGAGGATTTATCGGCTTGTCTTGGGTAAAGCATTCCAGAGCACCGGTGCAGCTCGAGAAAAGTCTTGGAGATGGGAAGGGGATGATTGGATAACAGGGGATGCAAGTCTAAGGTCATTGGAAGAACGGAGAGGACGGTTAGGGCTGTAGACAGTGACGAGAGGAGATATAGGGGGCGCAGCACTATGGATGGATTTGTAGGTCAGTGTGAATTTTATGTTGTATTCTGTGATGGGCAAGCAATACAGCGACTGACACAAAGTAGATGCGTCTGTGTAACGGTTTGACAGAAAGGGGAGTCTGGCGGCCGCATTCAGGACAGATTGTAGTGGGGAGAGTTTCGTAAGAGGAAGCCCAATTAGAAAAGAATTGCAATAGTGAAGATGAGAAAATCAGAGCGACAATGACGGTTTTGTTGTTTCCACGGTGAGAAAAGGGCGAATTCTAGAGATGATTTTAAGGTGCAGGTGGCAAGAGCGTGCAAGTGTCTGAATATGTGGGGTAAAGGTGAGATCTGAATCAAATACAACCCCCAGACAGCGGGCATGTCGCCTCATGGTAAGGTAATATTAAGGCCACAGACAGAAATGGAGATATCAGGGTTAGGTTGGTTAGTAGATGGAGGGAACACAAGAAGTTCAGTTTTTGAAACATTCAATTTCAGATGAAGACAAGACATGATGTTAAAGACAGCAGAGAGACAGTCACTGGTGTTCTGTAGTAGTGCAGGGGTGAGGTCACAGGATAAGGTATATAGTTGGGTATCATCTGCATAAAGATGGTATTGAAAGCCAAGTTTGTGAACGGTTTGTCCTACTGGGACTGTGTACAGAGAAGAGGGGACCTAGGACCGAGCCTTGAGGAACCCCAACTGCAAGGGGCAGAAGAGAAGAAATAGCACCAGCGAATGAGACACTAAATGAGTGGTCAGAGAGATAGGAAGAAAACCAAGAGAGAGCGGTATCCCTGAGGCCAATAGAGTGGAGCATAGTGAGGAGGAGTTTGTGGTCTACAGTGTCAGATACTGCTGAGAGATCCAGAATTAGTGAATAGTTCCTTTAGATTTAGTCGTCAAGAGATTGATGGAGACCTTTGTGAGGGCCGTTTCTGTAGGGTGTAGTGCACGAAAACCTGATTGTAAGGGGTCCAGAAGAGAGTTAGCAGAGAGATAGTGGATCAGGCAGGAACGGTCTAAGCGTTCCAGGAGTTTAGAGATGAAGGGGAGGTTAGAAAAAGGTTGGTAGTTAGCAGGACAGGATATGTCAAGGGAGGGTTTTTTCAGTAGTGGGGTTATGACAGCATGTTTGAAGGAGGAGGGAAAGATTCCAGAAGAGAAAGAGGTTACAAATTTTAGTAAGGTGAGTTGTAATAGTAGGGGACATAGACCGGAGGAGGTGACTGGATAGGATCACTTGTGCAAGTAGTGGGGCGAGAAGAAAAAAGGAGCTGGGAGACTTCTCTTACCGGGTCAAACAATGAGGTTCACAATGAGGAGCAAGGGGAGGGGGGAGGGGGACTGAAGCTGCTTGGAGAATGGGTATTTCCTGACGGATGTTGTCGATTTTGTCTTTAAAGTATGTGGCTATGTCTTAGGCACTGAGGTCTGTGACAGGTGCCCGTGTAATACCCCAGTACTGGGTCATATATTCCTTTAAGGATGAGTCAGGGATGTGTACATGTGGTAGCACAGGATACTGTCATATTTATATGTTATATGTATATGTTATGTGATTGCATCAGCCATTGCATCTGTGCCAGCACTGGTAAGGTTAAAACACAGCACCTCACACCACATGTGCCAAACACTTAGCCCTCATTGGACAAAGGGGGTGGGGACGCTTTGGTGTAGTTTGGGCACACTGAGAAGTCTGGTGAGTTCTGCCAGTGAAGTAGTGAGATGGAGTGCAGTCTGAGGAGACAGTTGCCACACTTGTAGCCACCACAGGACCAACAGGACAGAGTTAAGAGTGGAGTACTACAAGTCCCAGGAGTCCAGGTACTGTCGGTACTAAGATCAGGAGGAGTTAGACTGCACCAGAGCACAAGGCTACACTCAGGTCTATATAAGGAGGAACATCTATTGCTGCTCCAAGGTACAATATCTCATATATATATAAAAATGAGTTCCTGTCTGTCTGTCTGTCTGTTCTTTATGCGCGACCAAACGACTGGACCGATCCTCACCAAATTTGGCACACATGTACATCAGGTGTCCAGGAATATTATAGACTGGGTCTCAGCTCTCTTGGACGTACCGTTCCTGAGGTACAGTATTCCCAAAAAATGACCAGCATTAGTCTATACAAGCCTGCAAGTCTTTCACTCATATTCCAACTGCCATACACACGGTCACATGTCCCTTATCAGCCAATAACAGCTCGCAGGCGCTTACTCTCAGGCACACAGGTTTCCATAGCAACCAAGCTATGTATGACCTGTATTAGTCAATAGCAGTTCACAGGACCTTAAATATTCAGTCATATCACGTGTATCAGCCAATATAAGTTCACATTTAATTTACCAGGTTTCCATAACAGCCATTAATAGACTGTACCTATACTGGACTCAGTGGCGAACATTTGACATGGGACCCCCCCCGGCAACCCCCCCCCCCCACAAACTGCATTCCTGCATACACTATTAGGCCCCATAGTGGCCCCTGCACACAGTATCATAGTGGCTCCTTCATATAGTATAATGCGCACTTCCCGCTACTTCTTCAATGTTGGACCAGATGTCACGTGAGCCAGGCATGTATCGCAACGCATAATGACACACACACACACACACACGGCCCGCCGGGTCCCCTAATGTCCCGGGCCCTGTGGCAGCTGCTACCACTAAATCGGTATTTACGCCACTGACTGGACTGCTATACTGGATTTCAGCACTCTTATAAATTGAAACGTTTTTTTAAAACTACTCATGCCCCCTGCAGCAAAATGCATGGCTGCTGCTCGAGCTAATGAAAACGCTCAGCAGACCCAAGCCTGTCTCCAATCTGACAAAGCATTGTCAGCCACATGCACACAGCTGCACTCCAGTTTTTCCATAACAACTGATCACAGGTTTTTCACTGATATCCTAACAGATGCACATGATCACATGACACTTATGGACCAATGGAAAAATCGCAGGTTCAGTCTTGACATACACAGCTTTACACCAAGTTTCCATAGCAACCAAGCTATTTATGTCCTGCATGAGTCAATAACAGTTCGCAGGTTCTTAAATATTCAGTCATATGACGTGTATTAGCCAATGTAAGTTCACATGTCATTTACCAGGTTTCCATAGCAACACAGTCATAAATAGACTATACCTATACTGGACTGCCATACTGGATGTCAAGTGCAAAACTGGCCAATTCTTATGGGGTCACTACACAAACAAAAAATGAAATATACCCGTGCGAAGCCGGGTCCTTCCGCTAGTATACAATATATACACGAGGGAAACTCGGATAGCCTTCACTACCTTGCTGTACACTATTATCTGCCTGAACTGTAAAGCTAATGCTGGTTGTTTGGAGACTTTTTGCACTCAGTAAAGTCTGGCACTACTTTCATCATCCACCTTGCCTCCATGTGTGTGACTGGGACTAACTTGCACCAACCACCATCTTGGGTACATCCCGGGCCAGGCCACACTACTACACCCGTCATTCACCAGAGGGAGTACCCCGGGGAACCTGTCCATTACAGTAACCACCTAGGTGCGTTCCCCCACCACTGTGCTGTACCCGACGGAGAGAGCCTGGAGATGCCTGCACCGTGACTACCACTCCTAGCATCCACCACTCAGGCACAGTCTCCCCCTTGCAATCCCCCTTGGGGCACCACACCCGCACCTTTGGCGTGAGAAGGGAGTGAAAGGTGCCAGTCGTTTAGGGTTATTGAGAGAGAAGTGAAGTAAGCTTGTTCTGTGAGGTGAAGAGCAGAGCTCTAGGCTTTGAGCATAAACATGAAGTGCAGAAACTCTGCAGGTGTGAGATTTTCGCCATTACAGTTCGGCGCATCTTGAGCTTCGTTGAAGAAAACACGTTTGAGGAGTGTGCCAAGGTTGCCGGTGTGTGTTGGGATTAAATGGTCAAGGGTGCTACTTTATCCAGGGTGGCTTTGAGAGTCATTGTAGTGTTTGGTGGCCAGTTCAGGACAGGAGAGAGAAGAGATGGAGACCGTGATGACTGTAGGGTATCTGAGAGGTGCGGAGTGTTTACAGCCCATAGATTTCGGCATGTGGGGTAGGTCGGTGTGTTTTGTGAAGGACAGAAAGCTTTGATGTTAAAGGAAAGAAGGTTATGGTCAGAAATTGGTAGATAAAAGTGTTAGTAAAGTCAGAGAAAGAACAGCCGTAAGAAGACCAGATCTAGGATATTACCATCTGTGTGTGTGGGAGAAGTAAGCTGAGAGAGACCAAGAGAGGCAGTTAGCAGAGGCGTAGCTAGCGGGGGGGGGGGGGGGGGGGCAGAGGGGGCAGCTGCCCCGGGCCCACTGAATTTTTGGGGGCCCACCATTAATACAGCCTTTATAACTAGAACGGTGTCTGCAGACACCGATCTAGTTAGAAATAATGCGTCCTGGTGCTTAACAGTCTTGTAAACCGCAAGCCAATACAGGCCTGCGATTTACAAGATGTCGAGACTACAGACCGATGTCTGCTTCTCAGCACGGGCGGCGCGATGATGTCATAACATCGCGCCGCCCGCGCTCAGACACAGACGTCCTGTGCGTGGCCCGGGAGGAAGCGGCGGTGGCTCAGTTCATCATCATCGCAGGTGAGTATGACTTTTTGTGGGTGTATTAATAGTATAAGGGGTAGATAGGAGGGGGAAATATAACTATAAAGGGAGGATTCATTAGGGGGCATTATGACGATGGGGGGGGGTCATTTATATAAGGGTTATTGGGGGATCCTTTATATGAGGGTTATTATTAATACAAGGGGGAGGTTATTTATATAAGGGGCCATTAGGAGGCATTATGAACATAAGGAGGTGGTCATTGATATAAGGGGTCGAGGTGCAGTATTTATGTCAGGGGGAATCAGGGGCATAATATAAGGGGCAATTAATTTAATGAAAGTGGCACTTGGGCTTTATTAAGACTAAAGCCCCACTAGTGGGCTGCAGGAAAAACCATGGCGGTAACATTGAGGTTTTTCCCGCAGCGCTTTTCACAGAAGGTCTGCAGAGATTTCCCCTGTGGACTTTGTTTTCAATACACCTATTTGGAAACCGCCGGTGTTTCTGTAGGTATAATTGACATGCTGCGATTTCCAAAACCGCAACGGTTTTGGAAGTCGCAGTGCGTCTGCTGCACATATTTTTCTGTAATGTGTGGATGGGATTTGCTAGAATGCCACGGTTTTTTTCTGTGGGTTTTCGCCACAAGGGGCCTCCATCCCATCCCCACTTTGCAGTAAGATATGCGCAGCGGAAACGCTGCGATTTCCAAAACAGCTCGCAGTTTTGGAAATCGCAGCATGTCAATTATACCTACAGAAATGCTGGCGGTTTCCCTATAGATATAAATGAAGCAGAAAGTCCGCAGAGGAAACCTCTATGAACTTTCTGTGCAAAGTGCTGCAGGAAAAACCGTGTTGCGGCGCAGCCGCGGTTTTTCCCACAGCTGTTTTTTGCTGCAGGACGCCACATGGGGTCTTAGCCTTAAGGAGTTTTCCAGCTCATTTTTATTGATGGTCTATCCTCAGAATAAATCAATAAGAGATAAGTGATTCCCCGCTGATCAGCTGTATGAGGGGACTATGGCGCCTTATATCACACGCTGTCTGTTTATAGTGACCGTGTGAGGTCATTCCAGCCTTGTCACATAGACGTTTATAGGACGAGGCTGTAGTTACATGACATGGCCACTATGAGATGAATGACACTATGTAAACAAAGAAGGGGTCACGGCGCTTACACAGGTACCACGGTTCATTCAAACAGCCGATCCTGGGGGTCCTGGGTATTGGAACCCCAATAATTTTTTTTTCCCTTTTTTTCCCCCTTTTCAATTGGGAAATACCTGAGACATTATTAATAAGGGGCACTATTTAAAGGGGTTCACAGGGAAGTTATTAATTTAAAGATGCACTTAGGGGTATTATTCATTTTAGGGGGTTATATTATATATTTTATAATTGGGGGTAGCAGCAGGAGGGGGTGCAGGTGAGGACAATGTGGGTCTTTGCCTGGAAAAGTGAGGAGCCAAAGATGTCTGTGTTGCAAACTTTACAGAGACTGGAAGAAGTGGTCATGGCCGTCCAGATGGAAGAGAAGGGAAATGTGAACGATTAGTCAGAGACGTCACCACTAAGTCACTAAATGTTACTGCCCTGTATTCACCTAAATTGTCTGCAGAGCTCTGTGTAGAGCTGCTATATACCACTATACGCTCACCGTATACTCATAGTATCGGTATACGAACATGTGCAAGTTGGGGGCCCACTTGGACATGTTTGCCCCCCTGTGCTGAATCCCTAGCTACGCCTCTGGCGGTTAGTGATAGAAAGCGAGAGGCAGATGGAGAGACAGGGGTGTTAATGGGAATGTTAAAGTCACCCATAATGAGGGTAGGAAGGTCACAGGATAGGAAGTTGGGAAGCCATGAAGAAAAAGTGATCTAAGAACTGGTAGAGAGAACCAGGGGGACGGTAGATGAAAGCTACTCGCAGGGAGAAAGGGTGGAAGAGTCTGATTGTGTGGACCTCAAATGTGGGGAAGGAGAGTGATGGTACTGGCGGAATGACCTGAAAAATGCATTGTGGTGATAGAAGGACACCAACCCCTCCACCTTGCCCATCCTCAGGTCTAGGGGTGTGTGAATTGGAGGCCATCATAACAGAGCAGCAGGGGACGCGGTGTCAGACTAATCCAGGTTTCAGTGACAGCCAGCAGGTTAAAAGACTTTGAAATTAAGAGATCTTGAGTAATGTCAAGTTTGTTGCAGAGTGAGCGGGTGATCCAGAGAGCACAAGAGAAAGACTGGTGAAGGAGAAGGAGACGGCAGACAACGAATATTAATAAAGTTAGAAGGGTTTCTTGTTGAGTCAGATACAGACTTGAGGTTACCAGAAGGAGGGCCAGGGTTTGGAGAGATGTCCCCAGCATCCTGTAGCAGGAGAATGGCGAGAGACAGCAGATGGTTAAATGACTTGTGAGATCGTCTAGTTTCTTGCACAGAAGCACAAGGTGGGTTAAGGTGGTTGAGGAAGGTGAAGAGGGAATAGGAGCTGCGCATAGGAGAGGGAAGGAGAGACGGACTGATGTGGATAGAACAGGAGGTGGGAATGGACAGTAAAGTTTGTAAAAAAGCAGCAAAGAGACAAAAAACATGCAGTGAACATGGTGAGAATTGTTTTTGGAGTGATAATTCAGCTGATCTGTCTTCTGCCCTGTCTAAGTGCCATGTTTAACTGCAGCTTCTACACTTGGGATTGAATTGCATCGTACTAACCCCAGCACTCGCGTCTCCCCTAATACTATGTCTACTTATATAGCAGACATAAGGGGGACATATGGGCGACTATTATAATGTGGTCTATTATTTATAAGAGGGAAAATATATAAGGAGGGCATTGTTAAAGGGGCAACAATTTATAAGAGGGCTAATATTGATAATGTGGACTATTATTTATAAGGTGAACTATTATTTATGAGGGGGCTATTACTGATATGGGACACTGTTTATAAGCAGGGACTATTATTTATAAGGAGGCGCTATAGTAACTGATGAGGGGGTGCGAAAATCTTCTTAGAGGTACAAAGGTGGTTATGTGAATTGTGTGTGGGCATTAGAGGAGGTGGTTGTTACTGTTCTGGAGGCAAAAAGGGGGCATTATTAAAGGGGCTACCACTGGAAATATGATGGCATTGTTGGTATATCAGCATTTGGGGCACGGCTTTTAGTTTTGCTCGGGGCCACAGTTTGTCTAAAATCATCCCTGTGTACATACATATACAGGAGATCCCCCGGGTTATACCAGCATGGCCCATATACACGATCACTTCTACCAGCAGTACATATATACAGAATATTGCATACAAGGTGATGTATAACTTACTATATATAGCAGGTGGTTACGTTGCAGCTTTCTCAGTAACCAGTTTTTACAGAGGATGTATTAAATCTGTAAGAGCTGACCACTACTAAAACCACAGCGTAAGAGCATATTAAGTGTATATTATATTCTGTGTCCTTGCCGGGCTTTGGCATGTGTTAATCCAGCCATGGCCTCAGACCTCAGTATTGTACTCGTAGTAAGGTGTTGCTTACCATTTGCCGACTGGGACCCCCATGTTCAAAAGAACATTGAGGAGGTCTTAATTCTGAATTAAGCACTGTACTCCGCCATCTCAGATAGTCCCAAGTGCTCTGAGAATTGCAAGTATGTGATAAGATGTGAATTGCAGCCTGTCAGCTTATATATCAGCATGCGGCCATAATGGATTGCACTGGTTGTATACTACAGGGAGGCCGAGGGCTGGGCTGCTTTAAACAGATCTCCAGCATTTTTTTTTTTCCCCCCCCCCCCAAGATGGCGCCGCTTGAGTGGCTGCCAGCTACAGCAGCTCTGAGACTCTCTATCTTATTTTTCTTTCTATGACTCGTTTTGTACCTCTCTACTTAAAGACTTTGCACTATGAAACACACACAAAGACTTGGACCCTTGTGATACTTTTTTTTTTTGTTTTTATCTGTCTGTTTGTTCTGCTTGAAAATGGGATCTTTTGTGTATGCAGACAATTCCTTTGTCTATACAAGAGAGGAAATTCTGCAGCTCAGAGGCACAGCAGGACGGCATACCATCTGGTCACACATCCCCCGTGAGATTTGGAGAAAGAAAAAGCGGGTGAGGGGATGCAGAGCTGGTACTCTTCAGAGGATTAAAAAGAGGCGTTACCGACCAGCTGTTCCCTCCATCATCATGGGCAATGTGAGATCTCTTGCAAACAAGATGGATGAACTAACAGCGCTCACCAGGCAGCATCAGGAGTTTCGGGCGTGCAGCATGATGCTACTTACAGAGACTTGGCTCACTGAAGTTACTCCTGACCCTCTGGTCTCCTTGGATGGTTTTAAACTCCTTCGGGCAGACAGGACAAAGGATAGCGGTAAGAGGAAAGGAGGAGGGCTGGCAATGTTTGTGAATAATAGATGGTGTAATCCTAGGCACATTGTGATTAAGGATCAAACTTGCTGTAAGGACATTGAACTATTAGCTGTGAGCATGAGACCTTTCTACCTACCAAGGGAACTATCACATGTCATCGTGATAGCTGCATATGTCCCCCCCTCTGCGAAAGCTGACGCTGCCTGCGAGGTCCTACAAGCCACGCTGAGCCAGTTACAGTCTCAGCACCCCCAGGCCCTCTTTCTTCTGTCGGGTGATTTCAACCATGCCTCTCCATCATCCACACTGCCCAGTTTCACACAGTATGTAACCTGCCACACAAGAGACAACAAAACACTGGACTTGTTCTTTGCCAACGTGAGGGAGGCATATAACTCATCAGCCCTACCGCCCCTGGGAAGATCGGATCACAACCTAGTACATCTCCGACCTGTGTACAAGCCACTTGTACGTAGAGAACCAGCTGTCACCCGCACAGTGAGGATATGGTCCGAGGAGAGTGATGAGGCTCTGAGGGATTGTTTTGACACAACCGCATGGGAAGTTCTGCAGGATTCTTATGGGGAAGACATAGAAGGACTTGTGAGTCCACTGCATAATGGACTACATTAATTTTTGTGTGGACAACACAGTACCCAAAAAAGTGGTGAGGTGCTTCTCCAATAACAAACCATGGATTAACTCTGATATAAAAACACTACTTAAGGAGAAAAAGATGGCATTCAGGACAAGAGATAAGGAGGGGTTGAGGGAAGTACAAAAGGAGCTGAGGCATCTAATCAGGCAGGGAAAAGCCAGTTATAAAGAAAAAATGGAAAAGCAAATGGAAAGAAAAGACATAAGGGGGGTCTGGGAGGGGCTTAAGTAAATTTCGGGTCATAAACAGTCTGTCTGCCAGATTGAGGCAGATGTTAATTGGCTTAATGAACTAAACCTATTCTTCAACAGATTTGATCACACGCCAGCTCCTCCCACCCCAGTATGTCCTTCAGCTCCCCCCACCACAATGACTTCTCCCCATGCAGCCACTTCCCAACAGACCAGTAAATCCAGAAATCCATCTTTATCTAGCCACAGTCTGACCTTCACACGGGCCCAGGTGAGGAAGGAGATGAAAAAGATCAAGGCGAGGAAAGCCGCAGGGCCAGATGACATCAGTGCAAGGCTAATTAAGACTTGCGGGGACCAGCTGTGTGGTATAATTACATATATGTATAATATGAGCCTGAGGCAGGAAATAGTCCCTGAATTATGGAAATCTTCTTGTGTGGTACCAGTTCCAAAGAAACCCCACCCTATGGACCTCAACGACTACAGACCTGTAGCACTCACATCCCACCTGATGAAGATCTTGGAGAGATTGGTTCTCACACATCTCCGCCCTCTAGTGAGCCCCGCTATGGACCCACGCCAGTTTGCTTATCGGCCGGGCATTGGGGTAGATGATGCCATCATCCATCTTCTGCACAGGGCTCTGTCTCACCTGGAGAAACCAGGGAACACAGTGAGAATAATGTTCTTTGACTTCTCCAGTGCTTTTAACACCATACAGCCCAGGTTATTGAGGGACAAGCTGGGCCTTGCTGGAGTGGACCACCACCTCTCCAACTGGATCCTAGACTACCTCACAAATCGACCTCAATACGTGAGAGCCCGAGACTGTGTGTCAGGTACCGTGATATGTAATACGGGGGCACCTCAGGGTACGGTTCTCACCCCTTTCCTCTTCACACTGTACACTGCAGATTTTAGGTGCAACTCATCCAGCTGCTACCTACAGAAGTATTCTGACGACTCTGCAATAGTGGGTCTCATCACAGATGATGATGACAGGGAGTACAGAGAACTGAACCAGCATTTTGTGGACTGGTGCCACCGGAACCACCTGAAGATTAACGCGGGGAAGACCAAGGAGATGGTGGTGGACTTCCGCAAAGGCAGAAGCCCTCCTAAACCAGTGGACATCCTGGGGACGGGCATCGAGATTGTGAACACCTATAAGTACCTGGGTTTGCTCCTTAATAATAAGCTGGACTGGGCAGATCATATGGAGGCCCTGTACAGGAAGGGCCACAGCAGGCTCTACCTGCTTAGGAAGCTGAGAGCCTTTGGAATCCGGGGGGCACTTCTTAGAACTTTCTTCAACTCGGTAGTGGCATCAGCCATCTTCTTTGGAGTGGCCTGCTGGGGGAGCAGTATATCAACCAGGGACAGAAATAAACTTGACAAGCTGATTAGAAGGGCCAGCTCTGTCCTGGGGAGCCCACTGGACCCTGTGCAGGTGGTGGGTGACAGAAGGATACTGTCCGTGGTGAGCTCCATGCAGAAGAAGAAGTTCCATCCCATGCATGAGACTGTGATCACGCTGAGCAGTACTGTCAGTGACCGACTGCTCCACCCTAGGTGTGAGAAGGAGCGCTATCGGAAGTCTTTCCTCCCCACTGCGGTTAGGCCGTACAACCAACACCTACCTAAGCGGAGATTATTACACACAGAGAACTGAAATCTCTCTGGCTGTTAAATCCCCCCCCCTCTGCTACGCCCTGTCTGTCTGCTATTAATGTAATGCCTCTCACCTTGGAACATTCCTGTACATGTTGTATTTGTATCTGCTTATCTTTGCTGCTGCAACACACTGAATTTCCCCATTGTGGGACTATTAAAGGATTATTATGATTATGATTATGATTATTATTATTATTATCTTCAGAATTTCATAGGACACCAAGATGACTGTCCCAACTGTAGAACTGCCAGAGGGGTCACTGGTTACAGCTGGATTTGGCATATTTACAAATGCCAAAAGTTTTGGAAGTTTTACAGTCTGAACAGTGATCTACAATAATCTCATCTTTCATATGACAAATCCTGTTGTAGGTTTTAAAATGCTGAGAAAATGGAAGTGGGCCCTGCCCAACAGCCTCAGTATCCCGGTATTACACAAGAGCCCACCCCTGTACACCTAGCAAAAGCAGTATACAGCTCTCACTAGAGAAGGAAGCGCCTGATGTCATAGAACACAGAATTTATAAGTCTAAATATTCATACATTTTGTAATTTACTTCATTTAGTTCTCTATATGTTAGACAACTTTTAATCTAACATTAAGTACAAGTCAACCTTTGGATATTACATATCCTGTGCTGATCCTGTATTATACTCCAGAGCTGCACTCACTATTCTGCTGGTGTAGTCACTGTGTACATACATATACAGGAGATCCCCGGGTTATACCAGCATGGCCCATATCACTATATACAAGGAGATGTATACCTTATACCAGCTGTATAGTATTATATACCAGATGTATAACTACCATCTATATAGTCCATGTGGTTGTGCTGCAGCTTTGTGGGATTGCAGGTTTTACAGATGATACATATTAAATCTGTAAAAACCTGCTATAGCTGTCCATGGTATTGCATCTGTTTGTTATTAACCTCACCCAACAGCACCTTCTGACTACACATATACTTTCTGTATCCGAGCCTGACTAGGCCCAAGCCTGAATTAATCTGTCAGACTGCAGTCTTATACTCACTATAGGGTTATTTCTAACAGCTCATCTAAAACTACTTGAAGTTACAACAAAGAAAGAGGCCGCCAAAAGTAACACCGAGTATAAATACAATTTATTAAAGATAATAATCAGAGAACAAGACTACAAAAGACAACCTGGCAGGATGGAATGGACACAGAAAACTGTACCAAGGTATAGAGAATCAAGTGGACCAATAAATTACAGTGGTAAAGTGCAAGTGCAATAGTGCATATATTCAGTGCAAAACAACAAAGCGCACAATAAAGACCAAGGAATATAGTCCTACTATATAGTAAATATCATATAGCACAATAAAGAATAATATGCAGAAAAATAGTAAAGGATCATCTATAGTGAAACAGTAGACCAGCAAATAATGACAAGTACCTGCGGCCATATTGAGAATCACGGACCCCAATGGAACAAGTGACACCTCCATGTGCGTTTCACTCCTATAGAGCTTCGTCAGGGGGCTCGGCTATCTTTGTATGAAACATAGGTTCAGCATCTAAGACTACTTTACAGACCATCAGTAACCCATTGTAAGCTGAAAGTGTAAATTTACCATAAGGGGGGCAGATCATGAGAGCGCACACAGGTGGCAGCCACCAATCCCGGGCTCTAAACCCCTTTGATACTATGGTCACATGACTGCAGCATCTAAGGGGTATTGGAGGGAGGGGACTCCTCCTGTATGCAGCAGCACTCCTCTGAACAAGATCGCCAGGACATGATGCCTTTACATGTCATTTAGGGGCCTAATGATGGACCCCTGGACTGCCTCAGTATATTCCCATTAGGCTGTGCTAAAGGCACGAAGATGACAGTGTAATACATTGTAACACATCATTTGTGCAATTTATAACATGTGATCTTTTAACCACTTTTATAAAGTCCTACAAAGAAAAAATCCCCACACAGCCCCAAACCAAAAAGGTTTTTACTCTGCAAAAGTAGTAACTAATTTATCTAGAGAGCTCAATATAATCATATTAACCAGGTGAACAACTATCAGGTTATTTAGAGACGACCTCTCACCCCCTCCACCAATTCTAGCCCTTAGTACCTGTTAATAGTCACCGATCCACTGATTCCAGCGCAGTTGGAATTTCTTCTCTAGTCCCGACTGTTCCTGAGCAACAAATGCAGTTAGTTTTGATGCCTGATGTAGGGCGGTGTCAGGCAGGGGGTGTGGCTCAGAGCTCCAATCAGAGGCAGCCAGTGTCAGGGCACAGAACCACACCCCTTGTCTGCTCCTGCCTGACTCCGCCCTCCTGACAGTACAGAGACTAAATAGCATATCAGGGACCAAAACAGCACTGATTGTTCAGGAATGGTGGGGACTAGAGAAGAAATTTTTAACTGTGCCAGCATCAATGGAGCAGCGACTAATGTAAACACTTGGTCTATATGGACGTGGCACAACGTACTCCGACATTACCTTTATGTTATAAGCTCCGCTATTCACCGTGTGGCAAACGGGTTTTCCAATTCCTTCTCAGAAAAAGCTAGCGGTATATCTGCCCCAAAGTAGTGGCATTTTTTTTTCCTGCAAAAGGCCAAAGAAATGGTTTCTCACTTATATCAGCTGCACATATATAATTATATACAGGAGATCCCCGGGTTATACCAGCATGGCCCATATCACTAGATGTATACCTTATACCAGCTGTATAAATTACATATATTACACAGAATATTGTATAGCAGATGTATAGCTTACCATCTATATAGTCCATGTGGTTGTGCTGCAGCTTTTTGAGTGGTTGCTGTTACAGATGATACATATTAACTCTGGAAAACGTTGCAGCCATTGTATAAAACTGCAGCAAGAAAGGATTCTCTATTTTATAAAGAACATATTACCTGCACCTTCTGAATATGCCAATAGACAGATCTTTGTATCCTTTCCTGGCTATTCAAGAAGATGTATAGCTATATAGTATATGTACAGATATATCTGTACACAGGATGATGTATAACTTGCCATGTATATATTCCATGCTGTTGTGCTGCAGCTTTCTGGGTAACTGCAGTTATTACACATTTATATTACATCTATAAAGGCTTTGAAAAAGGAGCAAACAAAAAAAAATTTAGGCCGGGGCCCCACGTGGCAAAAACTGTTTTGCTAGAATCCCATCCACTTTGTAGGGACTGTAAAAGATACATGAAGACTTGGAAATGGCAGCATGTCAGTGATACCTACATAAACTTCAGCAGTTTCCCTATAGATATAATGGAAGCAGAAAGTTTGTGAAGAGCTGCAGGAAAACTGATGCGTTTCAGCCGTGGTATTTCCGGCAGCGCCTGCTATGTGGGGCCTTCTGACTACACCCATATACATCTAGATGAATGGGGGCAGAAAAACCCAAGAGCATTAAATTTCATGGTTAGTTCTGTAAACCTTACTGACAACTTTTAAGCAAACATTTAGAACAAGTCAACTTTTGGATATTCCATATCCTGTACTGATCCTGTATTATACTCCAGAGTTGCACTCACTATTCTGCTGGTACAGTCACTGTGTACATACATTACATTACTTATACTGTACTGATCCTGAGTTACATCCTGTATTATACTCCAGAGCTGCGCTCACTATTCTGCTGGTGCAGTCACTGTAAAGTTTTATATAAAAGATACACCCGGGTTATACCAGCATGGCCCATATACACGATCACTTCTACCAGCTGTACATATATACAGAATATTTCACACATTTATAACTTACTATAATATATTATATCTATATCACCTACATATTCTGCAGCACTTTCCAGTTTTCACAGAAGATGAGGCATTGCATAGTAATAAGTCAATTCCCACAATGGGACTGAGGGTCCTGCTCACAAGAGCTTACACTATGAGATAGAAGGGAGACAAGAGGTAGCATGGACAGCATTGCTTATACAGTGCTCCAGCCTTTTTACTATATATAGCAGGTGGTTACGTTGCAGCTTTCTCAGTAACCAGTTTTACAGAGGACGTATTAAATCTGTAAAAATGAATACCTCAAAACCAGCAGCGTAAAAGTGTATATTATCTTCTGTATCCTCGCCGGGCGTTGACATGTGTGAATCCTGCCTTAAACACCACAACTTTATATAGCGCCAACATATTCCGTAGCACTTTACAAATCAGAGGACACATGGACAATATGAGACATTACAATATGACAGATAAACATATCACACACTAGGAGTGAGGGCCCTGCTCACAAGAGCTTACATTCTATGAGGAGATAGGGGGACACAAGAGGTCAGAGGGCTTGTTTGCTACCATGGTCCAGCCATCTTTTAATAGAAAAGCTTGTGTAACTGAAGCTGTATGAGCAGTCACCAGCCGGTATCTGTGAATAAACAGATACTAAGTGCAAGGAGTTCAGTGTACTTCTAGATGGAGGGGCCGGATCTGAGGAACAGAGGAGGAAGGATAAAAGGTGTTATTGTTCTCCACCTCCGCACACTACACTGATCAGGGCATGTGATAAGCCTGACCATACAGATGTGATTTCAGGGCACTTTTGAAGCTGCTGTAATTGGGGCTTTATCGGATTGTCTTGGGTAAAGCATTCCAGAGCACCGGTGCAGCTCGAGAAAAGTCTTGGAGATGGGAATGGGTTGTTCGATAACAGAGGATGCAAGTCTAAGGTCAGTGGCAGAACAGAGAGGAAGGTTAGGGTGGTAGACAGTGATGAGAGAAGAGATATAGGAGGCCGCAGCGCTATGGATGGATTTGTAGGTCAGTGGGATAATTTTATATTGTATGATGGATGGCAAGCAATACAGCGACTGACAAAGTAGATGCGTCTGTGTAGCGGTTGACAAAAGGGAGTCTGGCGGCCGCATTCAGGACAGATTGTAGTGGGGAGAGTTTAGTAAGAGGAAGCCCAATTAGAAGAGAATTGCAATAGTGAAGGCGAGAGAGAATCAGAGCGACAATGTGTTTTTGATGTTCCCACGGTGAGAAAAGGGCGAATTCTAGAGATGTTTTTAAGGTACAGGTGGCAAGAGCGTGCAAGTGTCTGAATATGTGGGGTAAAGGTGAGACCTGAATCAGATACAACCCCCCAGACAGTGGGCATGCCGCCTCGGGGTAATAGTAAGGCCACAGACAGAAATGGAGATATCAGGGTTAGGTTGGTTAGTAGATGGAGAGAACACAAGAAGTTCAGTTTTTGAAATATTCAGTTTCAGATAAAGACAAGACATGATGTTAGAAACAGCAGAGAGACCGTCACTGGTGTCACAGGATGAGGTACAGTACAGACCAAAAGTTTGGACACACCTTCTCATTCCAAGAGTTTTCTGTATTTTCATGACTATAAAAATTGTAGATTCACACCGAAGGCATCAAAACTATGAATTAACACATGTGGAATTATATACTTAACAAAAAAGTGTGAAACAATTGAAAATATGTCTTATATTCTAGGTTCTTCAAAGTAGCCACCTTTTGCTTTGATTACTGCTTTGCACACTCTTGGCATTCTCTTGATGAGCTTCAAGAGGTAGTCACCTGAAATGGTTTTCACTTCACAGGTGTGCCCTGTCAGGTTTAATAAGTGGGATTTCTTGCCCTATAAGTGGGGTTGGGACCATCAGTTGTGTTGTTCAGAAGTCAGGTGGATACACAGCTGATAGTCCTACTGAATGGAGGGTTAGAATTTGTATTATGGCAAGAAAAATGCAGCTAAGTAAAGAAAAACGAGTGGCCATCATTACTTTAAGAAATGAAGGTCAGTCAGTCTGAAAAATTGGGAAAACTTTGAAAGAGTCCTCAAGTGCAGTGGCCAAAACCATCAAGCGCTACAAAGAAACTGGCTCACATGAGGACCGCCCCAGGAAAGGAAGACCAAGAGTCACCTCTGCTGCAGAGGATAAGTTCATCCGAGTCACCAGCCTCAGAAATCGCATGTTAACAGCAGCTCAGATTAGAGACCAGGTCAATGCTACACAGAGTTCTAGCAGCAGACACATCTCTACAACAACTGTTAAGAGGAGACTGTGTGCAGCAGGCCTTCATGGTAAAATAGCTGCTAGGAAACCACTGCTAAGGACAGGCAACAAGCAGAAGAGACTTGTTTGGGCTAAAGAACACAAGGAATGGACATTAGACCTGTGGAAATCTGTGCTTTGGTCTGATGAGTCCAAATTTGAGATCTTTGATTCCAACCACCGTGTCTTTGTGCGATGCAGAAAAGGTGAACGAATGGACTCTACATGCCTGGTTCCCACCGTGAAGCATAGAGGAGGTGTGATGGTGTGGGGGTGCTTTGCTGGTGACACTGTTGGGGATTTATTCAAAATTGAAGGAATACTGAACCAGCATGGTTACCACAGCATCTTGCAGCGGCATGCTATTCCATCCGGTTTGCGTTTAGTTGGACCATCATTTATTCTTCAACAGGACAATGGCTCCAAACTGTGTAAGGGCTACTTGACCAAGAAGGAGAGTAATGGGGTACTACGCCAGATGACCTGGCCTCCACAGTCACCAGACCTGAACCCAATCGAGATGTTTTGGGGTGAGCTGGACCGCAGA
Organism: Leptodactylus fallax; assembly: GCA_947044405.1. Taxonomy (NCBI): domain Eukaryota; kingdom Metazoa; phylum Chordata; class Amphibia; order Anura; family Leptodactylidae; genus Leptodactylus; species Leptodactylus fallax. Next base: position 2,561 of record CAMRHE010001202.1, on the reverse strand, counting down.
GTGAAGGCAAAAGGGCCAACAAGTGCTAAATATCTCTGGGAACTCCTTCAAGACTTTTGGAAGACCATTTAAGGTGACTACCTCTTGAAGCTCATCAAGAGAATGCCAAGTGTGTGCAAAGCAGTAATCAAAGCAAAAGGTGACTACTTTGAACCTAGAATATAAGACATATTTTCAGTTGTTTCACACTTTTTTGTTAAGTATATAATTCCACATGTGTTAATTCAAAGTTTTGATGCCTTCAGTGTGAATCTACAATTTTTATAGTCATGAAAATACAGAAAACTCTTGGAATGAGAAGGTGTCCAAACTTTTGGTCTGTACTGTATATAGTTGGGTATCAGCATAAAGATGGTATTGAAAGCCAAATTTTAGAATGGCTTGTCCAACTGGGGCTGTGTACAGAGAGAAGAGGAGGACCTAGGACCGAGCCTTGAGGAACCCCAACTGCAAGGGGCAGAGGAGAAGAAATAGCACCAGCAAATGAGACACTAAATGAGCAGTCAGAGACATAGGAGGAAAACCAGAGAACGGTATCCCTGAGGCCAATAGAGTGGAGCATAGTGAGGAGGAGTTTGTGGTCTACAGTGTCAGATACTGCTGAAAGATCCAGAAGAATAAGTAATGAATAGTTCGCTTTAGATTTAGTGGTCAAGCAATTGTTGGAGACCTTTGTGAGGGCCGTTTCTGTAGAGTGTAGTGCACGAAAACCTGATTGTAAGGGGTCCAGAAGAGAGTTAGCAGATTAGCCAGGAGTAAACCAAGCATAACAGGAGTTTAGAGATGAAGGGGAGGTTAGAAACAGGTCGGTAGTTAGCAGCACAGGATGTCAAGGAAGGGTTCTCTCAGTAGTGGGGTTATGACAACATGTTTGAAGGAGGGAAAGATTCCAGAAGAGAAAGAGGTTAAAAATTTTAGTAAGGCGGGTTGTAACAGTAGGGGTCAGACAAGAGGAGGTGTGACAGGATAGGATCACTTGTGCAAGTATTGGGCGAGAAGAAGAAAGCTGGGGGACTTCTCATACCAGGTCAAACAATGAGGAGCAAGGGGTGGGGACTGAAGCCGCTTGGAGAATGGGTTATTTCCTGACGGATGTTGTCGATTTTGTCTTTGAATTACGTGGCCATGTCTTAGGCACTGAGGTCTGTGACAGGTGCCCGCACCTTCGGCATAAGGGAGTGAAAGGTGTCAGTCATTTAGGGTTATTGGAGAGAGAAGTGAAGTAAGCTTGTTTCGCGGGGTGAAGAGCAGAGTTCTAGGCTTTGAGCATAAACGTTAAGTGAAGAAAATCTGCAGATGTGAGATTTTCGCCATAACTGTTTGGCGTATCTTGAGCATTGTTGAAGAAAATGTGTTTGAGGATTGTGCCAAGGTTGCTGGTGTGTGTTGGGATTTTTGGATGGTCAAGGGTGCTACATTATCCAGGGTGACAGAGTCTTGTTGTAGTGTTTGGTGGCCAGTTCAGGACAGGAGAGAGAAGAGATGGGAGACAGGGATGACTGTAGGGTATCTGAGAGGTGCGGAGTGTTTACAGCCCATAGATTTCGGCATGTGCGGTAGGTCGGTGTGTTTTGTGAAGGACAAGAAGCTTTAATGTTAAAGGAAAGAAGGTTATGGTCAGAAATTGGAAGGTGAGTGTTAGCAAAGTGAAAGAACAGAGCTGTAAGAAGACCAGATCTAGGATATTACCATCCTTGTGTGTGGGAGAAGTAGTAAGGTGAGAGACCAAGAGAGGCGGTTAGTGATAGAAAGCGAGAGGCAGATGGAGACAGGGGTGTTAATGGGAATGTTAAAGTCACCCATAATGAGAGTAGGAAGGTCACAGAATAGGAAGTTGGGAAACCATGAAGAAAAAGTGATCTAAGAACTGGAAGAGAACCAGGGGGACGGTAGATGAAAGCTACTCGCAAGGAGAAAGGGTGGAAGAGTCTGATAGTGTGGACCTCAAATGTGGGGAAGGAGGGCGATGGTACTGGCGGAATGACCTGAAAAATGCATTGTGGTGATAGGACACCAACTCCTCCACCTTGCCCATCCTCAGGTCTAGGGTTGTGTGAGAATTGGAGACCATCATAACAGAGCAGCAGGGGACGCGGTGTCAGACTAATCCAGGTTTCAGTGACAGCCAGCAGGTTAAAAGACTTTGAAATAAAGAGATCTTGAGTAATGGCAAGTTTGTTGCAGAGTGAGCGGGTGATCCAGAGAGCACAAGAGAAAGACTGGTGAAGGAGAAGGAGACGGCAGACAACGAATATTAATAAAGTTAGAAGGGTTTCTTGTTGAGTCAGATACAGACTTGAGGTTACCAGAAGGAGGGCCAGGGTTTGGAGAGATGTCCCCAGCATCCTGTAGCAGGAGAATGGCGAGAGACAGCAGATGGTTAAATGACTTGTGAAATCCTCTAGTTTCTTGCACAGAAGCACAAGGTGGGTTAAGGTGGTTGAGGAAGGTGAAGAGGGAATGAGAGCTGTGCATGGGAGAGGGAAGGAGAGACGGACTGATGTGGATAGAAGTAACAGGAGGTGGGAATGGACGGCAAGATTGTAAAAAAGCAGTAAATA
>CAMRHE010001201.1:0-175980 GCA_947044405.1 Leptodactylus fallax | reverse complement strand
ACAGTATCTGGAGAACTACAAGTAGCAGCAGCAGCAGCCAGGCCTAGTACAGTATCTGGAGTACTACAAGTAGCAGCAGCAGCCAGGCCTAGTACAGTATCTGGAGAACTACAAGTAGCAGCGGCAGCCGGGCCTAGTACAGTATCTGGAGTACTACAAGTAGCAGCAGCAGCCAGGCCCAGTACAGTATCTGGAGAACTACAAGTAGCAGCAGCCCAGGCCCAGTACAGTATCTGGAGTACTACAAGTAGCAGCAGCAGCAGCCAGGCCCAGTACAGTATCTGGAGTACTACAAGTAGCAGCAGCAGCCAGGCCCAGTACAGTATCTGAGTACTACAAGTAGCAGCAGCAGCCAGGCCCAGTACAGTATCTGGAGTACTACAAGTAGCAGCAGCAGCAGCCAGGCCCAGTACAGTATCTGGAGTACTACAAGTAGCAGCAGCAGCAGCCAGGCCCAGTACAGTATCTGGAGTACTACAAGTAGCAGCAGCCCCCAGGCCCAGTACAGTATCTGGAGAACTACAAGTAGCAGCAGCAGCACCAGGCCTAGTACAGTATCTGGCCTAGCCCACAGCAGCAGCAGCAGCCAGGCCTAGTACAGTATCTGGAGAACTACAAGTAGCAGCGGCAGCCAGGCAGTACAGTTCCTGTCGGCGCCGCCTAGTACAGTATCTGGAGTACTACAAGTAGCAGCAGCAGCCCAGGCCTAGTACAGTATCTGGAGTACTACAAGTAGCAGCAGCAGCAGCCAGGCCCAGTACAGTATCTGGAGAACTACAAGTAGCAGCAGCAGCAGCCAGGCCCAGTACAGTATCTGGAGAACTACAAGTAGCAGCAGCCAGGCCCAGTACAGTATCTGGAGTACTACAAGTAGCAGCAGCAGCAGCCAGGCCCAGTACAGTATCTGGAGTACTACAAGTAGCAGCAGCAGCAGCCAGGCCTAGTACAGTATCTGGAGTACTACAAGTAGCAGCAGCAGCCAGGCCTAGTACAGTATCTGGAGAACTACAAGTAGCAGCAGCAGCAGCCGGGCCTAGTACAGTATCTGGAGTACTACAAGTAGCAGCAGCAGCCAGGCCCAGTACAGTATCTGGAGAACTACAAGTAGCAGCAGCCCAGGCCCAGTACAGTATCTGGAGTACTACAAGTAGCAGCAGCAGCAGCCAGGCCCAGTACAGTATCTGGAGTACTACAAGTAGCAGCAGCAGCCAGGCCCAGTACAGTATCTGGAGTACTACAAGTAGCAGCAGCAGCCAGGCCCAGTACAGTATCTGGAGTACTACAAGTAGCAGCAGCAGCAGCCAGGCCCAGTACAGTATCTGGAGTACTACAAGTAGCAGCAGCAGCAGCCAGGCCCAGTACAGTATCTGGAGTACTACAAGTAGCAGCAGCCCAGGCCCAGTACAGTATCTGGAGAACTACAAGTAGCAGCAGCAGCAGCCAGGCCTAGTACAGTATCTGGAGTACTACAAGTAGCAGCAGCAGCCAGGCCTAGTACAGTATCTGGAGAACTACAAGTAGCAGCGGCAGCCGGGCCCAGTACAGTATCTGGAGTACTACAAGTAGCAGCAGCAGCCAGGCCCAGTACAGTATCTGGAGTACTACAAGTAGCAGCAGCAGCAGCCAGGCCCAGTACAGTATCTGGAGAACTACAAGTAGCAGCAGCAGCAGCCAGGCCCAGTACAGTATCTGGAGAACTACAAGTAGCAGCAGCCAGGCCCAGCTACAGTATCTGGAGTACTACAAGTAGCAGCAGCAGCCAGGCCCAGTACAGTATCTGGAGTACTACAAGTAGCAGCAGCAGCCAGGCCCAGTACAGTATCTGGAGTACTACAAGTAGCAGCAGCCAGGCCCAGTACAGTATCTGGAGTACTACAAGTAGCAGCAGCAGCAGCCAGGCCCAGTACAGTATCTGGAGAACTACAAGTAGCAGCAGCAGCAGCCAGGCCCAGTACAGTATCTGGAGAACTACAAGTAGCAGCAGCCAGGCCCAGTACAGTATCTGGAGAACTACAAGTAGCAGCAGCAGCAGCCAGGCCCAGTACAGTATCTGGAGTACTACAAGTAGCAGCATCAGCAGCCAGGCCCAGTACAGTATCTGGAGAACTACAAGTAGCAGCAGCAGCAGCCAGGCCCAGTACAGTATCTGGAGAACTACAAGTAGCAGCAGCAGCAGCCAGGCCCAGTACAGTATCTGGAGTACTACAAGTAGCAGCAGCAGCCAGGCCCAGTACAGTATCTGGAGTACTACAAGTAGCAGCAGCAGCAGCCAGGCCCAGTACAGTATCTGGAGAACTACAAGTAGCAGCAGCAGCAGCCAGGCCCAGTACAGTATCTGGAGTACTACAAGTAGCAGCAGCAGCAGCCAGGCCCAGTACAGTATCTGGAGAACTACAAGTAGCAGCAGCAGCAGCCAGGCCCAGTACAGTATCTGGAGAACTACAAGTAGCAGCAGCAGCAGCCAGGCCCAGTACAGTATCTGGAGAACTACAAGTAGCAGCAGCAGCAGCCAGGCCCAGTACAGTATCTGGAGAACTACAAGTAGCAGCAGCCAGCCAGGCCCAGTACAGTATCTGGAGTACTACAAGTAGCAGCAGCAGCAGCCAGGCCCAGTACAGTATCTGGAGTACTACAAGTAGCAGCAGCCCAGGCCCAGTACAGTATCTGGAGTACTACAAGTAGCAGCAGCAGCCAGGCCCAGTACAGTATCTGGAGTACTACAAGCAGCAGCAGCAGCAGCCAGGCCCAGTACAGTATCTGGAGAACTACAAGTAGCAGCAGCAGCAGCCAGGCCCAGTACAGTATCTGGAGTACTACAAGTAGCAGCAGCAGCAGCCAGGCCCAGTACAGTATCTGGAGAACTACAAGTAGCAGCAGCAGCAGCCAGGCCCAGTACAGTATCTGGAGAACTACAAGTAGCAGCAGCCAGGCCCAGTACAGTATCTGGAGTACTACAAGTAGCAGCAGCAGCAGCCAGGCCCAGTACAGTATCTGGAGTACTACAAGTAGCAGCAGCAGCCAGGCCCAGTACAGTATCTGGAGTACTACAAGTAGCAGCAGCAGCCCAGGCCCAGTACAGTATCTGGAGTACTACAAGTAGCAGCAGCAGCAGCCAGGCCCAGTACAGTATCTGGAGAACTACAAGTAGCAGCAGCAGCCAGGCCCAGTACAGTATCTGGAGAACTACAAGTAGCAGCAGCAACAGCCAGGCCCAGTACAGTATCTGGAGAACTACAAGTAGCAGCAGCCCCAGGCCCAGTACAGTATCTGGAGTACTACAAGTAGCAGCAGCAGCAGCCAGGCCCAGTACAGTATCTGGAGTACTACAAGTAGCAGCAGCAGCCAGGCCCAGTACAGTATCTGGAGAACTACAAGTAGTAGCAGCAGCAGCCAGGCCCAGTACAGTATCTGGAGTACTACAAGTAGCAGCAGCAGCCAGGCCCAGTACAGTATCTGGAGTACTACAAGTAGCAGCAGCAGCAGCCAGGCCCAGTACAGTATCTAGTACTACAAGTAGCAGCAGCAGCCAGGCCCAGTACAGTATCTGGAGAACTACAAGTAGCAGCAGCAGCAGCCAGGCCCAGTACAGTATCTGGAGTACTACAAGTAGCAGCAGCAGCAGCCAGGCCCAGTACAGTATCTGGAGTACTACAAGTAGCAGCAGCAGCCAGGCCCAGTACAGTATCTGGAGTACTACAAGTAGCAGCAGCAGCCAGGCCCAGTACAGTATCTGGAGTACTACAAGTAGCAGCAGCAGCAGCCAGGCCTAGTACAGTATCTGGAGTACTACAAGTAGCAGCAGCAGCCAGGCCCAGTACAGTATCTGGAGTACTACAAGTAGCAGCAGCAGCAGCCCAGGCCCAGTACAGTATCTGGAGTACTACAAGTAGCAGCAGCCAGGCCCAGTACAGTATCTGGAGTACTACAAGTAGCAGCAGCACAGGCCCAGTACAGCATCTGGAGTACTACAAGTAGCAGCAGCAGCCAGGCCCAGTACAGTATCTGGAGTACTACAAGTAGCAGCAGCAGCAGCCAGGCCCAGTACAGTATCTGGAGTACTACAAGTAGCAGCAGCAGCAGCCAGGCCCAGTACAGTATCTGGAGAACTACAAGTAGCAGCAGCAGCCAGGCCAGCCCAGTACAGTATCTGGAGCAGCACAGTACTGGAGTACTACCAGCAGCAGCCGCCAGGCCCAGTACAGTATCTGGAGTACTACAAGTAGCAGCAGCCCCAGGCCCAGTACAGTATCTGGAGTACTACAAGTAGCAGCAGCAGCAGCCAGGCCCAGTACAGTATCTGGAGAACTACAAGTAGCAGCAGCCAGGCCCAGTACAGTATCTGGAGTACTACAAGTAGCAGCAGCAGCAGCCAGGCCCAGTACAGTATCTGGAGAACTACAAGTAGCAGCAGCAGCCAGGCCCAGTACAGTATCTGGAGTACTACAAGTAGCAGCAGCAGCCAGGCCCAGTACAGTATCTGGAGTACTACAAGTAGCAGCAGCAGCCAGGCCCAGTACAGTATCTGGAGTACTACAAGAGCGCAGCAGCGTACGTTCGTCTACACTGCAGCAGCAGCAGCCAGGCCCAGTACAGTATCTGAGTACTACAAGTAGCAGCCGGTCGTATCTGGTACCAAGTAGCAGCAGCCAGGCCTAGTACAGTATCTGGAGTACTACAAGTAGCAGCAGCAGCAGCCAGGCCCAGTACAGTATCTGGAGAACTACAAGTAGCAGCAGCTAGCGCCAGTACAGTATCTGGCTACCAAGTAGCAGCCAGCCAGGCCCAGTACAGTATCTGGAGTACTACAAGTAGCAGCAGCAGCCAGGCCCAGTACAGTATCTGGAGAACTACAAGTAGCAGCAGCCAGGCCCAGTACAGTATCTGGAGTACTACAAGTAGCAGCAGCAGCCAGGCTCAGTACAGTATCTGGAGAACTACAAGTAGCAGCAGCAGCCAGGCCCAGTACAGTATCTGGAGTACTACAAGTAGCAGCAGCAGCAGCCAGGCCCAGTACAGTATCTGGAGTACTACAAGTAGCAGCAGCAGCCAGGCCCAGTACAGTATCTGGAGTACTACAAGTAGCAGCAGCAGCCAGGCCCAGTACAGTATCTGGAGAACTACAAGTAGCAGCAGCAGCCAGGCCCAGTACAGTATCTGGAGTACTACAAGTAGCAGCAGCAGCAGCCAGGCCCAGTACAGTATCTGGAGAACTACAAGTAACAGCAGCAGCAGCCAGGCCCAGTACAGTATCTGTAGAACTACAAGTAAAGCAGCAGCAGCAGCCAGGCCCAGTACAGTATCTGGAGAACTACAAGTAGCAGCAGCAGCAGCAGCAGCAGCCAGGCCCAGTACAGTATCTGGAGTACTACAAGTAGCAGCAGCAGCAGCCAGGCCCAGTACAGTATCTGGAGCAACTACAAGTAGCAGCAGCAGCCAGGCCCAGTACAGTATCTGGAGTACTACACAGCAGCAGCAGCCAGGCCCAGTACAGTATCTGGAGAACTACAGCAGCAGCAGCCAGGCCCAGTACAGTATCTGGAGTACTACAAGTAGCAGCAGCAGCAGCCAGGCCCAGTACAGTATCTGGAGTACTACAAGTAGCAGCAGCAGCCAGGCCCAGTACAGTATCTGGAGAACTACAAGTAGCAGCAGCAGCCAGGCCCAGTACAGTATCTGGAGAACTACAAGTAGCAGCAGCAGCAGCCAGGCCCAGTACAGTATCTGGAGTACTACAAGTAGCAGCAGCAGCCAGGCCCAGTACAGTATCTGGAGAACTACAAGTAGCAGCAGCAGCAGCCAGGCCCAGTACAGTACCCCCCCCATCTGGAGTACTACAAGTAGCAGCAGCAGCAGCCAGGCCCAGTACAGTATCTGGAGAACTACAAGTAGCAGCAGCAGCAGCCAGGCCCAGTACAGTATCTGGAGAACTACAAGTAGCAGCAGCAGCAGCCAGGCCCAGTACAGTATCTGGAGTACTACAAGTAGCAGCAGCAGCCCAGGCCCAGTACAGTATCTGGAGTACTACAAGTAGCAGCAGCAGCAGCCAGGCCCAGTACAGTATCGAAAACCGAGAACTACCAGCAGCAGCAGCCAGGCCCAGTACAGTATCTGGAGTACTACAAGTAGCAGCAGCAGCAGCCAGGCCCAGTACAGTATCTGGAGTACTACAAGTAGCAGCAGCAGCCAGGCCTCAGTACAGTATCTGGAGTACTACAAGTAGCAGCAGCAGCAGCCAGGCCCAGTACAGTATCTGGAGAACTACAAGTAGCAGCAGCAGCCCAGGCCCAGTACAGTATCTGGAGTACTACAAGTAGCAGCAGCAGCAGCACAGGCCCAGTACAGCCGGAGCCCCGCGCAGCAGCAGCCAGGCCCAGTACAGTATCTGGAGTACTACAAGTAGCAGCAGCAGCCAGGCCCAGTACAGTATCTGGAGTACTACAAGTAGCAGCAGCAGCCAGGCCCAGTACAGTATCTGGAGAACTACAAGTAGCAGCGGCAGCAGCCAGGCCCAGTACAGTATCTGGAGTACTACAAGTAGCAGCAGCAGCAGCCAGGCCCAGTACAGTATCTGGAGTACTACAAGTAGCAGCAGCAGCAGCCAGGCCCAGTACAGTATCTGGAGAACTACAAGTAGCAGCAGCCAGGCGTTGAACAGTGAGCGGCAGCCGGGCCCAGTACAGTATCTGGAGTACTACAAGTAGCAGCAGCAGCACCAGGCCCAGTACAGTATCTGGAGTACTACAAGTAGCAGCAGCCGCCAGGCCCAGTACAGTATCTGGAGTACTACAAGTAGCAGCAGCAGCAGCCAGGCCCAGTACAGTATATGGAGAACTACAAGTAGCAGCAGCAGCCAGGCCTAGTACAGTATCTGGAGTACTACAAGTAGCAGCAGCAGCAGCCAGGCCCAGTACAGTATCTGGAGTACTACAAGTAGCAGCAGCAGCAGCCAGGCCCAGTACAGTATCTGGAGTACTACAAGTAGCAGCAGCACCCAGGCCCAGTACAGTATCTGGAGTACTACAAGTAGCAGCAGCAGCAGCCAGGCCCAGTACAGTATCTGGAGAACTACAAGTAGCAGCAGCAGCCAGGCCCAGTACAGTATCTGGAGTACTACAAGTAGCAGCAGCAGCCAGGCCCAGTACAGTATCCCGTGGACATACTCAGTAGCAGCAGCAGCAGCCAGGCCCAGTACAGTATCTGGAGAACTACAAGTAGCAGCAGCAGCAGCCAGGCCCAGTACAGTATCTGGAGAACTACAAGTAGCAGCAGCAGCAGCCAGGCCCAGTACAGTATCTGGAGAACTACAAGTAGCAGCGCCAGGCCCAGCAGCTGGGTACCAAGTAGCAGCAGCCAGGCCCAGTACAGTATCTGGAGAACTACAAGTAGCAGCAGCAGCCAGGCCCAGTACAGTATCTGGAGAACTACAAGTAGCAGCAGCAGCCAGGCCCAGTACAGTATCTGGAGTACTACAAGTAGCAGCAGCAGCCAGGCCCAGTACAGTATCTGGAGAACTACAAGTAGCAGCAGCAGCAGCCAGGCCCAGTACAGTATCTGGAGAACTACAAGTAGCAGCAGCAGCCCAGGCCCAGTACAGTATCTGGAGTACTACAAGTAGCAGCAGCAGCAGCCAGGCCCAGTACAGTATCTGGAGTACTACAAGTAGCAGCAGCAGCAGCCAGGCCCAGTACAGTATCTGGAGTACTACAAGTAGCAGCAGCAGCCAGGCCCAGTACAGTATCTGGAGTACTACAAGTAGCAGCAGCAGCAGCCAGGCCCAGTACAGTATCTGGAGTACTACAAGTAGCAGCAGCAGCCAGGCCTAGTACAGTATCTGGAGTACTACAAGTAGCAGCAGCAGCCAGGCCCAGTACAGTATCTGGAGAACTACAAGTAGCAGCAGCAGCCAGGCCCAGTACAGTATCTGGAGTACTACAAGTAGCAGCAGCAGCCAGGCCCAGTACAGTATCTGGAGTACAACTAGCAGCAGCAGCAGCCAGGCCCAGTACAGTCCCAGCACAGCAGCAGCAGCAGCCAGGCCCAGTACAGTATCTGGAGAACTACAAGTAGCAGCAGCCAGCCAGTATCTGGAGAACTACAGTAGCAGCCAGCCAGGCCCAGTACAGTATCTGGAGAACTACAAGTAGCAGCAGCAGCAGCCAGGCCCAGTACAGTATCTGGAGAACTACAAGTAGCAGCAGCAGCCAGGCCCAGTACAGTATCTGGAGTACTACAAGTAGCAGCAGCAGCAGCCAGGCCCAGTACAGTATCTGGAGTACTACAAGTAGCAGCAGCAGCAGCCAGGCCCAGTACAGTATCTGGAGTACTACAAGTAGCAGCAGCAGCAGCCAGGCCCAGTACAGTATCTGGAGTACTACAAGTAGCAGCAGCCAGGCCCAGTACAGTATCTGGAGTACTACAAGTAGCAGCAGCAGCAGCCAGGCCCAGTACAGTATCTGGAGAACTACAAGTAGCAGCAGCAGCAGCCAGGCCCAGTACAGTATCTGGAGTACTACAAGTAGCAGCAGCAGCAGCCAGGCCCAGTACAGTATCTGGAGAACTACAAGTAGCAGCAGCAGCAGCCAGGCCCAGTACAGTATCTGGAGAACTACAAGTAGCAGCAGCAGCCAGGCCCAGTACAGTATCTGGAGAACTACAAGTAGCAGCAGCTGACCTAGCAGCAGCAGCAGCCAGGCCCAGTACAGTATCTGGAGTACTACAAGCAGCAGCAGCAGCCAGGCCCAGTTCTGCGGTACTACCAGTAGCAGCAGCAGCCAGGCCCAGTACAGTATCTGGAGTACTACAAGTAGCAGCAGCAGCCAGGCCCAGTACAGTATCTGGAGTACTACAAGTAGCAGCAGCAGCAGCCAGGCCCAGTACAGTATCTGGAGTACTACAAGTAGCAGCAGCAGCAGCCAGGCCCAGTACAGTATCTGGAGTACTACAAGTAGCAGCAGCAGCACCAGGCCCAGTACAGTATCTGGAGTACTACAAGTAGCAGCAGCAGCCAGGCCCAGTACAGTATCTGGAGAACTACAAGTAGCAGCAGCAGCCAGGCCCAGTACAGTATCTGGAGAACTACAAGTAGCAGCAGCAGCCCAGGCCCAGCATACAGTATCTGGAGAACTACAAGTAGCAGCAGCAGCAGCCAGGCCCAGTACAGTATCTGGAGAACTACAAGTAGCAGCAGCAGCAGCAGCCAGGCCCAGTACAGTATCTGGAGTACCAAGTAGCAGCAGCAGCCAGGCCCAGTACAGTATCTGGAGAACTACAAGTAGCAGCAGCCAGGCCCAGTACAGTATCTGGAGAACTACAAGTAGCAGCAGCAGCCAGCCAGGCCCAGTACAGTATCTGGAGTACTACAAGTAGCAGCAGCAGCAGCCAGGCCCAGTACAGTATCTGGAGAACTACAAGTAGCAGCAGCAGCAGCCAGGCCCAGTACAGTATCTGGAGTACTACAAGTAGCAGCAGCAGCAGCCAGGCCCAGTACAGTATCTGGAGTACTACAAGTAGCAGCAGCAGCAGCCAGGCCCAGTACAGTATCTGGAGAACTACAAGTAGCAGCATCAGCCAGGCCCAGTACAGTATCTGGAGAACTACAAGTAGCAGCAGCAGCAGCCAGGCCCAGTACAGTATCTGGAGTACTACAAGTAGCAGCAGCAGCAGCCAGGCCTAGTACAGTATCTGGAGTACTACAAGTAGCAGCAGCAGCAGCCAGGCCCAGTACAGTATCTGGAGAACTACAAGTAGCAGCAGCAGCCCAGGCCCAGTACACCGCAGCAGCCAGGCCCAGTACAGTATCTGGAGAACTACAAGTAGCAGCAGCCAGGCCAGCAGTACATTATCTGGAGAACTACAAGTAGCAGCAGCAGCAGCCAGGCCCAGTACAGTATCTGGAGAACTACAAGTAGCAGCAGCAGCAGCCAGGCCCAGTACAGTATCTGGAGTACTACAAGTAGCAGCAGCAGCCAGGCCCAGTACAGTATCTGGAGAACTACAAGTAGCAGCAGCAGCAGCCAGGCCCAGTACAGTATCTGGAGTACTACAAGTAGCAGCAGCAGCCAGGCCCAGTACAGTATCTGGAGAACTACAAGTAGCAGCAGCAGCAGCCAGGCCCAGTACAGTATCTGGAGTACTACAAGTAGCAGCAGCAGCAGCCAGGCCCAGTACAGTATCTGGAGTACTACAAGTAGCAGCAGCAGCAGCCAGGCCCAGTACAGTATCTGGAGTACTACAAGTGCAGCAGCAGCAGCCAGGCCCAGTACAGTATCTGGAGTACTACAAGTAGCAGCAGCAGCAGCCAGGCCCAGTACAGTATCTGGAGAACTACAAGTAGCAGCAGCAGCCAGGCCCAGTACAGTATCTGGAGAACTACAAGTAGTAGCAGCAGCAGCCAGGCCCAGTACAGTATCTGGAGAACTACAAGTAGCAGCAGCAGCCAGGCCCAGTACAGTATCTGGAGTACTACAAGTAGCAGCAGCAGCCAGGCCCAGTACAGTATCTGGAGAACTACAAGTAGCAGCAGCAGCGCCCGACAGTATCTGGAGCTACAAGCAGCAGCAGCCAGGCCCAGTACAGTATCTGGAGAACTACAAGTAGCAGCAGCAGCAGCCAGGCCCAGTACAGTATCTGGAGTACTACAAGTAGCAGCAGCAGCCCAGGCCCAGTACAGTATCTGGAGTACTACAAGTAGCAGCAGCAGCAGCCAGGCCCAGTACATTATCTGGAGTACTACAAGTAGCAGCAGCAGCCAGGCCCAGTACAGTATCTGGAGAACTACAAGTAGCAGCAGCAGCAGCCAGGCCCAGTACAGTATCTGGAGTACTACAAGTAGCAGCAGCAGCAGCCAGGCCCAGTACAGTATCTGGAGTACTACAAGTAGCAGCAGCAGCAGCCAGGCCCAGTACAGTATCTGGAGAACTACAAGTAGCAGCAGCCAGGCCCAGTACAGTATCTGGAGCTACAAGTAGCAGCAGCAGCCAGGCCCAGTACAGTATCTGGAGAACTACAAGTAGCAGCAGCAGCAGCCAGGCCCAGTACAGTATCTGGAGAACTACAAGTAGCAGCAGCAGCCAGGCCCAGTACAGTATCTGGAGACTACAAGTAGCAGCAGCAGCAGCCAGGCCCAGTACAGTATCTGGAGAACTACAAGTAGCAGCAGCAGCAGCCAGGCCCAGTACAGTATCTGGAGTACTACAAGTAGCAGCAGCAGCAGCCAGGCCCAGTACAGTATCTGGAGTACTACAAGTAGCAGCAGCAGCAGCCAGGCCCAGTACAGTATCTGGAGTACTACAAGTAGCAGCAGCAGCAGCCAGGCCCAGTACAGTATCTGGAGTACTACAAGTAGCAGCAGCAGCACCAGGCCCAGTACAGTATCTGGAGAACTACAAGTAGCAGCAGCAGCCAGGCCCAGTACAGTATCTGGAGAACTTGCAGTGCAGCAGCAGCCAGGCCCAGTACAGTATCTGGAGAACTACAAGTAGCAGCAGCAGCCAGGCCCAGTACAGTATCTGGAGAACTACAAGTAGCAGCAGCAGCCAGGCCCAGTACAGTATCTGGAGAACTACAAGTAGGTAGCAGCAGCAGCCAGGCCCAGTACAGTATCTGGAGTACTACAAGTAGCAGCAGCAGCCCAGGCCCAGTACAGTATCTGGAGTACTACAAGTAGCAGCAGCAGCAGCCAGGCCCAGTACAGTATCTGGAGTACTACAAGTAGCAGCAGCAGCAGCCAGGCCCAGTACAGTATCTGGAGAACTACAAGTAGCAGCAGCAGCCAGGCCCAGTACAGTATCTGGAGAACTACAAGTAGCAGCAGCAGCAGCCAGGCCCAGTACAGTATCTGGAGTACTACAAGTAGCAGCAGCAGCAGCCCACCAGGCCCAGTACAGTATCTGGAGAACTACAACTACAAGAGCAGCAGCAGCCAGGCCCAGTACCCGCCCAGTACAGTATCTGGAGAACTACAAGTAGCAGCAGCGCAGCCAGGCCCAGTACAGTATCTGGAGAACTACAAGCAGCAGCAGCAGCCAGGCCCAGTACAGTATCTGGAGAACTACAAGTAGCAGCAGCAGCAGCCAGGCCCAGTACAGTATCTGGAGAACTACAAGTAGAGCAGCAGCAGCCGGGCCCAGTACAGTATCTGGAGTACTACAAGTAGCAGCAGCAGCCCAGGTACAGTATCTGGAGAACTACACGCAGCCGGCCCAGTACAGTATCTGGAGTACTACAAGTAGCAGCAGCAGCAGCCAGGCCCAGTACAGTATCTGGAGTACTACAAGTAGCAGCAGCAGCAGCCAGGCCCAGTACAGTATCTGGAGTACTACAAGTAGCAGCAGCAGCAGCCAGGCCCAGTACAGTATCTGGAGAACTACAAGTAGCAGCAGCAGCCAGGCCCAGTACAGTATCTGGAGAACTACAAGTAGCAGCGGCAGCCAGGCCCAGTACAGTATCTGGAGAACTACAAGTAGCAGCAGCAGCACCAGGCCCAGTACAGTATCTGGAGAACTACAAGTAGCAGCAGCAGCCAGGCCCAGTACAGTATATGGAGAACTACAAGTAGCAGCAGCAGCCAGGCCCAGTACAGTATCTGGAGTACTACAAGTAGCAGCAGCAGCAGCCAGGCCCAGTACAGTATCTGGAGTACTACAAGTAGCAGCAGCAGCAGCCAGGCCCAGTACAGTATCTGGAGTACTACAAGTACAGGCAGCCGGCCCGTCTCTCAGCAGCAGCAGCAGCAGCCAGGCCCAGTACAGTATCTGGAGTACTACAAGTAGCAGCAGCAGCCAGGCCCAGTACAGTATCTGGAGAACTACAAGTAGCAGCAGCAGCAGCCAGGCCCAGTACAGTATCTGGAGAACTACAAGTAGCAGCAGCAGCAGCCAGGCCCAGTACAGTATCTGGAGTACTACAAGTAGCAGCAGCCAGGCCCAGTACAGTATCTGGAGTACTACAAGTAGCAGCAGCAGCGCCAGGCCCAGTACAGTATCTGGAGTCTACAAGTAGCAGCAGCAGCAGCCAGGCCCAGTACAGTATCTGGAGTACTACAAGTAGCAGCAGCAGCCAGGCCCAGTACAGTATCTGGAGTACTACAAGTAGCAGCAGCAGCGCCAGGCCCAGTACAGTATCTGGAGTACTACAAGCAGCAGCAGCAGCCAGGCCCAGTACAGTATCTGGAGAACTACAAGTAGCAGCAGCAGCAGCCAGGCCCAGTACAGTATCTGGAGTACTACAAGTAGCAGCAGCAGCAGCCAGGCCCAGTACAGTATCTGGAGTACTACAAGTAGCAGCAGCAGCCAGGCCCAGTACAGTATCTGGAGAACTACAAGTAGCAGCAGCAGCCAGGCCCAGTACAGTATCTGGAGAACTACAAGTAGCAGCAGCAGCAGCCAGGCCCAGTACAGTATCTGGAGTACTACAAGTAGCAGCAGCAGCAGCCAGGCCCAGTACAGTATCTGGAGAACTACAAGTAGCAGCAGCAGCAGCCAGGCCCAGTACAGTATCTGGAGTACTACAAGTAGCAGCAGCAGCAGCCAGGCCCAGTACAGTATCTGGAGTACTACAAGTAGCAGCAGCAGCCAGGCCCCAGTACAGTATCTGGAGTACTACAGTAGCAGCAGCAGCCCCCCGTATCTGGGTACTACGTAGCCACCAGGCCCAGTACAGTATCTGGAGTACTACAAGTAGCAGCAGCAGCAGCCAGGCCCAGTACAGTATCTGGAGAACTACAAGTAGCAGCAGCAGCAGCCAGGCCCAGTACAGTATCTGGAGTAGCAGCAGCAGCAGCCAGGCCCAGTACAGTATCTGGAGTACTACAAGTAGCAGCAGCAGCCAGGCCCAGTACAGTATCTGGAGAACTACAAGTAGCAGCAGCAGCCAGGCCCAGTACAGTATCTGGAGTACTACAAGTAGCAGCAGCAGCAGCCAGGCCCAGTACAGTATCTGGAGTACTACAAGTAGCAGCAGCCAGGCCCAGTACAGTATCTGGAGTACTACAAGTAGCAGCAGCAGCCGCCAGGCCCAGTACAGTATCTGGAGAACTACAAGTAGCAGCAGCAGCCAGGCCCAGCAGCCGCCGCAGTACAGTATCTGGAGAACTACAAGTAGCAGCAGCAGCAGCCAGGCCCAGTACAGTATCTGGAGTACTACAAGTAGCAGCAGCAGCCAGGCCCAGTACAGTATCTGGAGTACTACAAGTAGCAGCAGCAGCCAGGCCCAGTACAGTATCTGGAGTACTACAAGTAGCAGCAGCAGCACCAGGCCCAGTACAGTATCTGGAGAACTACAAGTAGCAGCAGCAGCCAAGCCAGGCCCAGTACAGTATCTGGAGTACTACAAGTAGCAGCAGCAGCCAGGCCCAGTACAGTATCTGGAGTACTACAAGTAGCAGCAGCCAGGCCCAGTACAGTATCTGGAGTCCGCAAGCAAGAGCAGCCAGGCCCAGTACAGTATCTGGAGTAGTACAAGCAGCAGCAGCCAGGCCCAGTACAGTATCTGGAGAACTACAAGTAGCAGCAGCAGCCAGGCCCAGTACAGTATCTGGAGGAACTACAAGTAGCAGCAGCAGCCAGGCCCAGTACAGTATCTGGAGTACTACAAGTAGCAGCAGCAGCAGCCAGGCCCAGTACAGTATCTGGAGTACTACAAGCAGCAGCAGCAGCCAGGCCCAGTACGTATCTGGGGTACTACAAGGCGCAGCGCAGCCGCCCAGTACAGTATCTGGAGAACTACAAGTAGCAGCAGCAGCCAGGCCCAGTACAGTATCTGGAGAACTACAAGTAGCAGCAGCAGCAGCAGGCCCAGTACAGTATCTGGAGAACAGCAGCAGCAGCAGCCAGGCCCAGTACAGTATCTGGAGAACTACAAGTAGCAGCAGCAGCCAGGCCCAGTACAGTATCTGGAGCTACCAGCAGCAGCAGCCAGGCCCAGTACAGTATCTGGAGAACTACAAGTAGCAGCAGCAGCCAGGCCCAGTACAGTATCTGGAGACTACCACACAGCAGCAGCAGCAGCAGCCAGGCCCAGTACAGTATCTGGAGAACTACAAGTAGCAGCAGCAGCAGCCAGGCCCAGTACAGTATCTGGAGTACTACAAGTAGCAGCAGCAGCAGCAGCAGCCAGGCCCAGTACAGTATCTGGAGTACTACAAGTAGCAGCAGCAGCACAGGCCCAGTACAGTATCTGGAGTACTACAAGTAGCAGCAGCAGCCAGGCCCAGTACAGTATCTGGAGAACTACAAGTAGCAGCAGCAGCAGCCAGGCCCAGTACAGTATCTGGAGAACTACAAGTAGCAGCAGCAGCAGCCAGGCCCAGTACAGTATCTGGAGTACTACAAGTAGCAGCAGCAGCAGCCAGGCCCAGTACAGTATCTGGAGTACTACAAGTAGCAGCAGCAGCCAGGCCCAGTACAGTATCTGGAGTACTACAAGTAGCAGCAGCAGCCAGGCCCAGTACAGTATCTGGAGAACTACAAGTAGCAGCAGCAGCAGCCAGGCCCAGTACAGTATCTGGAGTACTACAAGTAGCAGCAGCAGCAGCCAGGCCCAGTACAGTATCTGGAGTACTACAAGTAGCAGCAGCAGCCAGGCCCAGTACAGTTCTGCCGTGCGCAGCAGCCAGGCCCAGTACAGTATCTGGAGAACTACAGTAGCAGCAGCAGCCAGGCCCAGTCAGTATCTGGAGACTACTCGCGCGCCCCGTCGTTCTGACCGTAGCAGCAGCAGCCAGGCCCAGTACAGTATCTGGAGAACTACAAGTAGCAGCAGCAGCAGCCAGGCCCAGTACAGTATCTGGAGAACTACAAGTAGCAGCAGCAGCGCAGGCCCAGTACAGTATCTGGAGAACTACAAGTAGCAGCAGCAGCCAGGCCCAGTACAGTATCTGGAGTACTACAAGTAGCAGCAGCAGCAGCCAGGCCCAGTACAGTATCTGGAGTACTACAAGTAGCAGCAGCAGCCAGGCCCAGTACAGTATCTGGAGTACTACAAGTAGCAGCAGCAGCAGCCAGGCCCAGTACAGTATCGTACAGGAGCAGCAGCAGCAGCCAGGCCCAGTACAGTATCTGGAGTACTACAAGTAGCAGCAGCAGCAGCCAGGCCCAGTACAGTATCTGGAGTACTACAAGTAGCAGCAGCAGCCAGGCCCAGTACAGTATCTGGAGTACTACTACGTAGCAGCAGCAGCAGGCCCGTACGCTGGGCCGCGCGCAGCCAGGCCCAGTACAGTTCTGGAGTACCGTAGCGCGCAGCGCCCAGGCCCAGTACAGTATCTGGAGTACTACAAGTAGCAGCAGCAGCAGCCAGGCCCAGTACAGTATCTGGAGAACTACAAGCAGCAGCAGCCACGGCCCAGTACAGTATCTGGAGAACTACAAGTAGCAGCAGCAGCCAGGCCCAGTACAGTATCTGGAGTACTACAAGTAGCAGCAGCAGCCAGGCCCAGTACAGTATCTGGAGTACTACAAGTAGCAGCAGCAGCAGCCAGGCCCAGTACAGTATCTGGAGTACTACAAGTAGCAGCAGCAGCGCCAGGCCCAGTACAGTATCTGGAGTACTACAAGTAGCAGCAGCAGCCAGGCCCAGTACAGTATCTGGAGTCTACAGCAGCAGCAGCCAGGCCCGCCAGTACTCTGGAGTACTACAAGTAGCAGCAGCAGCAGCCAGGCCCAGTACAGTATCTGGAGAACTACAGCCCCCAGTAGCAGCAGCAGCAGCAGCCAGGCCCAGTACAGTATCTGGAGTACTACAAGTAGCAGCAGCAGCAGCCAGGCCCAGTACAGTATCTGGAGTACTACAAGTAGCAGCAGCAGCCAGGCCCAGTACAGTATCTGGAGTACTACAAGTAGCAGCAGCAGCCAGGCCCAGTACAGTATCTGGAGAACTACAAGTAGCAGCAGCAGCCCAGGCCCAGTACAGTATCTGGAGTACTACAAGTAGCAGCAGCAGCCCAGGCCCAGTACAGTATCTGGAGTACTACAAGTAGCAGCAGCAGCAGCAGCAGCCAGGCCCAGTACAGTATCTGGAGTACTACAAGTAGCAGCAGCAGCAGCCAGGCCCAGTACAGTATCTGGAGAACTACAAGTAGCAGCAGCAGCCAGGCCCAGTACAGTATCTGGAGTACTACAAGTAGCAGCAGCAGCAGCCAGGCCCAGTACAGTATCTGGAGAACTACAAGTAGCAGCAGCAGCCCAGCCCGTACAGTATCTGGGACTACAGTAGCAGCAGCAGCAGCCAGGCCCAGTACAGTATCTGGAGTACTACAAGTAGCAGCAGCAGCAGCCAGGCCCAGTACAGTATCTGGAGTACTACAAGTAGCAGCAGCAGCACCAGGCCCAGTACAGTATCTGGAGAACTACAAGTAGCAGCAGCAGCCAGGCCCAGTACAGTATCTGGAGTACTACAAGTAGCAGCAGCAGCCAGGCCCAGTACAGTATCTGGAGAACTACAAGTAGCAGCAGCAGCAGCCAGGCCCAGTACAGTATCTGGAGAACTACAAGTAGCAGCAGCAGCCGCAGGCCCAGTACAGTATCTGGAGTACTACAAGTAGCAGCAGCAGCCAGGCCCAGTACAGTATCTGGAGTACAGAGCAGCCAGGCCCAGTACAGTATCTGGAGTACTACAAGTAGCAGCAGCAGCCAGGCCCAGTACAGTATCTGGAGTACTACAAGTAGCAGCAGCAGCAGCCAGGCCCAGTACAGTATCTGGAGAACTACAAGTAGCAGCAGCAGCACCAGGCCCAGTACAGTATCTGGAGTACTACAAGTAGCAGCAGCAGCCAGGCCCAGTACAGTATCAGAAACGCGCTTATCTGGAGTACTACAAGTAGCAGCAGCAGCCAGGCCCAGTACAGTATCTGGAGTACTACAAGTAGCAGCAGCAGCAGCCAGCGGCCCAGTACAGTATCTGGAGAACTACAAGTAGCAGCAGCAGCAGCCAGGCCCAGTACAGTATCTGGAGTACTACAAGTAGCAGCAGCAGCAGCCAGGCCCAGTACAGTATCTGGAGTATTGAGTACTACAAGTAGCAGCAGCAGCAGCCAGGCCCAGTACAGTATCTGGAGAACTACAAGTAGCAGCAGCCAGGCCTAGTACAGTATCTGGAGTACTACAAGTAGCAGCAGCAGCAGCCAGGCCCAGTACAGTATCTGGAGTATGGCAGCAGCCAGGCCCAGTACAGTTCTGGAGTACTACAAGTAGCAGCAGCAGCCAGGCCCAGTACAGTATCTGGAGTACTACAAGTAGCAGCAGCAGCAGCCAGGCCCAGTACAGTATCTAGAGTACTACAAGTAGCAGCAGCAGCAGCCAGGCCCAGTACAGTATCTGGAGAACTACAAGTAGCAGCAGCAGCAGCCAGGCCCAGTACAGTATCTGGAGTACTACAAGTAGCAGCAGCAGCCAGGCCCAGTACAGTATCTGGAGTACTACAAGTAGCAGCAGCAGCCAGGCCCAGTACAGTATCTGGAGTACTACAAGTAGCAGCAGCAGCCAGGCCCAGTACAGTATCTGGAGTACTACAAGTAGCAGCAGCAGCAGCCAGGCCCAGTACAGTATCTGGAGTACTACAAGTAGCAGCAGCAGCACCAGGCCCAGTACAGTATCTGGAGTACTACAAGTAGCAGCAGCAGCAGCCAGGCCCAGTACAGTATCTGGAGAACTACAAGTAGCAGCAGCAGCAGCCAGGCCCAGTACAGTATCTGGAGAACTACAAGTAGCAGCAGCAGCCAGGCCCAGTACAGTATCTGGAGAACTACAAGTAGCAGCAGCAGCAGCCAGGCCCAGTACAGTATCTGGAGTACTACAAGTAGCAGCAGCAGCAGCCAGGCCCAGTACAGTATCTGGAGTACTACAAGTAGCAGCAGCCAGGCCCAGTACAGTATCTGGAGTACTACAAGTAGCAGCAGCCCAGGCCCAGTACAGTATCTGGAGTACTACAAGTAGCAGCAGCAGCCAGGCCCAGTACAGTTGGGTCTCAAGTGCAGCAGCAGCAGCCAGGCCCAGTACAGTATCTGGAGAACTACAAGTAGCAGCAGCAGCAGCCAGGCCCAGTACAGTATCTGGAGAACTACAAGTAGCAGCAGCAGCAGCCAGGCCCAGTACAGTATCTGGAGAACTACAAGTAGCAGCAGCAGCAGCCAGGCCCAGTACAGTATCTGGAGTACTACAAGTAGCAGCAGCAGCAGCCAGGCCCAGTACAGTATCTGGAGAACTACAAGTAGCAGCAGCAGCACCAGGCCCAGTACAGTATCTGGAGTACTACAAGTAGCAGCAGCAGCAGCCAGGCCCAGTACAGTATCTGGAGAACTACAAGTAGCAGCAGCAGCAGCCAGGCCCAGTACAGTATCTGGAGAACTACAAGTAGCAGCAGCCAGGCCCAGTACAGTATCTGGAGTCTACAAGTAGCAGCAGCAGCCAGGCCCAGTACAGTATCTGGAGTACTACAAGTAGCAGCAGCAGCAGCCAGGCCCAGTACAGTATCTGGAGTACTACAAGTAGCAGCAGCAGCAGCCAGGCCCAGTACAGTATCTGGAGTACTACAAGTAGCAGCAGCAGCAGCCAGGCCCAGTACAGTATCTGGAGAACTACAAGTAGCAGCAGCAGCCAGGCCCAGTACAGTATCTGGAGTACTACAAGTAGCAGCAGCAGCAGCCAGGCCCAGTACAGTATCTGGAGAACTACAAGTAGCAGCGGCAGCCAGGCCCAGTACAGTATCTGGAGTACTACAAGTAGCAGCAGCAGCCAGGCCCAGTACAGTATCTGGAGAACTACAAGTAGCAGCAGCACCGGCCCAGTACAGTATCTGGAGTACTACTCAAGTAGCAGCAGCAGCAGCCAGGCCCAGTACAGTATCTGGAGTACTACAAGTAGCAGCAGCAGCAGCCAGGCCCAGTACAGTATCTGGAGTACTACAAGTAGCAGCAGCAGCCAGGCCCAGTACAGTATCTGGAGTACTACAAGTAGCAGCAGCAGCCAGGCCCAGTACAGTATCTGGAGTACTACAAGTAGCAGCAGCAGCAGCCAGGCCTAGTACAGTATCTGGAGTACTACAAGTAGCAGCAGCAGCAGCCAGGCCCAGTACAGTATCTGGAGAACTACAAGTAGCAGCAGCAGCAGCCAGGCCCAGTACAGTATCTGGAGTACTACAAGTAGCAGCAGCAGCCAGGCCCAGTACAGTATCTGGAGTACTACAAGTAGCAGCAGCAGCAGCCAGGCCCAGTACAGTATCTGGAGTACTACAAGTAGCAGCAGCAGCAGCCAGGCCCAGTACAGTATCTGGAGAACTACAAGTAGCAGCAGCAGCAGGGCCTAGTACAGTATCTGGAGTACTACAAGTAGCAGCAGCAGCCAGGCCCAGTACAGTATCTGGAGTACTACAAGTAGCAGCAGCAGCCAGGCCCAGTACAGTATCTGAGTACTACAAGCAGCAGCAGCAGCCAGGCCCAGTACAGTATCTGGAGTACTACAAGTAGCAGCAGCAGGAGCCAGGCCCAGTACAGTATCTGGAGTACTACAAGTAGCAGCAGCACAGGCCCAGTACAGTATCTGGAGTACTACAAGTAGCAGCAGCAGCAGCCAGGCCCAGTACAGTATCTGGAGTACTACAAGTAGCAGCAGCAGCACCAGGCCCAGTACAGTATCTGGAGTACTACAAGTAGCAGCAGCAGCCAGGCCCAGTACAGTATCTGGAGTACTACAAGTAGCAGCAGCAGCCAGGCCCAGTACAGTATCTGGAGTACTACAAGTAGCAGCAGCAGCCAGGCCCAGTACAGTATCTGGAGTACTACAAGTAGCAGCAGCAGCAGCCAGGCCCAGTACAGTATCTGGAGTACTACAAGTAGCAGCAGCCAGCCAGCCCCAGTACCAGTATCTGGAGTACTACAAGTAGCAGCAGCAGCAGCCAGGCCCAGTACAGTATCTGGAGTACTACAAGTAGCAGCAGCAGCAGCCAGGCCCAGTACAGTATCTGGAGTACTACAAGTAGCAGCAGCAGCCAGGCCCAGTACAGTATCTGGAGTACTACAAGTAGCAGCAGCAGCAGCCCAGGCCCAGTACAGTATCTGGAGTACTACAGTAGCAGCAGCAGCAGCCAGGCCCAGTACAGTATCTGGAGTACTACAAGTAGCAGCAGCAGCAGCCAGGCCCAGTACAGTATCTGGAGAACTACTAGCAGCAGCAGCAGCCAGGCCCAGTACAGTATCTGGAGTACTACAAGTAGCAGCAGCAGCCAGGCCCAGTACAGTATCTGGAGAACTACAAGTAGCAGCAGCAGCAGCCAGGCCCAGTACAGTATCTGGAGTACTACAAGTAGCAGCAGCAGCAGCCAGGCCCAGTACAGTATCTGGAGAACTACAAGTAGAAGCAGCAGCCAGGCCCAGTACAGTATCTGGAGAACTACAAGTAGCAGCAGCAGCAGCCAGGCCCAGTACAGTATCTGGAGTACTACAAGTAGCAGCAGCCAGGCCCAGTACAGTATCTGGAGTACTACAAGTAGCAGCAGCCAGGCCCAGTACAGTATCTGGAGTACTACAAGTAGCAGCAGCAGCCAGGCCCAGTACAGTATCTGGAGTACTACAAGTAGCAGCAGCAGCCAGGCCCAGTACAGTATCTGGAGTACTACAAGTAGCAGCAGCAGCAGCCAGGCCCAGTACAGTATCTGGAGAACTACAAGTAGCAGCAGCAGCAGCCAGGCCCAGTACAGTATCTGGAGTACTACAAGTAGCAGCAGCAGCCCAGGCCCAGTACAGTATCTGGAGTACTACAAGTAGCAGCAGCAGCCAGGCCCAGTACAGTATCTGGAGAACTACAAGTAGCAGCAGCAGCCAGGCCCAGTACAGTATCTGGAGTACTACAAGTAGCAGCAGCAGCAGCCAGGCCCAGTACAGTATCTGGAGTACTACAAGTAGCAGCAGCAGCAGCCAGGCCCAGTACAGTATCTGGAGTACTACAAGTAGCAGCAGCAGCAGCAGGCCCAGTACAGTATCTGGAGTACTACAAGTAGCAGCAGCAGCAGCCAGGCCCAGTACAGTATCTGGAGAACTACAAGTAGCAGCAGCAGCAGCCAGGCCCAGTACAGTATCTGGAGTACTACAAGTAGCAGCAGCAGCGCCAGGCCCAGTACAGTATCTGAGGACCAAGAGCAGCAGCCAGGCCCAGACAGTATCTGGAGTACTACAAGTAGCAGCAGCAGCAGCCAGGCCCAGTACAGTATCTGGAGTACTACAAGTAGCAGCAGCCAGCCGGCCCAGTACAGTATCTGGAGTACTACAAGCAGCAGCAGCCAGGCCCAGTACAGTATCTGGAGTACTACAAGTAGCAGCAGCAGCAGCCAGGCCCAGTACAGTATCTGGAGTACTACAAGTAGCAGCAGCAGCCAGGCCCAGTACAGTATCTGGAGTACTACAAGGCAGGCAGTCAGCAGCAGCCAGCCAGGCCCAGTACAGTATCTGGAGTACTACAAGTAGCAGCAGCAGCAGCCAGGCCCAGTACAGTATCTGGAGTACTACAAGTAGCAGCAGCAGCCAGGCCTAGTCAGTATCGGGTACCAGTAGCAGCAGCAGCAGCCAGGCCCAGTACAGTATCTGGAGAACTACAAGTAGCAGCAGCAGCAGCCAGGCCCAGTACAGTATCTGGAGTACTACAAGTAGCAGCAGCAGCAGCCAGGCCCAGTACAGTATCTGGAGAACTACAAGTAGCAGCAGCAGCAGCCAGGCCCAGTACAGTATCTGGAGAACTACAAGTAGCAGCAGCAGCCAGGCCCAGTACAGTATCTGGAGTACTACAAGTAGCAGCAGCCAGGCCCAGTACAGTATCTGGAGTACTACAAGTAGCAGCAGCCAGGCCCAGTACAGTATCTGGAGTACTACAAGCAGCAGCAGCAGCCAGGCCCAGTACAGTATCTGGAGTACTACAAGTAGCAGCAGCAGCAGCCAGGCCCAGTACAGTATCTGGAGTACTACAAGTAGCAGCAGCAGCAGCCAGGCCCAGTACAGTATCTGGAGAACTACAAGTAGCAGCAGCAGCCAGGCCCAGTACAGTATCTGGAGAACTACAAGTAGCAGCAGCAGCAGCCAGGCCCAGTACAGTATCTGGAGTACTACAAGTAGCAGCAGCAGCAGCCAGGCCCAGTACAGTATCTGGAGTACTACAAGTAGCAGCAGCAGCCAGGCCCAGTACAGTATCTGGAGAACTACAAGTAGCAGCAGCAGCAGCCAGGCCCAGTACAGTATCTGGAGTCGTAGCAGCAGCAGCCAGGCCCAGTACAGTATCTGGAGTACTAACAAGCAGCAGCAGCCAGGCCCAGTACAGTATCTGGAGTACTACAAGTAGCAGCAGCAGCCAGGCCCAGTACAGTATCTGGAGTACTACAAGTAGCAGCAGCAGCCAGGCCCAGTACAGTATCTGGAGTACTACAAGTAGCAGCAGCAGCAGCCAGGCCCAGTACAGTATCTGGAGAACTACAAGTAGCAGCAGCAGCCAGGCCCAGTACAGTATCTGGAGTACTACAAGTAGCAGCAGCAGCCAGGCCCAGTACAGTATCTGGAGTACTACAAGTAGCAGCAGCAGCAGCCAGGCCCAGTACAGTATCTGGAGTACTACAAGTAGCAGCAGCAGCAGCCAGGCCCAGTACAGTATCTGGAGAACTACAAGGAGCAGCAGCAGCCAGGCCCAGTACAGTATCTGGAGTACTACAAGTAGCAGCAGCAGCAGCCAGGCCCAGTACAGTATCTGGGAGCTACAAGTAGCAGCAGCAGCAGCCAGGCCCAGTACAGTATCTGGAGAACTACAAGTAGCAGCAGCAGCAGCCAGGCCCAGTACAGTATCTGGAGTACTACAAGTAGCAGCAGCAGCAGCCAGGCCCAGTACAGTATCTGGAGTACTACAAGAAGCAGCAGCAGCCAGGCCCAGTACAGTATCTGGAGTACTACAAGTAGCAGCAGCAGCACAGGCCCAGTACAGTATCTGGAGTACTACAAGTAGCGCAGCAGCAGCCAGGCCCAGTACAGTATCTGGAGTACTACAAGTAGCAGCAGCAGCCAGGCCCAGTACAGTATCTGGAGTACTACAAGTAGCAGCAGCAGCAGCCCCAGGCCCAGTACAGTATCTGGAGTACTACAAGTAGCAGCAGCAGCAGCCAGGCCCAGTACAGTATCTGGAGTGACTACAAGTAGCAGCAGCAGCAGCCAGGCCCAGTACAGTATCTGGAGAACTACAGTAGCAGCAGCAGCAGCCAGGCCCAGTACCCAGCAGCAGCAGCAGCAGCCAGGCCCAGTACAGTATCTGGAGTACTACAAGTAGCAGCAGCAGCGCAGGCCCAGTACAGTATCTGGAGTACTACAAGTAGCAGCAGCAGCAGCCAGGCCCAGTACAGTATCTGGAGTACTACAAGTAGCAGCAGCAGCAGCCAGGCCCAGTACAGTATCTGGAGTACTACAAGTAGCAGCAGCAGCAGCCAGGCCCAGTACAGTATCTGGAGTACTACAAGTAGCAGCAGCAGCAGCCAGGCCCAGTACAGTATCTGGAGTACTACAAGAGTAGCAGCAGCAGCCAGGCCCAGTACAGTATCTGGAGTACTACAAGTAGCAGCAGCAGCCAGGCCCAGTACAGTATCTGGAGTACTACAAGTAGCAGCAGCAGCAGCCAGGCCCAGTACAGTATCTGGAGTACTACAAGTAGCAGCAGCAGCAGCCAGGCCTAGTACAGTATCTGGAGTACTACAAGTAGCAGCAGCACCAGGCCCAGTACAGTATCTGGAGTACTACAAGTAGCAGCAGCAGCAGCCAGGCCCAGTACAGTATCTGGAGTACTACAAGTAGCAGCAGCAGCCGCGTTGGCTCGTGCCAGGCCCAGTACAGTATCTGGAGTACTACAAGTAGCAGCAGCAGCCAGGCCCAGTACAGTATCTGGAGAACTACAAGTAACAGCAGCAGCCAGGCCCAGTACAGTATCTGGAGAACTACAAGTAGCAGCGGCAGCCGGGCCTAGTACAGTATCTGGAGTACTACAGAGCAGCAGCAGCAGCCAGGCTCAGTACAGTATCTGGAGAACTACAAGTAGCAGCAGCAGCAGCCAGGCCCAGTACAGTATCTGGAGAACTACAAGTAGCAGCAGCCAGGCCCAGTACAGTATCTGGAGTACTACAAGTAGCAGCAGCAGCCCAGGCCCAGTACAGTATCTGGAGAACTACAAGTAGCAGCAGCAGCCAGGCCCAGTACAGTATCTGGAGAACTACAAGTAGCAGCGGCAGCCAGGCCCAGTACAGTATCTGGAGTACTACAAGTAGCAGCAGCAGCCAGGCCTAGTACAGTATCTGGAGAACTACAAGTAGCAGCGGCAGCCGGGCCCAGTACAGTATCTGGAGAACTACAAGTAGCAGCAGCAGCAGCCAGGCCCAGTACAGTATCTGGAGTACTACAAGTAGCAGCAGCCAGCCCAGTACAGTATCTGGAGTACTACAAGTAGCAGCAGCACCAGGCCCAGTACAGTATCTGGAGAACTACAAGTAGCAGCAGCAGCCAGGCCCAGTACAGTATCTGGAGTACTACAAGTAGCAGCGGCAGCAGCCAGGCCCAGTACAGTATCTGGAGTACTACAAGTAGCAGCAGCAGCCAGGCCCAGTACAGTATCTGGAGTACTAGCAGCAGCAGCAGCAGTACAGTATCTGGGAACTACAAGTAGCAGCAGCAGCAGCCAGGCCCAGTACAGTATCTGGAGTACTACAAGTAGCAGCAGCAGCCAGGCCCAGTACAGTATCTGGAGTACTACAAGTAGCAGCAGCACCAGGCCCAGTACAGTATCTGGAGTACTACAAGTAGCAGCAGCAGCAGCCAGGCCTAGTACAGTATCTGGAGTACTACAAGTAGCAGCAGCAGCAGCCAGGCCCAGTACAGTATCTGGCAGTACGCAGCAGCAGCAGCAGCCAGGCCCAGTACAGTATCTGGAGTACTACAAGTAGCAGCAGCAGCCAGGCCCAGTACAGTATCTGGAGAACTACAAGTAGCAGCAGCCAGGCCCAGTACAGTATCTGGAGTACTACAAGTAGCAGCAGCAGCAGCCAGGCTCAGTACAGTATCTGGAGAACTACAAGTAGCAGCAGCAGCAGCCAGGCCCAGTACAGTATCTGGAGAACTACAAGTAGCAGCAGCAGCCAGGCCCAGTACAGTATCTGGAGTACTACAAGTAGCAGCAGCAGCCAGGCCTAGTACAGTATCTGGAGTACTACAAGTAGCAGCAGCAGCCAGGCCCAGTACAGTATCTGGAGAACTACAAGTAGCAGCAGCAGCAGCCAGGCCCAGTACAGTATCTGGAGTACTACAAGTAGCAGCAGCAGCAGCCAGGCCCAGTACAGTATCTGGAGTACTACAAGTAGCAGCAGCAGCAGCCAGGCCCAGTACAGTATCTGGAGTACTACAAGTAGCAGCAGCAGCCAGGCCCAGTACAGTATCTGGAGTACTACAAGTAGCAGCAGCAGCAGCCAGGCCCAGTACAGTATCTGGAGAACTACAAGTAGCAGCAGCAGCAGCCAGGCCCAGTACAGTATCTGGAGTACTACAAGTAGCAGCAGCAGCCAGGCCCAGTACAGTATCTGGAGTACTACAAGTAGCAGCAGCAGCAGCCAGGCCCAGACAGTATCTGAGTACTACAAGTAGCAGCAGCCAGGCCCAGTACAGTATCTGGAGTACTACAAGTAGCAGCAGCAGCAGCCAGGCCCAGTACAGTATCTGGAGTACTACAAGTAGCAGCAGCAGCCAGGCCCAGTACAGTATCTGGAGAACTACAAGTAGCAGCAGCAGCCCAGGCCCAGTACAGTATCTGGAGTACTACAAGTAGCAGCAGCAGCAGCCAGGCCCAGTACAGTATCTGGAGAACTACAAGTAGCAGCAGCAGCAGCCAGGCCCAGTACAGTATCTGGAGAACTACAAGTAGCAGCAGCAGCAGCCAGGCCCAGTACAGTATCTGGAGTACTACAAGTAGCAGCAGCAGCAGCCAGGCCCAGTACAGTATCTGGAGTACTACAAGTAGCAGCAGCAGCCAGGCCCAGTACAGTATCTGGAGTACTCTACAAGTAGCAGCAGCAGCAGCCAGGCCCAGTACAGTATCTGGAGTACTACAAGTAGCAGCAGCAGCCAGGCCCAGTACAGTATCTGGAGTACTACAAGTAGCAGCAGCAGCAGCCAGGCCCAGTACAGTATCTGGAGTACTACAAGTAGCAGCAGCAGCCAGGCCCAGTACAGTATCTGGAGTCTACAGTAGCAGCAGCCGCCCGTCGTTCTGGTACTACAAGTAGCAGCAGCAGCCAGGCCCAGTACAGTATCTGGAGTACTACAAGTAGCAGCAGCAGCAGCCAGGCCCAGTACAGTATCTGGAGTACTACAAGTAGCAGCAGCAGCAGCCAGGCCCAGTACAGTATCTGGAGTACTACAAGTAGCAGCAGCAGCCAGGCCCAGTACAGTATCTGGAGAACTACAAGTAGCAGCAGCAGCCAGGCCCAGTACAGTATCTGGAGTACTACAAGTAGCAGCAGCAGCCAGGCCCAGTACAGTATCTGGAGAACTACAAGTAGCAGCAGCAGCCAGGCCCAGTACAGTATCTGGAGTACTACAAGTAGCAGCAGCAGCCAGGCCCAGTACAGTATCTGGAGTACTACAAGTAGCAGCAGCAGCCAGGCCCAGTACAGTATCTGGAGTACCAAGTAGCAGCAGCAGCCAGGCCCAGTACAGTATCTGGAGTACTACAAGTAGCAGCAGCAGCCAGGCCCAGTACAGTGTCGGCGCAGCAGCCAGGCTACAGTATCTGGAGTACTACAAGTAGCAGCAGCAGCCAGGCCCAGTACAGTATCTGGAGAACTACAAGTAGCAGCAGCAGCCCAGGCCCAGTACAGTATCTGGAGAACTACAAGTAGCAGCAGCAGCAGCCAGGCCCAGTACAGTATCTGGAGTACTACAAGTAGCAGCAGCAGCAGCCAGGCCCAGTACAGTATCTGGAGTACTACAAGTAGCAGCAGCAGCAGCCAGGCCCAGTACAGTATCTGGAGTACTACAAGTAGCAGCAGCAGCCAGGCCCAGTACAGTATCTGGAGTACTACAAGTAGCAGCAGCAGCAGCCAGGCCCAGTACAGTATCTGGAGTACTACAAGTAGCAGCAGCAGCAGCCAGGCCCAGTACAGTATCTGGAGTACTACAAGTAGCAGCAGCAGCAGCCAGGCCCAGTACAGTATCTGGAGTACTACAAGTAGCAGCAGCCCAGGCCCAGTACAGTATCTGGAGTACTACAGTAGCCAGCAGCCAGGCCCAGTACAGTATCTGGAGTACTACAAGTAGCAGCAGCCAGGCCCAGTACGTATCTGGGCTACCAGGCAGCAGCCAGGCCCAGTACAGTATCTGGAGTACTACAAGTAGCAGCGCAGCAGCCGCAGTTCTAGCTACCAGTGCAGCAGCCAGGCCCAGTACAGTATCTGGAGTACTACAAGTGCAGCACGCCCAGCAGCAGCAGCCAGGCCCAGTACAGTATCTGGAGTACTACAAGTAGCAGCAGCAGCAGGCCCAGTACAGTATCTGGGAGCAGCAGCAGCAGCAGCCAGGCCCAGTACAGTATCTGGAGAACTACAAGTAGCAGCAGCAGCCAGGCCCAGTACAGTATCTGGAGAACTACAAGTAGCAGCAGCAGCAGCCAGGCCCAGTACAGTATCTGGAGTACTACAAGTAGCAGCAGCAGCCCAGGCCCGTCCAGGCCCAGACAGTATCTGGAGTACTACAAGTAGCAGCAGCAGCAGCCAGGCCCAGTACAGTATCTGGAGTACTACAAGTAGCAGCAGCAGCCAGGCCCAGTACAGTATCTGGAGTACTACAAGTAGCAGCAGCAGCAGCCAGGCCCAGTACAGTATCTGGAGTACTACAAGTAGCAGCAGCAGCCAGGCCCAGTACAGTATCTGAGTACTACAAGTAGGCAGCAGCAGCCAGGCCCAGTACAGTATCTGGAGAACTACAAGTAGCAGCAGCAGCAGCCAGGCCCAGTACAGTATCTGGAGTACTACAAGTAGCAGCAGCAGCAGCCAGGCCCAGTACAGTATCTGGAGTACTACAAGTAGCAGCAGCAGCCAGGCCCAGTACAGTATCTGGAGTACTACAAGGCGCAGCAGCGGCCGCGTCGGCCGTGCAGCAGCAGCCAGGCCCAGTACAGTATCTGGAGTACTACAAGTAGCAGCAGCAGCAGCCAGGCCCAGTACAGTATCTGGAGTACTACAAGTAGCAGCAGCAGCAGCCAGGCCCAGTACAGTATCTGGAGAACTACAAGTAGCAGCAGCAGCAGCCAGGCCCAGTACAGTATCTGGAGTACTACAAGTAGCAGCAGCAGCAGCCAGGCCCAGTACAGTATCTGGAGTACTACAAGTAGCAGCAGCAGCAGCCAGGCCCAGTACAGTATCTGGAGTACTACAAGTAGCAGCAGCAGCCAGGCCCAGTACAGTATCTGGAGTACTACAAGTAGCAGCAGCAGCAGCCAGGCCCAGTACAGTATCTGGAGCCAGCTACAGGCAGTATCTGAGTACCGCAGCAGCAGCAGCCAGGCCCAGTACAGTATCTGGAGAACTACAAGTAGCAGCAGCAGCAGCCAGGCCCAGTACAGTATCTGGAGTACTACAAGTAGCAGCAGCAGCCAGGCCCAGTACAGTATCTGGAGTACTACAAGTAGCAGCAGCAGCAGCCAGGCCCAGTACAGTATCTGGAGTACTACAAGTAGCAGCAGCAGCCAGGCCCAGTACAGTATCTGGAGTACTACAAGTAGCAGCAGCAGCAGCCAGGCCCAGTACAGTATCTGGAGTACTACAAGCAGCAGCAGCAGCCAGGCCCAGTACAGTATCGGAGAACTACAAGAAGCAGCAGCAGCAGCCAGGCCCAGTACAGTATCTGGAGAACTACAAGTAGCAGCAGCAGCCAGGCCCAGTACAGTATCTGGAGTACTACCAAGTAGCAGCAGCAGCAGCCAGGCCCAGTACAGTATCTGGAGTACTACAAGTAGCAGCAGCAGCAGGCCCAGCCCAGCAGCTGGGGACCAGTAGCAGCAGCAGCCAGGCCCAGTACAGTATCTGGAGTACTACAAGTAGCAGCAGCAGCAGCCAGGCCCAGTACAGTATCTGGAGTACTACAAGTAGCAGCAGCAGCAGCCAGGCCCAGTACAGTATCTGGAGTACTACAAGTAGCAGCAGCAGCCAGGCCCAGTACAGTATCTGGAGTACTACAAGTAGCAGCAGCAGCACAGGCCCAGTACAGTATCTGGAGTACTACAAGTAGCAGCAGCAGCAGCCAGGCCCAGTACAGTATCTGGAGTACTACAAGTAGCAGCAGCAGCAGCCAGGCCCAGTACAGTATCTGGAGTACTACAAGTAGCAGCAGCAGCAGCCAGGCCCAGTACAGTATCTGGAGTACTACAAGTAGCAGCAGCAGCAGCCAGGCCCAGTACAGTATCTGGAGAACTACAAGTAGCAGCAGCCAGGCCCAGTACAGCGTAGCAGCAGCGCCAGGCCCAGTACAGTATCTGGAGTACTACAAGTAGCAGCAGCAGCAGCAGCCAGGCCCAGTACAGTATCTGGAGTACTACAAGTAGCAGCAGCAGCACCAGGCCCAGTACAGTATCTGGAGTACTACAAGTAGCAGCAGCAGCCAGGCCCAGTACAGTATCTGGAGTACTACAAGTAGCAGCAGCAGCACCAGGCCCAGTACAGTATCTGGAGTACTACAAGTAGCAGCAGCAGCCAGGCCCAGTACAGTATCTGGAGTACTACAAGTAGCAGCAGCAGCCAGGCCCAGTACAGTATCTGGAGTACTACAAGTAGCAGCAGCAGCCAGGCCCAGTACAGTATCTGGAGAACTACAAGTAGCAGCAGCAGCAGCCAGGCCCAGTACAGTATCTGGAGTACTACAAGTAGCAGCAGCAGCAGCCAGGCCCAGTACAGTATCTGGAGTACTACAAGTAGCAGCAGCAGCAGCCAGGCCCAGTACAGTATCTGGAGAACTACAAGTAGCAGCAGCACAGGCCCAGTACAGTATCTGGAGAACTACAAGTAGCAGCAGCAGCCAGGCCCAGTACAGTATCTGGAGTACTACAAGTAGCAGCAGCAGCAGCCAGGCCCAGTACAGTATCTGGAGAACTACAAGTAGCAGCAGCAGCAGCCAGGCCCAGTACAGTATCTGGAGAACTACAAGTAGCAGCAGCAGCAGCCCAGGCCCAGTACAGTATCTGGAGTACTACAAGTAGCAGCAGCAGCAGCCAGGCCCAGTCAGTACGGGCTAGTAGCAGCAGCAGCCAGGCCCAGTACAGTATCTGGAGTACTACAAGTAGCAGCAGCAGCAGCCAGGCCCAGTACAGTATCTGGAGTACTACAAGTAGCAGCAGCAGCCAGGCCCAGTACAGTATCTGGAGGGCCCACTACAGAGTAGCAGCAGCAGCAGCCAGGCCCAGTACAGTATCTGGAGTACTACAAGTAGCAGCAGCAGCCAGGCCCAGTACAGTATCTGGAGAACTACAAGTAGCAGCAGCAGCAGCCAGGCCCAGTACAGTATCTGGAGAACTACAAGTAGCAGCAGCAGCCAGGCCCAGTACAGTATCTCTGGACTACAAGTAGCAGCAGCCAGGCCCAGTACAGTATCTGGAGTACTACAAGTAGCAGCAGCAGCAGCCAGGCCCAGTACAGTATCTGGAGTACTACAAGTAGCAGCAGCAGCAGCCAGGCCTAGTACAGTATCTGGAGTAACTACAAGTAGCAGCAGCAGCCAGGCCCAGTACAGTATCTGGAGTACTACAAGGCAGCAGCAGCAGCCAGGCCCAGTACAGTATCTGGAGTACTACAAGTAGCAGCAGCAGCAGCCAGGCCCAGTACAGTATCTGGAGTACTACAAGTAGCAGCAGCAGCCAGGCCCAGTACAGTATCTGGAGTGCTACACAGTAGCAGCAGCAGCAGCCAGGCCCAGTACAGTATCTGGAGAACTACAAGTAGCAGCAGCAGCCAGGCCCAGTACAGTATCTGGAGTACTACAAGTAGCAGCAGCAGCAGCCAGGCACTGGCCAAAGCGCGCGCCGGCCCAGTACAGTATCTGGAGTACTACAAGTAGCAGCAGCAGCAGCCAGGCCCAGTACAGTATCTGGAGTACTACAAGTAGCAGCAGCAGCCAGGCCCAGTACAGTATCTGGAGTACTACAAGTAGCAGCAGCAGCAGCCAGGCCCAGTACAGTATCTGGAGTACTACAAGTAGCAGCAGCAGCCAGGCCCAGTACAGTATCTGGAGTACTACAAGTAGCAGCAGCAGCAGCAGCCAGGCCCAGTACAGTATCTGGAGTACTACAAGTAGCAGCAGCCAGGCCCAGTACAGTATCTGGAGTACTACAAGTAGCAGCAGCCAGGCCCAGTACAGTATCTGGGGTACACAAGTAGCAGCAGCCAGGCCCAGTACAGTATCTGGAGTACTACAAGTAGCAGCAGCAGCCAGGCCCAGTACAGTATCTGGAGTACTACAAGTAGCAGCAGCAGCACCAGGCCCAGTACAGTATCTGGAGTACTACAAGTAGCAGCAGCAGCCAGGCCCAGTACAGTATCTGGAGTACTACAAGTAGCAGCAGCAGCCAGGCCCAGTACAGTATCTGGAGTACTACAAGTAGCAGCAGCAGCCAGGCCCAGTACAGTATCTGGAGTACTACAAGTAGCAGCAGCAGCAGCCAGGCCCAGTACAGTATCTGGAGTACTACAAGTAGCAGCAGCAGCCAGGCCCAGTACAGTATCTGGAGTACTACAAGTAGCAGCAGCAGCAGCCAGGCCCAGTACAGTATCTGGAGTACTACAAGTAGCAGCAGCAGCAGCCAGGCCCAGTACAGTATCTGGAGTACTACAAGTAGCAGCAGCAGCCAGGCCCAGTACAGTATCTGGAGTACTACAAGTAGCAGCAGCAGCAGCCAGGCCCAGTACAGTATCTGGAGTACTACAAGTAGCAGCAGCAGCAGCCAGGCCCAGTACAGTATCTGGAGAACTACAAGTAGCAGCAGCAGCAGCCAGGCCCAGTACAGTATCTGGAGTACTACAAGTAGCAGCAGCAGCAGCCAGGCCCAGTACAGTATCTGGAGAACTACAAGTAGCAGCAGCAGCAGCCAGGCCCAGTACAGTATCTGGAGTACTACAAGTAGCAGCAGCAGCAGCCAGGCCCAGTACAGTATCTGGAGAACTACAAGTAGCAGCAGCAGCAGCCAGGCCCAGTACAGTATCTGGAGTACTACAAGTAGCAGCAGCAGCAGCCAGGCCCAGTACAGTATCTGGAGAACTACAAGTAGCAGCAGCAGCCAGGCCCAGTACAGTATCTGGAGTACTACAAGTAGCAGCAGCAGCAGCCAGGCCCAGTACAGTATCTGGAGAACTACAAGTAGCAGCAGCAGCCAGGCCCAGTACAGTATCTGGAGTACTACAAGTAGCAGCAGCAGCCAGGCCCAGTACAGTATCTGGAGTACTACAAGTAGCAGCAGCGGCAGCCGGGCCCAGTACAGTATCTGGAGAACTACAAGTAGTAGCAGCAGCCCAGGCCCAGTACAGTATCTGGAGTACTACAAGTAGCAGCAGCAGCAGCCAGGCCCAGTACAGTATCTGGAGTACTACAAGTAGCAGCAGCAGCAGCCAGGCCCAGTACAGTATCTAGAGTACTACAAGTAGCAGCAGCAGCAGCCAGGCCCAGTACAGTATCTGGAGAACTACAAGTAGCAGCAGCAGCAGCCAGGCCCAGTACAGTATCTGGAGTACTACAAGTAGCAGCAGCAGCCAGGCCCAGTACAGTATCTGGAGTACTACAAGTAGCAGCAGCAGCCAGGCCCAGTACAGTATCTGGAGTACTACAAGTAGCAGCAGCAGCAGCCAGGCCCAGTACAGTATCTGGAGTACTACAAGTAGCAGCAGCAGCCAGGCCCAGTACAGTATCTGGAGAACTACAAGTAGCAGCAGCAGCAGCCAGGCCCAGTACAGTATCTGGAGAACTACAAGTAGCAGCAGCAGCAGCCAGGCCCAGTACAGTATCTGGAGTACTACAAGTAGCAGCAGCAGCAGCCAGGCCCAGTACAGTATCTGGAGTACTACAAGTAGCAGCAGCAGCCAGGCCCAGTACAGTATCTGGAGAACTACAAGTAGCAGCAGCAGCCAGGCCCAGTACAGTATCTGGAGAACTACAAGTAGCAGCAGCAGCCAGCCAGGCCCAGTACAGTATCTGGAGTACTACAAGTAGCAGCAGCAGCAGCCAGGCCCAGTACAGTATCTGGAGTACTACAAGTAGCAGCAGCAGCCAGGCCCAGTACAGTATCTGGAGTACTACAAGTAGCAGCAGCAGCCAGGCCCAGTACAGTATCTGGAGAACTACAAGTAGCAGCAGCAGCAGCACGCCAGGCCTAGTACAGTATCTGGAGAACTACAAGTACCAGCAGCAGCCAGGCCCAGTACAGTATCTGGAGTACTACAAGTAGCAGCAGCAGCCAGGCCCAGTACAGTATCTGGAGTACTACAAGTAGCAGCAGCAGCAGCCAGGCCCAGTACAGTATCTGGAGTACTACAAGTAGCAGCAGCAGCAGCCAGGCCTAGTACAGTATCCTGGAGCACTACAAGTAGCAGCAGCCAGGCCCAGTACAGTATCTGGAGAACTACAAGTAGCAGCAGCAGCAGCCAGGCCTAGTACAGTATCTGGAGTACTACAAGTAGCAGCAGCAGCCAGGCCCAGTACAGTATCTGGAGTACTACAAGTAGCAGCAGCCAGGCCCAGTACAGTATCTGGAGTACTACAAGTAGCAGCAGCAGCAGCCAGGCCCAGTACAGTATCTGGAGAACTACAAGTAGCAGCAGCAGCAGCCAGGCCCAGTACAGTATCTGGAGAACTACAAGTAGCAGCAGCAGCAGCCAGGCCCAGTACAGTATCTGGAGAACTACAAGTAGCAGCAGCAGCAGCCAGGCCCAGTACAGTATCTGGAGTACTACAAGTAGCAGCAGCAGCAGCCAGGCCCAGTACAGTATCTGGAGAACTACAAGTAGCAGCAGCAGCAGCCAGGCCCAGTACAGTATCTGGAGAACTACAAGTAGCAGCAGCAGCAGCCAGGCCCAGTACAGTATCTGGAGTACTACAAGTAGCAGCAGCAGCAGCCAGGCCTAGTACAGTATCTGGAGAACTACAAGTAGCAGCAGCAGCAGCCAGGCCCAGTACAGTATCTGGAGTACTACAAGTAGCAGCAGCAGCAGCCAGGCCCAGTACAGTATCTGGAGAACTACAAGTACCACCCCCCCCGCCCGTCAGTATCTGGAGTACTACAAGTAGCAGCAGCAGCCAGGCCCAGTACAGTATCTGGAGAACTACAAGTAGCAGCAGCAGCCAGGCCCAGTACAGTATCTGGAGTACTACAAGCAGCAGAGCAGCAGCCAGGCCCAGTACAGTATCTGGAGTACTACAAGTAGCAGCAGCAGCAGCCAGGCCTAGTACAGTATCTGGAGAACTACAAGTAGCAGCAGCAGCCAGGCCCAGTACAGTATCTGGAGTACTACAAGTAGCAGCAGCAGCAGCAGCCAGGCCCAGTACAGTATCTGGAGAACTACAAGTAGCAGCGGCAGCCGGGCCTAGTACAGTATCTGGAGTACTACAAGTAGCAGCAGCAGCCGGGCCCAGTACAGTATCTGGAGTACTACAAGTAGCAGCAGCAGCAGCCAGCCGGCCTAGTACAGTATCTGGAGAACTACAAGTAGCAGCAGCAGCAGCCGGCCCAGTACAGTATCTGGAGTACTACAAGTAGCAGCAGCAGCCAGGCCCAGTACAGTATCTGGAGTACTACAAGTAGCAGCAGCAGCAGCCAGGCCCAGTACAGTATCTGGAGAACTACAAGTAGCAGCAGCCAGGCCCAGTACAGTATCTGGAGAACTACAAGTAGCAGCAGCAGCCAGGCCCAGTACAGTATCTGGAGTACTACAAGTAGCAGCAGCAGCAGCCAGGCCCAGTACAGTATCTGGAGTACTACAAGTAGCAGCAGCAGCAGCCAGGCCCAGTACAGTATCTGGAGTACTACAAGTAGCAGCAGCAGCAGCCAGGCCCAGTACAGTATCTGGAGTACTACAAGTAGCAGCAGCAGCAGCCAGGCCCAGTACAGTATCTGGAGTACTACAAGTAGCAGCAGCAGCCAGGCCCAGTACAGTATCTGGAGTACTACAAGTAGCAGCAGCAGCAGCCAGGCCCAGTACAGTATATGGAGAACTACAAGTAGCAGCAGCAGCAGCCAGGCCCAGTACAGTATCTGGAGAACTACAAGTAGCAGCAGCCAGGCCCAGTACAGTATCTGGAGAACTACAAGCAGCAGCAGCAGCAGCCAGGCCCAGTACAGTATCTGGAGTACTACAAGTAGCAGCAGCAGCAGCCAGGCCCAGTACAGTATCTGGAGTACTACAAGTAGCAGCAGCCAGGCCCAGTACAGTATCTGGAGTACTACAAGTAGCAGCAGCAGCAGCCAGGCCCAGTACAGTATCTGGAGTACTACAAGTAGCAGCAGCAGCCAGGCCCAGTACAGTCTGGTGTACTCAAGTAGCAGCAGCCAGGCCCAGTACAGTATCTGGAGTACTACAAGTAGCAGCAGCCAGGCCCAGTACAGTATCTGGAGAACTACAAGTAGCAGCAGCAGCACCAGGCCCAGTACAGTATCTGGAGAACTACAAGTAGCAGCAGCAGCAGCCAGGCCCAGTACAGTATCTGGAGTACTACAAGTAGCAGCAGCAGCAGCCAGGCCCAGTACAGTATCTGGAGTACCAATAGCAGCAGCCAGGCCCAGTACAGTATCTGGAGTACTACAAGTAGCAGCAGCAGCCAGGCCCAGTACAGTATCTGGAGTACTACAAGTAGCAGCAGCCCAGGCCCAGTACAGTATCTGGAGTACTACAAGTAGCAGCAGCAGCAGCCAGGCCCAGTACAGTATCTGGAGAACTACAAGTAGCAGCAGCAGCAGCCAGGCCCAGTACAGTATCTGGAGTACTACAAGTAGCAGCAGCAGCCAGGCCCAGTACAGTATCTGGAGCTCAGCAGCAGCGGCAGCAGCCAGGCCCAGTACAGTATCTGGAGTACTACAAGTAGCAGCAGCAGCCAGGCCCAGTACAGTATCTGGAGAACTACAAGTAGCAGCAGCAGCAGCCAGGCCCAGTACAGTATCTGGAGAACTACAAGTAGCAGCAGCAGCCAGGCCCAGACAGTATCTGGAGTACTACAAGCAGCAGCAGCCAGGCCCAGTACAGTATCTGGAGTACTACAAGTAGCAGCAGCAGCAGCCAGGCCCAGTACAGTATCTGGAGTACTACAAGTAGCAGCAGCAGCAGCCAGGCCCAGTACAGTATCTGGAGTACTACAAGTAGCAGCAGCAGCAGCCAGGCCCAGTACAGTATCTGGAGTACTACAAGTAGCAGCAGCAGCCAGGCCCAGTACAGTATCTGGAGTACTACAAGTAGCAGCAGCAGCAGCCAGGCCCAGTACAGTATCTGGAGTACTACAAGTAGCAGCAGCAGCCAGGCCTAGTACAGTATCTGGAGCACTACAAGTAGCAGCAGCAGCAGCCAGGCCCAGTACAGTATCTGGAGTACTACAAGTAGTAGCAGCAGCAGCCAGGCCCAGTACAGTATCTGGAGAACTACAAGTAGCAGCAGCAGCCAGGCCCAGTACAGTATCTGGAGAACTACAAGTAGCAGCAGCAGCAGCCAGGCCCAGTACAGTATCTGGAGTACTACAAGTAGCAGCAGCAGCAGCCAGGCTCAGAACAGTATCTGGAGAACTACAAGTAGCAGCAGCAGCCAGGCCCAGTACAGTATCTGGAGTACTACAAGTAGCAGCAGCAGCCAGGCCCAGTACAGTATCTGGAGTACTACAAGTAGCAGCAGCAGCAGCCAGGCCCAGTACAGTATCTGGAGTACTACAAGTAGCAGCAGCAGCAGCCAGGCCCAGTACAGTATCTGGAGAACTACAAGTAGCAGCAGCCAGGCGC
Organism: Leptodactylus fallax; assembly: GCA_947044405.1. NCBI lineage: Eukaryota > Metazoa > Chordata > Amphibia > Anura > Leptodactylidae > Leptodactylus > Leptodactylus fallax. Next base: position 137,983 of record CAMRHE010001201.1, on the reverse strand, counting down.
AGTACATTATCTGGAGAACTACAAGTAGCAGCAGCCAGGCCCAGTACAGTATCTGGAGTACTACAAGTAGCAGCAGCAGCAGCCAGGCCCAGTACAGTATCTGGAGTACTACAAGTAGCAGCAGCAGCAGCCAGGCCCAGTACAGTATCTGGAGTACTACAAGTAGCAGCAGCAGCAGCCAGGCCCAGTACAGTATCTGGAGTACTACAAGTAGCAGCAGCAGCAGCAGCCAGGCCCAGTACAGTATCTGGAGTACTACAAGTAGCAGCAGCAGCAGCCAGGCCCAGTACAGTATCTGGAGAACTACAAGTAGCAGCAGCAGCCAGGCCCAGTACAGTATCTGGAGTACTACAAGTAGCAGCAGCAGCCAGGCCCAGTACAGTATCTGGAGTACTACAAGTAGCAGCAGCAGCAGCCAGGCCCAGTACAGTATCTGGAGAACTACAAGTAGCAGCAGCAGCAGCCAGGCCCAGTACAGTATCTGGAGTACTACAAGTAGCAGCAGCCAGGCCCAGTACAGTATCTGGAGAACTACAAGTAGCAGCAGCAGCAGCCAGGCCCAGTACAGTATATGGAGAACTACAAGTAGCAGCAGCAGCAGCCAGGCCCAGTACAGTATCTGGAGTACTACAAGTAGCAGCAGCAGCAGCCAGGCCCAGTACAGTATCTGGAGAACTACAAGTAGCAGCAGCAGCAGCCAGGCCCAGTACAGTATCTGGAGTACTACAAGTAGCAGCAGCAGCAGCCAGGCCCAGTACAGTATCTGGAGAACTACAAGTAGCAGCAGCCAGGCCCAGTACAGTATCTGGAGAACTACAAGTAGTAGCAGCAGCAGCCAGGCCCAGTACAGTATCTGGAGAACTACAAGTAGCAGCAGCAGCAGCCAGGCCCAGTACAGTATCTGGAGTACTACAAGTAGCAGCAGCAGCAGCCAGGCCCAGTACAGTATCTGGAGAACTACAAGTAGCAGCAGCAGCAGCCAGGCCCAGTACAGTATCTGGAGTACTACAAGTAGCAGCAGCAGCAGCCAGGCCCAGTACAGTATCTGGAGTACTACAAGTAGCAGCAGCAGCAGCCAGGCTCAGTACAGTATCTGGAGTACTACAAGTAGCAGCAGCAGCCAGGCCCAGTACAGTATCTGGAGTACTACAAGTAGCAGCAGCAGCCAGGCCTAGTACAGTATCTGGAGAACTACAAGTAGCAGCAGCAGCAGCCAGGCCCAGTACAGTATCTGGAGAACTACAAGTAGCAGCAGCAGCAGCCAGGCCCAGTACAGTATCTGGAGTACTACAAGTAGCAGCAGCAGCAGCCAGGCCCAGTACAGTATCTGGAGTACTACAAGTAGCAGCAGCAGCAGCCAGGCCCAGTACAGTATCTGGAGAACTACAAGTAGCAGCAGCAGCCAGGCCCAGTACAGTATCTGGAGTACTACAAGTAGCAGCAGCAGCAGCCAGGCCCAGTACAGTATCTGGAGAACTACAAGTAGCAGCAGCAGCCAGGCCCAGTACAGTATCTGGAGTACTACAAGTAGCAGCAGCAGCAGCCAGGCCCAGTACAGTATCTGGAGTACTACAAGTAGCAGCAGCAGCCAGGCCCAGTACAGTATCTGGAGTACTACAAGTAGCAGCAGCAGCCAGGCCCAGTACAGTATCTGGAGTACTACAAGTAGCAGCAGCAGCCAGGCCCAGTACAGTATCTGGAGTACTACAAGTAGCAGCAGCAGCAGCCAGGCCCAGTACAGTATCTGGAGTACTACAAGTAGCAGCAGCCAGGCCCAGTACAGTATCTGGAGTACTACAAGTAGCAGCAGCAGCCAGGCCCAGTACAGTATCTGGAGTACTACAAGTAGCAGCAGCAGCAGCCAGGCCCAGTACAGTATCTGGAGAACTACAGAGTAGCAGCAGCCAGGCCCAGTACAGTATCTGGAGTACTACAAGTAGCAGCAGCCAGGCCCAGTACAGTATCTGGAGTACTACAAGTAGCAGCAGCCAGGCCCAGTACAGTATCTGGAGTACTACAAGTAGTAGCAGCAGCAGCCAGGCCCAGTACAGTATCTGGAGTACTACAAGTAGCAGCAGCCCCAGGCCCAGTACAGTATCTGGAGTACTACAAGTAGTAGCAGCAGCAGCCAGGCCCAGTACAGTATCTGGAGAACTACAAGTAGCAGCAGCAGCCAGGCCTAGTACAGTATCTGGAGAACTACAAGTAGCAGCAGCAGCAGCCAGGCCCAGTACAGTATCTGGAGTACTACAAGTAGCAGCAGCAGCCAGGCCCAGTACAGTATCTGGAGTACTACAAGTAGCAGCAGCAGCCAGGCCCAGTACAGTATCTGGAGAACTACAAGTAGCAGCAGCAGCCAGGCCCAGTACAGTATCTGGAGTACTACAAGTAGCAGCAGCAGCAGCCAGGCCCAGTACAGTATCTGGAGTACTACAAGTAGCAGCAGCAGCAGCCAGGCCCAGTACAGTATCTGGAGAACTACAAGTAGCAGCAGCCAGGCCCAGTACAGTATCTGGAGTACTACAAGTAGCAGCAGCAGCCAGGCCCAGTACAGTATCTGGAGAACTACAAGTAGCAGCAGCAGCCAGGCTCAGTACAGTATCTGGAGTACTACAAGTAGCAGCAGCAGCAGCCAGGCCCAGTACAGTATCTGGAGTACTACAAGTAGCAGCAGCAGCCAGGCCCAGTACAGTATCTGGAGTACTACAAGTAGCAGCAGCAGCCAGGCCCAGTACAGTATCTGGAGAACTACAAGTAGCAGCAGCAGCCAGGCTCAGTACAGTATCTGGAGTACTACAAGTAGCAGCAGCAGCAGCCAGGCCCCCAGTACAGTACCCGGAAGATGTACCCGTAATTACTCAGCTCCCAGCACCAACCGGAGCCACAACAGACAACTAACACAGCAGGTACAGTCTTACCTAGAGTACACCTATAGTCCGGCAGGTACAGTCCTACCTAGAGTGCACCTATAGTCCAGCAGGTACAGTCCTACCTAGAGTGCTCCTATAGTCCGGCAGGTACAGTCCTACCTAGAGTGCTCCTATAGTCCGGCAGGTACAGTCCTACCTAGAGTGCTCCTATAGTCCGGCAGGTACAGTCCTACCTAGAGTGCGCCTATAGTCCGGCAGGTACAGTCCTACCTAGAGTGCACCTATAGTCCGACAGGTACAGTCCTACCTAGAGTGCACCTATAGTCCGGCAGGTACAGTCCTACCTAGAGTGCACCTATAGTCCGACAGGTACAGTCCTACCTAGGGTCACCTATACTCCAGCAGGTACAGTCCTACCTAGAGTGCACCTATAGTCCGGCAGGTACAGTCCTACCTAGAGTACACCTATAGTCCGGCAGGTACAGTCCTACCTAGAGTGCTCCTATAGTCCGGCAGGTACAGTCCTACCTAGAGTGCTCCTATAGTCCGGCAGGTACAGTCCTACCTAGAGTGCGCCTATAGTCCGGCAGGTACAGTCCTACCTAGAGTGCACCTATAGTCCGACAGGTACAGTCCTACCTAGAGTGCACCTATAGTCCGGCAGGTACAGTCCTACCTAGACTGCACCTATAGTCCGGCAGGTACAGTCCTACCTAGAGTGCACCTATAGTCCGACAGGTACAGTCCTACCTAGAGTGCACCTATAGTCCGGCAGGTACAGTCCTACCTAGAGTGCACCTATAGTCCGGCAGGTACAGTCCTACCTAGGGTCACCTATAGTCCAGCAGGTACAGTCCTACCTAGACTGCACCTATAGTCCGGCAGGTACAGTCCTACCTAGAGTGCGCCTATAGTCCGGCAGGTACAGTCCTACCTAGAGTGCACCTATAGTCCGACAGGTACAGTCCTACCTAGAGTGCACCTATAGTCCGGCAGGTACAGTCCTACCTAGACTGCACCTATAGTCCGGCAGGTACAGTCCTACCTAGAGTGCACCTATAGTCCGACAGGTACAGTCCTACCTAGAGTGCACCTATAGTCCGGCAGGTACAGTCCTACCTAGAGTGCACCTATAGTCCGGCAGGTACAGTCCTACCTAGAGTGCACCTATAGTCCAGCAGGTACAGTCCTACCTAGAGTGCACCTATAGTCCGGCAGGTACAGACCTACCTAGAGTGCACCTATAGTCCGGCAGGTACAGTCCTACCTAGAGTGCTCCTGTAGTCCGGCAGGTACAGTCCTACCTAGAGGGCACCTATAGTCCTGCAGGTACAGTCCTACCTAGAGTGCACCTATAGTCCAGCAGGTACAGTCCTACCTAGAGTGCACCTATAGTCCGGCAGGTACAGTCCTACCTAGAGTGCACCTATAGTCCGGTAGGTACAGTCCTACCTAGAGTGCACCTATAGTCCGGTAGGTACAGTCCTACCTAGAGTGCACCTATAGTCCAGCAGGTACAGTCCTACCTAGAGTGCACCTATAGTCCGGCAGGTACAGACCTACCTAGAGTGCACCTATAGTCCGGCAGGTACAGTCCTACCTAGAGTGCACCTATAGTCCGGCAGGCCGCCTGGTCCCCCATATTATGTCCTGCCGCCTGGTCCCCCATATTATGTCCTGCCGCCTGGTCCCCCATATTATGTCCTGCCTCCTGGTCCGCCATATTATGTCCTGCCGCCTGGTCCCCCATATTATGTCCTGCCGCCTGGTCCCCCATATTATGTCCTGCTGTCTGGTCCACCATATTATGTCCTGCCGCCTGGTCCGCCATATTATGTCCTGCCGCCTGGTCCGCCATATTATGTCCTGCCGCCTGGTCCGCCATATTATGTCCTGCCGCCTGGTCCGCCATATTATGTCCTGCCGCCTGGTCCGCCATATTATGTCCTGCCGCCTGGTCCGCCATATTATGTCCTGCCGCCTGATCCACCATATTATGTCCTGCCGCCTGATCCACCATATTATGTCCTGCCACCTAGTCCACCATATTATGTCCTGCCTACTGGTCCGCCATATTATGTCCTGCCTCCTGGTCCCCCATATTATGTCCTGCCACCTGGTCCCCCATATTATGTCCTGCCGCCTCGTCCCCCATATTATTGTCCTGCCGCCTGGTCCACCATATTATTGTCCTGCCGCCTCGTCCCCCATATTATTGTCCTGCCGCCTGGTCCCCCATATTATTGTCCTGCCGCCTGGTCCCCCATATTATGTCCTGCCGCCTGGTCCCCCATATTATGTCCTGCCGCCTGGTCCCCCATATTATGTCCTGCCGCCTGGTCCCCCATATTATGTCCTGCCGCCTGGTCCCCCATATTATGTCCTGCCGCCTGGTCCGCCATATTATGTCCTGCTGCCTGGTCCACCATATTATATCCTGCCGCCTGGTCCACCATATTATTGTCCTGCCGCCTGGTCCCCCATATTATGTCCTGCCGCCTGGTCCACCATATTATGTCCTGCCGCCTGGTCCGCCATATTATGTCCTGCCGCCTGGTCCCCCATATTATGTCCTGCCGCCTGGTCCGCCATATTATGTCCTGCCGCCTGGTCCCCCATATTATGTCCTGCTGCCTGGTCCCCCATATTATGTCCTGCCGCCTGCTCCACCATATTATGTCCTGCCTCCTGGTCCACCATATTATGTCCTGCCTCCTGGTCCACCATATTATGTCCTGCCGCCTGGTCCGCCATATTATGTCCTGCCGCCTGGTCCGCCATATTATGTCCTGCCGCCTGGTCCGCCATATTATGTCCTGCCGCCTGGTCCGCCATATTATGTCCTGCCGCCTGGTCCGACATATTATGTCCTGCCGCCTGGTCCACCATATTATGTCCTGCCGCCTGCTCCGCCATATTATGTCCTGCCGCCTGGTCCGCCATATTATGTCCTGCCGCCTGGTCCGCCATATTATGTCCTGCCGCCTGGTCCGCCATATTATGTCCTGCCGCCTGGTCCGCCATATTATGTCCTGCCGCCTGGTCCGCCATATTATGTCCTGCCGCCTGGTCCGACATATTATGTCCTGCCGCCTGGTCCCCCATATTATGTCCTGCCGCCTGGTCCCCCATATTATGTCCTGCCGCCTGCTCCACCATATTTTGTCCTGCCGCCTGGTCCGCCATATTATGTCCTGCCGCCTGGTCCACCATATTATGTCCTGCCGCCTGGTCCGCCATATTATGTCCTGCTGCCTGGTCCACCATATTATGTCCTGCCGCCTGGTCCACCATATTATGTCCTGCCGCCTGGTCCGCCATATTATGTCCTGCCGCCTGGTCCACCGGGCACTGCAGCAAATTAAGTCCCACCCACTTCTACTTTGACTCCACCCATTCCCATCCATTTCTCTTTGCGCCCCCACATTATAATGTCATTCCCTCCTCTCTGGTCTGGGGTCTTCACGGTGTGATGTCATCAGACGCCTATAGACCTCACCACTGTATACAACTCATCTGCCTCCTCCGGACATACCTGCTGCTCAGCGGGACAGTGGTTGGGAGGTAGGTAACTACAACTCCTATTATTATGACTACTACTTCTTGACTTTCCTGCCGCCTTGTCTGTATATACTTTACACCTCCTGCTACTGTTCTCTGTTATCATCACCATGGCAGCGATAACCTCTCTCTGTATACCATGTGACTGCAGCTGGGACAGGCCTCAGCAGTGAGAGGGTTAATGCAGAGATTTAAAGTGACACCGCCTGTCTTTCACAGCAGTGGCCACTGGGGGGAGACCTTGTATAAGACGTGACCTCCCCTCCCCCTTATGTTTCCATTGCCCTCCTCCTCCCTGTGTCAGCTGTCTCGCCCTACCTGCTGTCTCTACACCCTGTCCCTGAGGGGGTCCGCCCCAATCCCTCCTCCTCCCTCCCCTGGCCCCTCCCCTAACAGACAAAAATAGACTGACACCAAGAGAGACACCAGGAAAGAGAGCGCAAGAGACCGTCAGAGGGGGGACCCCGACAGCTGCACCCTGGGGGGAGGGCAACAAGGTAGGAGATGTACCCCCGCCCCAAGTCTGACTCTGTCCCTGCACCCCGTCCTGTCTCCATGACCCCCAGATCTCTATAAACTTGTCCCCCCCCCTCCCCACTATTTCCACTTCTCCCCAACTCTCCCCAGGTCACCCCCGGTCTCCTGATATACCCCACGCCCCTATCACACAAGCTCAGCTCCCCCGCTGCTCAGTCTCTCTGTGATGTCTCGGAGGAGCGCTCTCGTATCTGTGTGTCATCTCCATCTCTCTCCAAAAGTCTCGTTTTTACTGGAAGTCTCTTGTAAATGTCTCTTTGTCACTCCTTGTTTTTCTTTTGTGTCACTCCTTGTCTCTTTTCATCGCGGTCTCTCGGTATGTCTCTTTTCCTCACGGCTTCTCGGTATGTCTCTTTTCATCGCGGTCTCTCGGTATGTCTCTTTTCCTCACGGCTTCTCGGTATGTCTCTTTTCATCGCGGTCTCTCGGTATGTCTCTTTTCCTCACGGCTTCTCGGTATGTCTCTTTTCATCGCGGTCTCTCGGTATGTCTCTTTTCCTCGCGGTCTCTTGGTATGTCTCTTTTCCTCGCGGTCTCTGGGTATGTCTCTTTTCCTCGTGGTCTCTCGGTATGTCTCTTTTCCTCGCGGTCTCTGGGTATGTCTCTTTTCCTTGCGGTTTCCCGGTATGTATCTTTTCCTCGTGGGCTCCCGGTAGGTCTCTTTTCCTTGTGGTTTCCCGGTATGTCTCTTTTCCTTGAGGTTTCCTGGTAGGTCCCTTTTCCTTGAGGTCTCCCGGTATGTCTCTTTTCCTTGAGGTTTCCCGGTAGGTGTCTTTTCCTTGCGGTTTCCCGATAGGTCTCTTTTCCTTGCGGTTTCCCGGTTTGGTCTCATTTCCTTGAGGTTTCCCCGGTAGGTCTCTTTTCCTTGCAGTCTCTTTTCCTCGCAGTCTCCCGGTAGGTCTCTTTTCCTTGTGGTTTCCCGGTATGTCTCTTTTCCTTGAGGTTTCCTGGTAGGTCCCTTTTCCTTGCGGTCTCCCGGTAGGTCTCTTTTCCTTGCGGTCTCCCGGTAGGTCTCTTTTCCTTGCGGTTTCCCGGTATGTCTCTTTTCCTTGAGGTTTCCTGGTTTGATCTCTTTTCCTTGCGGTTTCCCGGTAGGTCTCTTTTCCTTGCAGTCTCTTTTCCTCGCGGTCTCCCGGTAGGTCTCTTTTCCTCACAAGCTTCCGGTAGGTCTCTTTTCCACGTGGGTGTCTGTCTCTAGGTTTCCTATGTTTTGGGTGCCATGTTCTCCTCCCTCCCCTCCAGACAATGACTGACATCATCCATCCTGTTATCACCCAGCAGAGACAACTCCCATCATCCGCTATAGTGGATATTACACAGTCCTCACCGCCTAACACAGCCCGTACTCCACTACACGGTCCTCACCGCCTAACACAGCCCGTACTCCTCTACACGGGCCTCACCGCCTAACACAGCCCGTACTCCTCTACACGGGCCTCACCGCCTAACACAGCCCGTACTACACTACACGGTCCTCTCCGCCTAACACAGCCCGTACTCCTCTACACGGTCCTCACCGCCTAACACAGCCCGTACTCCTCTACACGGTCCTCACCGCCTAACACAGCCCGTACTCCTCTACACGGTCCTCACCGCCTAACACAGCCCGTACTCCTCTACACGGTCCTCACCGCCTAACACAGCCCGTACTCCTCTACACGGTCCTCACCGCCTAACACAGCCCGTACTCCTCTACACGGTCCTCACCGCCTAACACAGCCCGTACTCCTCTACACGGTCCTCACCGCCTAACACAGCCCGTACTCCACTACACGGTCCTCACCGCCTAACACAGCCCGTACTCCTCTACACGGGCCTCACCGCCTAACACAGCCCGTACTCCTCTACACGGGCCTCACCGCCTAACACAGCCCGTACTCCTCTACACGGGCCTCACCGCCTAACACAGCCCGTACTCCTCTACACGGGCCTCACCGCCTAACACAGCCCGTACTCCTCTACACGGTCCTCACCGAGTAACACAGCCCGTACTCCTCTACACGGGCCTCACCGCCTAACACAGCCCGTACTACACTACACGGTCCTCTCCGACTAACACAGCCCGTACTCCTCTACACGGTCCTCACCGCCTAACACAGCCCGTACTCCTCTACACGGGCCTCACCACCTAACACAGCCCGTACTCCTCTACACGGGCCTCACCGCCTAACACAGCCCGTACTACACTACACGGTCCTCTCCGCCTAACACAGCCCGTACTCCTCTACACGGTCCTCACCGCCTAACACAGCCCGTACTCCTCTACACGGTCCTCACCGCCTAACACAGCCCGTACTCCTCTACACGGTCCTCACCGCCTAACACAGCCCGTACTCCTCTACACGGTCCTCACCGAGTAACACAGCCCGTACTCCTCTACACGGTCCTCACCGCCTAACACAGCCCGTACTCCACTACACGGTCCTCACCGCCTAACACAGCCCGTACTCCACTACACGGTCCTCACCGCCTAACACAGCCCGTACTCCTCTACACGGGCCTCACCGCCTAACACAGCCCGTACTCCTCTACACGGGCCTCACCGCCTAACACAGCCCGTACTCCTCTACACGGTCCTCACCGCCTAACACAGCCCGTACTCCTCTACATGGTCCTCACCGAGTAACACAGCCCGTACTCCTCTACATGGTCCTCACCGAGTAACACAGCCCGTACTCCTCTACACGGTCCTCACCGAGTAACACAGCCCGTACTCCTCTACACGGGCCTCACCGAGTAACACAGCCCGTACTCCTCTACACGGGCCTCACCGCCTAACACAGCCCTTACTCCTCTACATGGTCCTCACCGCCTAACACAGCCCGTACTCCTCTACACGGTCCTCACCGCCTAACATAGCCCGTACTCCACTACACGGTCCTCACCGCCTAACACAGCCCGTACTACACTACACGGTCCTCACCGCCTAACACAGCCCGTACTCCACTACACGGTCCTCACCGAGTAACACAGCCCGTACTCCTCTACACGGTCCTCACCGCCTAACACAGCCCATACTCCTCTACACGGGCCTCACCGCCTAACACAGCCCGTACTACACTACACGGTCCTCTCCGCCTAACACAGCCCGTACTCCTCTACACGGTCCTCACCGCCTAACACAGCCCGTACTCCTCTATACGGTCCTCACCGCCTAACACAGCCCGTACTCCTCTACACGGTCCTCACCGCCTAACACAGCCCGTACTCCTCTATACGGTCCTCACCGCCTAACACAGCCCGTACTCCTCTACACGGTCCTCACCGAGTAACACAGCCCGTACTCCTCTACACGGTCCTCACCGCCTAACACAGCCCGTACTCCACTACACGGTCCTCACCGCCTAACACAGCCCGTACTCCACTACACGGTCCTCACCGCCTAACACAGCCCGTACTCCTCTACACGGGCCTCACCGCCTAACACAGCCCGTACTCCTCTACACGGGCCTCACCGCCTAACACAGCCCGTACTCCTCTACACGGGCCTCACCGCCTAACACAGCCCGTACTCCTCTACACGGGCCTCACCGCCTAACACAGCCCGTACTCCTCTACACGGTCCTCACCGCCTAACACAGCCCGTACTCCACTACACGGGCCTCACCGCCTAACACAGCCCGTACTCCACTACATGGTCCTCACCGCCTAACACAGCCCGTACTCCTCTACACGGGCCTCACCGCCTAACACAGCCCGTACTCCTCTACACGGGCCTCACCGCCTAACACAGCCCGTACTCCTCTACACGGACCTCACCGCCTAACATAGCCCGTACTCCACTACACGGTCCTCACCGCCTAACATAGCCCGTACTCCTCTACACGGTCCTCACCGCCTAACACAGCCCGTACTCCACTACACGGTCCTCGCTGCCTAACACAGCCTGTACTCCACTACACGGTCCTCACCGCCTAACACAGCCCGTACTCCTCTACACGGTCCTCGCCGCCTAACACAGCCCGTACTACACTACACGGGCCTCACCGCCTAACACAGCCTGTACTCCACTACATGGTCCTCACCGCCTAACACAGCCCGTACTCCTCTACACGGGCCTCACCGCCTAACACAGCCCGTACTCCTCTACACTGGCCTCACCGCCTAACACAACCCTTACTCCTCTACACGGTCCTCACACACCATGACAGTCCACCCATCCCCAACATGGTCCATACAGCTCAAAACTGTTTGCGCTTCCTAAGACTGACTGCACCCCACAACATGGTGCACCCCAACACACTCTGCACCTCCTAAACCTGGTCCACACAGCCCAGCTTCATAACTCGCTGCCCCCACCTACCAAGCTGTGACAGGTCTCCGTCTCACGCGTTGCTCTCCAGCAGTTACGGGGTTAACCCTACACCCCATCACCTGATTGACTTTACCCGGCACTGCTACATCTAGGGCGGCGGCGGCCTCTGATCTGCCACCTGATGTAGTGAAATGTGGTCAGACCGGTTGTGACCACCTTAGGGTGGAGGGCATCTATTAGGTGATACAGGTGGAGCAGGTCTGGCAGGGCATGCTGGGAGTTGTAGTTTTGCTGGAAGAGTTTGGGGAATGTAAGCGTCATTGCTGCTCTTACCACTAGGCGGCGCCCCTGGGGGACTTTGTATATTAGAGGAGTTGCCCCAGTGGCCCCCACGCTGGTCATGACCGTCTCTCTTCTTCTCCTACAGGTCGCCGGATGCATCAGGTAGCCGAGGACTAAACATGGCGGCTCCAGGTAGGGCTCCTCTGGGTTTGTTGGGGGCCCCTCTGTAGGTTGTGGTGACTCAGGATATGTCTCTTCTTGCCCAGGTTACCCCTCACCGGCCGCGGGATACCCGAGCCCACCGTATCCATCTGCGCCGTATCCCACCAGTCCTTCTGCTCCTCCTCCACCACCCACTCCTGGTTTCCATGACTACCCGGGGCCCGGCTGCAGCATCCCCCCTCAGCACCACATGCACCCCGCTCCTCACCCCCTGCCGGACCCTCCCCCCAGGGGGAGCACCATATATGCCAGTGAGCAGCGGGAGCGCCCCCAGTGCACTGGAGTACCTCAGCCAGGTAGGTACCACCACCACAACTACTCCCATCATGTGTGTGTCGGGGACCACAATGAGGGTTATTGTACTTGGATGGTCACAGGTAAAAAATATACAAAAAGTACAGACCCCCAGAGAGAAGGTATTATAGGGGCACTGTCACTATTATGGGGTGCTGTGACTGTCACTATTATGGGGCAATGTCACTATTATAGGGTGCTGTGACTGTCACTATTATGGGGTGCTGTGACTGTCACTATTATGGGGCGCTGTGGCTGTCACTATTATGGGGCACTGTGACTGTCACTATTATGGGGCAATGTCACTATTATAGGGTGCTGTGACTGTCACTATTATGGGGCGCTGTGGCTGTCACTATTATGGGGCGCTGTGACTGTCATTATTATGGGGCAATGCGACTGTCACTATTATGGGGTGCTGTGACTGTCACTATTATGGGGCGCTGTGGCTGTCACTATTATGGGGCACTGTGACTGTCACTATTATGGGGCAATGTCACTATTATGGGGTGCTGTGACTGTCACTATTATGGGGTGCTGTGGCTGTCACTATTATGGGGCACTGTGACTGTCACTATTATGGGGCAATGTCACTATTATGGGGTGCTGTGACTGTCACTATTATGGGGCGCTGTGGCTGTCACTATTATGGGGCGCTGTGACTGTCATTATTATGGGGCAATGCGACTGTCACTATTATGGGGTGCTGTGACTGTCACTATTATGGGGCGCTGTGGCTGTCACTATTATGGGGCACTGTGACTGTCACTATTATGGGGCAATGTCACTATTATGGGGTGCTGTGACTGTCACTATTATGGGGTGCTGTGGCTGTCACTATTATGGGGCACTGTGACTGTCACTATTATGGGGCAATGTCACTATTATGGGGTGCTGTGACTGTCACTATTATGGGGCGCTGTGACTGTCATTATTATGGGGCAATGCGACTGTCACTATTATGGGGCACTGCGACTGTCACTATTATGGGGGCAGTTGATGTGTACAGCTGTGCGGCACGCTGTGATGTGTACAGTTGTGCGGTGTGGACAGCTGTGTGGCATGTTGCGGTGTGTACAGTTGTGTGGCATGTTGCGGTGTGTACAGCTGTGCGGCACGCTGTGGTGTGTACCATTGTGCGGTGTGTACAGCTGTGCGGCACGCTGTGGTGTGTACCATTGTGCGGTGTGTACAGCTGTGTGGCACGCTGTGATGTGTACCATTGTGCGGTGTGTACAGCTGTGCGGCACGCTGTGGTGTGTACCATTGTGCGGTGTGTACAGCTGTGCGGCACGCTGTGGTGTGTACCATTGTGCGGTGTGTACAGCTGTGCGGCACACTGTGATATGTACCATTGTGCGGTGTGTACAGCTGTGCGGCACGCTGTGGTGTGTAGCATTGTGCGGTGTGTACAGCTGTGCGGCACGCTGTGATGTGTACCATTGTGCGGTGTGTACAGCTGTGTGGCACGCTGTGATATGTACAGTTGTGCGGTGTGTACAGCTGTGCGGCACGCGGTGGTGTGTACCATTGTGCGGTGTGTACAGCTGTGTGGCACGCTGTGGTGTGTACCATTGTGCGGTGTGTACAGCTGTGCGGCACGCTGTGGTGTGTACCATTGTGCGGTGTGTACAGCTGTGCGGCAAGCTGTGGTGTGTACCATTGTGCGGTGTGTACAGCTGTGCGGCACGCTGTGGTGTGTACCATTGTGCGGTGTGTACAGCTGTGCGGCACGCTGTGATATGTACAGTTGTGCGGTGTGTACAGCTGTGCGGCACGCTGTGGTGTGTACCATTGTGCGGTGTGTACAGCTGTGTGGCACGCTGTGATGTGTACCATTGTGCGGTGTGTACAGCTGTGTGGCACGCTGTGGTGTGTACCATTGTGCGGTGTGTACAGCTGTGCGGCACGCTGTGGTGTGTACCATTGTGCGGTGTGTACAGCTGTGCGGCAAGCTGTGGTGTGTACCATTGTGCGGTGTGTACAGCTGTGCGGCACGCGGTGGTGTGTACCATTGTGCGGTGTGTACAGCTGTGCGGCACGCTGTGGTGTGTACCATTGTGCGGTGTGTACAGCTGTGCGGCACGCTGTGGTGTGTACCATTGTGCGGTGTGTACAGCTGTGCGGCAAGCTGTGGTGTGTACCATTGTGCGGTGTGTACAGCTGTGCGGCACGCTGTGGTGTGTACCATTGTGCGGTGTGTACAGCTGTGCGGCACGCTGTGATATGTACAGTTGTGCGGTGTGTACAGCTGTGCGGCACGCTGTGGTGTGTACCATTGTGCGGTGTGTACAGCTGTGCGGCACGCTGTGGTGTGTACCATTGTGCGGTGTGTACAGCTGTGTGGCACGCTGTGGTGTGTACCATTGTGCGGTGTGTACAGCTGTGCGGCACGCTGTGGTGTGTACCATTGTGCGGTGTGTACAGCTGTGCGGCACGCTGTGGTGTGTACCATTGTGCGGTGACCACTTCCTCCTCTCAGATTTCACTGCGGTTTATTATGGGGGGGAGGGGACATTCCTAGCACAAGAGTCAGCTGAGGAGCGTCTGTGGGAGGATGGAAACTGCAGAGCAGGATGATGGGGGTGATAGTGAACAAAGAGCAGAAATTCTCTGACTCCAGCTGCCGATCCCCTGTACAGATTCCAGCAGAGTTGTCATAGGGACAGAGGTCAGTGCCAGGAGCCTCCATAATGGCGTCCTCAGCCTCACCCGGGAGGGAAGTTGTTGGGTCACTAATAATGAATCGGCCAAACCCAGATTGTACAGAACCCGCCCGATCCTCAATTATGGAGCGGCTGACCCCCATCCTGGACACTCACCGGTCACTGACCTTCCCCCTGTCATGTGACTGTAGAGGGTCGGCACAGTGGACATATTCTAGTCATGTGACCAGTGTGTATATATATATATATATATATACATATATCTATATTATCTGCTGTCGTCTCCTCCTGATTTTCTCTCTGATCTTCTTTCTTTATTCAGATAGACCAAATATTAATCCACCAAAAAACAGAACTGCTAGAAGGTAGGTGACCATGGGAGGGGGCAACAGGGGAAATACACCAAAGAAATTACCTCCCAACATATATCTGATATATCCTCCTAATCCTCCTATCTGATATATCCTCCTAATCCTCATATCTGATATATCCTCCTAATCCTCATATCTGATATATCCTCCTAATCCTCATATCTGATATATCCTCCTAATCCTCATATCTGATATATCCCTCTAATCCTCCTATCTGATATATCCCTCTAATCCTCCTATCTGATATATCCTCCTAATCCTCATATCTGATATATCCTCCTAATCCTCATATCTGATATATCCTCCTAATCCTCCTATCTGATATATCCCTCTAATCCTCCTATCTGATATATCCCCCTAATCCTCCTATCTGATATATCCCCCTAATCCTCCTATCTGATATATCCCTCTAATCCTCCTATCTGATATATCCCCCTAATCCTCCTATCTGATATATCCTCCTAATCCTCATATCTGATATATCCCTCTAATCCTCCTATCTGATATATCCCTCTAATCCTCCTATCTGATATATCCTCCTAATCCTCATATCTGATATATCCTCCTAATCCTCATATCTGATATATCCTCCTAATCCTCCTATCTGATATATCCCTCTAATCCTCCTATCTGATATATCCCCCTAATCCTCCTATCTGATATATCCTCCTAATCCTCATATCTGATATATCCCTCTAATCCTCCTATCTGATATATCCCTCTAATCCTCCTATCTGATATATCCCTCTAATCCTCCTATCTGATATATCCTCCTAATCCTCATATCTGATATATCCTCCTAATCCTCATATCTGATATATCCTCCTAATCCTCCTATCTGATATATCCCCCTAATCCTCCTATCTGATATATCCCTCTAATCCTCATATCTGATATATCCCCCTAATCCTCCTATCTGATATATCCTCCTAATCCTCATATCTGATATATCCCTCTAATCCTCCTATCTGATATATCCTCCTAATCCTCCTATCTGATATATCCTCCTAATCCTCATATCTGATATATCCCCCTAATCCTCCTATCTGATATATCCCCCTAATCCTCATATCTGATATATCCCCCTAATCCTCCTATCTGATATATCCTCCTAATCCTCTTATCTGATATATCCCCCTAATCCTCCTATCTGATATATCCCCCTAATCCTCATATCTGATATATCCCCCTAATCCTCCTATCTGATATATCCTCCTAATCCTCATATCTGATATATCCTCCTAATCCTCCTATCTGATATATCCTCCTAATCCTCCTATCTGATATATCCTCCTAATCCTCATATCTGATATATCCTCCTAATCCTCCTATCTGATATATCCCCCTAATCCTCCTATCTGATATATCCTCCTAATCCTCATATCTGATATATCCCCCTAATCCTCATATCTGATATATCCCTCTAATCCTCCTATCTGATATATCCTCCTAATCCTCCTATCTGATATATCCCTCTAATCCTCCTATCTGATATATCCCCCCTAATCCTCCTATCTGATATATCCCTCTAATCCTCATATCTGATATATCCCCCTAATCCTCATATCTGATATATCCCCCTAATCCTCCTATCTGATATATCCCTCTAATCCTCCTATCTGATATATCCCTCTAATCCTCCTATCTGATATATCCCTCTAATCCTCATATCTGATATATCCTCCTAATCCTCATATCTGATATATCCCCCTAATCCTCATATCTGATATATCCCCCTAATCCTCATATCTGATATATCCTCCTAATCCTCCTATCTGATATATCCCTCTAATCCTCCTATCTGATATATCCTCCTAATCCTCATATCTGATATATCCCTCTAATCCTCATATCTGATATATCCTCCTAATCCTCCTATCTGATATATCCCCCTAATCCTCATATCTGATATATCCCTCTAATCCTCCTATCTGATATATCCTCCTAATCCTCCTATCTGATATATCCCTCTAATCCTCCTATCTGATATATCCCTCTAATCCTCCTATCTGATATATCCCTCTAATCCTCATATCTGATATATCCTCCTAATCCTCATATCTGATATATCCCCCTAATCCTCATATCTGATATATCCCCCTAATCCTCCTATCTGATATATCCCCCTAATCCTCCTATCTGATATATCCTCCTAATCCTCATATCTGATATATCCTCCTAATCCTCATATCTGATATATCCTCCTAATCCTCATATTGCAATAACACAATACATAGCTGCCGATGCGTGTCACCTGTCACCACGCGGGCCGGTCGGAGATAGTTGGAGGGCCAGATGTGGCCCGCAGGCCGTACAATGCCCAGGCTCTTCCTAATATCCGATATATCCTCCACCTCCCCTCTCCTCAGCCTGATGTCTGTATCTTCTGTGTGATATTTACCTCTTATACATCTCCTCTCTCAGCTGTTACGGGTTTTGAGACATGCAATCAGTATGAGTTACGAAACATTATGGGTCAGCGGATATTCACTGCGCAGGAGAGGAGTACAGTGTGCGCCCGATGGTGCTGCGGGTCACTCCGCCCGCTAACTCTGCAAATATGCGACTACACTGGACGGGAGGTCATCCACTTCATCCGCCCCCTGAAATGTACCAGCTGCTGCTTCCCCTGCTGTTTACAAGAGGTAAAGTATCCCCAACAACTCTGCTCTACACCTCTACCCCGTACTGACCGCACACACAACCCTACACTACACCGCCACGCCGTACTGACCTCACACACAGCTCTACACTACACCTCTACCCCGTACTGACCGCACACACAACCCTACACTACACCGCCACGCCGTACTGACCTCACACACAATCCTACACTACACCAACACCCTGTACTGACCTCACATAGTACCCTACACTACACCTCCACACCGTACTGACCTCACATACTACCCTACACTACACCTCCACCCCGTACTGACCTCCCATACTACCCTACACTACACCTCCACCCCGTACTGACCTCCCATACTACCCTACACTACACCTCCACCCCGTACTGACCTCCCATACTACCCTACACTACACCTCCACACCGTACTGACCTCACATACTACCCTACACTACACCTCCACCCCGTACTGACTGCACACACAACCCTACACTACACCGCCACGCCGTACTGTCTTCACACACAACCCTACACTACACCTCCACCCCGTACTGTCCGCACACACAGCCCTACACTACACCTCCATCCCGTACTGACCTCACACACAACCCTACACTACACCTCCACCCCGTACTCACCGCACACACAATCCTACACTACACCTCCACCCCAAAAATGAAAAAGCAAATGGAAAGAAAAGACATAAAGGGGGTCTGGGAGGGGCTTAAGTCAATTTCGGGTCATAAACAGTCTGTCTGCCAGATTGAGGCAGATGTTAATTGGCTTAATGAACTAAACCTATTCTTCAACAGATTTGATCACACACCAGCTCCTCCCACCCCAGAATGTCCTTCAGCTCCCCTCACCACAATGACTTCACCCCATTCACCCCATGCGGCCACTTCCCAACAGACCAGTAAATCCAGAAATCTGTCTTTATCTGGCCACAGTCTGACCTTCACACGGGCCCAGGTGAGGAAGGAGATGAAAAAGATCAAGGCGAGGAAAGCCGCAGGGCCAGATGACATCAGTGCAAGGCTAATTAAGACTTGCGGGGACCAGCTGTGTGGTATAATTACATATATGTATAATATGAGCCTGAGGCAGGAAATAGTCCCTGAATTATGGAAATCTTCTTGTGTGGTACCAGTTCCAAAGAAACCTCACCCTATGGACCTCAACGACTACAGACCTGTAGCACTGACATCCCACCTGATGAAGATCTTGGAGAGATTGGTTCTCACACATCTTCGCCCTCTAGTGAGCCCCGCTATGGACCCACTCCAGTTTGCTTATCGGCCGGGCATTGGGGTAGATGATGCCATCATCCATCTTCTGCACAGGGCTCTGTCTCACCTGGAGAAACCAGGGAACACAGTGAGAATAATGTTCTTTGACTTCTCCAGTGCTTTTAACACCATACAGCCCAGGTTATTGAGGGACAAGCTGGGCCTTGCTGGAGTGGACCACCACCTCTCCAACTGGATCCTAGACTACCTCACAAATCGACCTCAATACGTGAGAGCCCGAGACTGTGTGTCAGGTACCGTGATCTGTAATACGGGGGCACCTCAGGGTACGGTTCTCGCCCCTTTCCTCTTCACACTGTACACTGCTGATTTTAGGTGCTCTCATCCAGCTGCTACCTACAGAAGTATTCTGACGACTCTGCAATAGTGGGTCTCATCACAGATGATGATGACAAGGAGTACAGAGAACTGAACCGGGATTTTGTGGACTGGTGCCACCGGAACCACCTGAAGATTAACGCGGGGAAGACCAAGGAGATGGTGGTGGACTTCCGCAAAGGTAGATGCCCTCCTAAACCAGTGGACATCCTGGGGACGGGCATCGAGATTGTGAACACCTATAAGTACCTGGGTTTGCTCCTTAATAATAAGCTGGACTGGGCAGATCATATGGAGGCCCTGTACAGGAAGGGCCACAGCAGGCTCTACCTGCTTAGGAAACTGAGAGCCTTTGGAATCCGGGGGGCACTTCTTAGAACTTTCTTCAACTCGGTAGTGGCATCAGCCATCTTCTTTGGAGTGGCCTGCTGGGGGAGCAGTATATCAACCAGGGACAGAAATAAACTTGACAAGCTGATTAGAAGGGCCAGCTCTGTCCTGGGGAGCCCACTGGACCCAGTGCAGGTGGTGGGTGACAGAAGGATACTGTCCGTGGTGAGCTCCATGCAGAAGAAGAAGTCCCATCCCATGCATGAGACTGTGATCGCGCTGAGCAGTACTGTCAGTGACCGACTGCTCCACCCTAGGTGTGAGAAGGAGCGCTATCGGAAGTCTTTCCTCCCCACCGCGGTTAGGCTGTACAACCAACACCGACCTAAGCGGAGATCATTACACACAGAGAACTGAAATATCTCTCTGCCTGTTATATCCCCCCCCCCCCCCTCTGCTACGTCCTATCTGTCTGTCTGCTATCAATGTAATGCCTCTCACCTTGGAACATTCCTGTACATGTTGTATTTGTATTTGTATCTGCTTATCTTATCTTTGCTGCTGTAACACACTGAATTTCCCCATTGTGGGACTATTAAAGGACTATTATTATACTCACTGCACACAGAATCCTACACTACACCTCCACCCTGTACTGACCTCACACACAACCCTACACTACACCGCCACGCCGTACTGACCTCACACACAGCTCTACACTACACCTCCACCCTGTACTGACCACACACAAAATCATACACTACACCTCCACCCCGTACTGACCTCACACACAACCCTACACTACACCGCCACGCCGTACTGACCTCACACACAGCTCTACACTACACCTCCACCCCGTACTGACCGCACACACAACCCTACACTACACCTCCACCCCGTACTTACCTCCCATACTACCGTACACTACACCTCCACCCCGTACTGACCGCACACACAACCCTACACTACACCTCCACCCCGTACTTACCTCCCATACTACCCTACACTACACCTCCACCCCGTACTGACCTCACATACAACCCTACACTACACCTCCACCCCGTACTGACCTCACACACAGCTCTACACTACACCTCCACCCCGTACTGACCTCCCATATTACCCTACACTACACCTCCACCCCGTACTGACCTCCCATACTACCCTACACTACACCTCCACCCCGTACTAACCTCACACACAATCCTACACTACACCTCCACCCCGTACTGACCTCACACACAGCCCTACACTACACCTCCACCCCGTACTGACCTCCCATACTAACCTACACTACACCTCCACCCCGTACTGACCTCCCATACAACCCTACACTACACCTCCACCCCGTACTGACCGCACATACTACCCTACATTACACCTCCACCCCGTACTGACCTCACATACTACCCTACACTACACCTCCACCCCGTACTGACCTCACATACAACCCTACACTACACCTCCACCCCGTACTGACCTCACATACTAACCTACACTACACCTCCACCCCGTACTGACCTCCCATACAACCCTACACTACACCTCCACCCCGTACTGACCGCACATACTACCCTACATTACACCTCCACCCCGTACTGACCTCACATACTACCCTACACTACACCTCCACCCCGTACTGACCTCACATACAACCCTACACTACACCTCCACCCCGTACTGACCTCACACACAGCTCTACACTACACCTCCACCCCGTACTGACCTCCCATATTACCCTACACTACACCTCCACCCCGTACTGACCTCCCATACTACCCTACACTACACCTCCACCCCGTACTGACCTCCCATATTACCCTACACTACACCTCCACCCCGTACTGACCTCCCATACTACCCTACACTACACCTCCACCCCGTACTAACCTCACACACAATCCTACACTACACCTCCACCCCGTACTGACCTCACACACAGCCCTACACTACACCTCCACCCCGTACTGACCTCCCATACTAACCTACACTACACCTCCACCCCGTACTGACCTCCCATACAACCCTACACTACACCTCCACCCCGTACTGACCGCACATACTACCCTACATTACACCTCCACCCCGTACTGACCTCACATACTACCCTACACTACACCTCCACCCCGTACTGACCTCACATACAGCTCTACACTAAACCTCCACCCTGTACTGACCGAACACACAACCCTACACTACACCTCCACCCTGTACTGACCTCACATACAACCCTACACTACACCTCCACCTCGTACTGACCTCACATACTACCCTACATTACACCTCCACCCTGTACTGACCTCACATACAGCTGTACACTACACCTCCACCCCGTACTGACCTCCCATACTACCCTACACTACACCTCCACCCCGTACTGACCTCCCATACAACCCTACACTACACCTCCACCCCGTACTGACCTCACATACTACCCTACATTACACCTCCACCCCGTACTGACCTCACATACTACCCTACACTACACCTCCACCCCGTACTGACCTCACATACAGCTCTACACTAAACCTCCACCCTGTACTGACCGAACACACAACCCTACACTACACCTCCACCCCGTACTGACCTCACATACAACCCTACACTACACCTCCATCTCGTACTGACCTCACATACTACCCTACATTACACCTCCACCCTGTACTGACCTCACATACAGCTGTACACTACACCTCCACCCCGTACTGACCTCCCATACTACCCTACACTACACCTCCACCCCGTACTGACCTCCCATACTACCCTACACTACACCTCCACCCCGTACTGACCTCCCATACTACCCTACACTACACCTCCACCCCGTACTGCCCTCCCATACTACCCTACACTACACCTCCACCCCGTACTGACCTCCCATACTACCCTACACTACACCTCCACCCCGTACTGACCTCCCATACTACCCTACACTACACCTCCACCCCGTACTGACCGCACACACAGCCCTACACTACACCGCCACCCCATACTGACCTCACATACTACCCTACACTACACCGCCACCCCGTACTGACCTCCCATACTAACCTACACTACACCTCCACCCCGTACTGACCTCCCATACTACCCTACACTACACCTCCACCCCGTACTGACCTTCCATACTACCCTACACTACACCTCCACCCCGTACTGACCTCACACACAGCTCTACACTACACCTCCACCCCCGTACTGACCGCACACACAACCCTACACTACACCTCCACCCCGTACTTACCTCCCATACTACCGTACACTACACCTCCACCCCGTACTGACCTCACACACAGCTCTACACTACACCTCCACCCCGTACTGACCGCACACACAACCCTACACTACACCTCCACCCCGTACTTACCTCCCATACTACCGTACACTACACCTCCACCCCGTACTGACCTCACATACTACCCTACACTACACCTCCACCCCGTACTGACCTCACATACAACCCTACACTACACCTCCACCCCGTACTGACCTCACACACAGCTCTACACTACACCTCCACCCCGTACTGACCTCCCATATTACCCTACACTACACCGTCACCCCGTACTGACCTCACATACAGCTGTACACTACACCTCCACCCCGTACTGACCTCCCATACTACCCTACACTACACCTCCACCCCGTACTAACCTCACACACAATCCTACACTACACCTCCACCCCGTACTGACCTCACACACAGCCCTACACTACACCTCCACCCCGTACTGACCTCCCATACTACCCTACACTACACCTCCACCCCGTACTGACCTCCCATACAACCCTACACTACACCTCCACCCCGTACTGACCGCACATACTACCCTACATTACACCTCCACCCCGTACTGACCTCACATACTACCCTACACTACACCTCCACCCCGTACTGACCTCACATACAGCTCTACACTAAACCTCCACCCCGTACTGACCAAACACACAGCTCTACACTACACCTCCACCCCCGTACTGACCTCACATACAACCCTACACTACACCTCCACCTCGTACTGACCTCACACACAATCCTACACTACACCTCCACCTCGTACTGACCTCACATACTACCCTACATTACACCTCCACCCTGTACTGACCTCACATACAGCTGTACACTACACCTCCACCCCGTACTGACCTCCCATACTACCCTACACTACACCTCCACCCCGTACTGACCTCCCATACTACCCTACACTACACCTCCACCCCGTACTGCCCTCCCATACTACCCTACACTACACCTCCACCCCGTACTGACCTCCCATACTACCCTACACTACACCTCCACCCCGTACTGACCTCCCATACTACCCTACACTACACCTCCACCCCGTACTGACCTCACACACAGCCCTACACTACACCTCCACCCCGTACTGACCTCACATACTACCCTACACTACACCGCCACCCCGTACTGACCGCACACACAGCCCTACACTACACCGCCACCCCGTACTGACCTCACATACTACCCTACACTACACCGCCACCCCGTACTGACCTCCCATACTAACCTACACTACACCTCCACCCCGTACTGACCTCCCATACTACCCTACACTACACCTCCACCCCGTACTGACCTCACACACAGCTCTACACTACACCTCCACCCCGTACTGACCTCCCATACTACCCTACACTACACCTCCACCCCGTACTGACCTCCCATACTACCCTACACTACACCTCCACCCCGTACTAACCTCACACACAGCTCTACACTACACCTCCACCCCGTACTGACCTCCCATACTACCCTACACTACACCTCCACCCCGTACTGACCTCACATACTACCCTACACTACACCGCCACCCCGTACTGACCTCCCATACTAACCTACACTACACCTCCACCCCGTACTGACCTCCCATACTACCCTACACTACACCTCCACCCCGTACTGACCTCACACACAGCTCTACACTACACCTCCACCCCGTACTTACCTCCCATACTACCCTACACTACACCTCCACCCCGTACTTACCTCCCATACTACCCTACACTACACCTCCACCCCGTACTGACCTCCCATACTACCCTACACTACACCGCCACCCCGTACTGACCTCCCATACTACCCTACACTACACCTCCACCCCCGTACTGACCTCCCATACTACCCTACACTACACCTCCACCCCGTACTAACCTCACACACAGCTCTACACTACACCTCCACCCCGTACTGACCTCCCATACTACCCTACACTACACCTCCACCCCGTACTGACCTCCCATACTACCCTACACTACACCTCCACCCCGTACTGACCTCCCCATACTACCCTACACTACACTTCCACCCCGTACTGACCGCACACACAGCCCTACACTACACCTCCACCCCGTACTGACCTCACACACAGCCCTACACTACACCTCCACCCTGTACTGACCAAACACACAGCTCTACACTACACCGCCACCCCGTACTGACCTCACATACTACCCTACACTACACCTCCACCCCGTACTGACCTCACATACAACCCTACACTACACCTCCACCTCGTACTGACCTCACACACAATCCTACACTACACCTCCACCTCGTACTGACCTCACATACTACCCTACATTACACCTCCACCCTGTACTGACCTCACATACAGCTGTACACTACACCTCCACCCCGTACTGACCTCCCATACTACCCTACACTACACCTCCACCCCGTACTGACCTCCCATACTACCCTACACTACACCTCCACCCCGTACTGCCCTCCCATACTACCCTACACTACACCTCCACCCCGTACTGACCTCCCATACTACCCTACACTACACCTCCACCCCGTACTGACCTCCCATACTACCCTACACTACACCTCCACCCTGTACTGACCGCACACACAGCCCTACACTACACCGCCACCCCGTACTGACCTCACATACTACCCTACACTACACCGCCACCCCGTACTGACCTCCCATACTAACCTACACTACACCTCCACCCCGTACTGACCTCCCATACTACCCTACACTACACCTCCACCCCGTACTGACCTCACACACAGCTCTACACTACACCTCCACCCCGTACTGACCTCCCATACTACCCTACACTACACCTCCACCCCCCGTACTGACCTCACATACTACCCTACACTACACCTCCACCCCGTACTAACCTCACACACAGCTCTACACTACACCTCCACCCCGTACTGACCTCCCATACTACCCTACACTACACCTCCACCCCGTACTGACCTCACATACTACCCTACACTACACCGCCACCCCCGTACTGACCTCCCATACTAACCTACACTACACCTCCACCCCGTACTGACCTCCCATACTACCCTACACTACACCTCCACCCCGTACTGACCTCACACACAGCTCTACACTACACCTCCACCCCGTACTTACCTCCCATACTACCCTACACTACACCTCCACCCCGTACTTACCTCCCATACTACCCTACACTACACCTCCACCCCGTACTGACCTCCCATACTACCCTACACTACACCGCCACCCCCGTACTGACCTCCCATACTACCCTACACTACACCTCCACCCCGTACTGACCTCCCATACTACCCTACACTACACCTCCACCCCGTACTAACCTCACACACAGCTCTACACTACACCTCCACCCCGTACTGACCTCCCATACTACCCTACACTACACCTCCACCCCGTACTGACCTCCCCATACTACCCTACACTACACCTCCACCCCGTACTGACCTCACATACTACCCTACACTACACTTCCACCCCGTACTGACCGCACACACAGCCCTACACTACACCTCCACCCCGTACTGACCTCACACACAGCCCTACACTACACCTCCACCCTGTACTGACCAAACACACAGCTCTACACTACACCGCCACCCCGTACTGACCTCACATACTACCCTACACTACACCTCCACCCCGTACTGACCTCACACACAATCCTACACTACACCTCCACCCCGTACTGACCTCACACACAGCTCTACACTACACCTCCACCCCGTACTGACCTCACATACTACCCTACACTACACCTCCACCCCGTACTGACCTCACATACTACCCTACACTACACCTCCGCCCTGTATCACTCTGCTATTCCAGTCCTGACCGCACACACAGCTCTATATTACGCCCCTTGTTTGTATTTGGGCAGCTTGAGGTCCAGAGCCCCCCCGGGTCACACCATTGGGTACGTTGTGCAGAGCTGGCATCCGTTTGTCCCCAAGTATTGTCTCCTCACTGAGAGTCGGGAGCCGGTGTTGAAGGTGGTCGGTCCGTGTCTGATGTCCAGTTGCTGTGGAGATGTGAACTTCCAGGTGAGAGAAGGCGAGGACCAGGGGTCTTCTGTATGGTCCTGGATGACCAGCTTAAAGGGAGTGGGAGGTGTTATGGTTACTAAGCTAACGCCAGTGCCAGGGTGGGGACTTAAAGACATATGTAGACATGTCATTGTGGCCGCAGATAGAATTATATGCTATGCAAATAAGGTTGCAAGTGCCCCAAGGGCGGTCCCAGGGTCAGGAAGTGTTCAGGCCCTCCTGAGTAAAAGCTGCTTAATCCTTCCGATGAAGTCCAAGAAAGTAGATCCATCAAACAAGACCAAGGGTGGAGATGGACAGGAAGAAGTCAAGATAGCCGGAGCACTTATAGAGCTTGAGACCGCCCTCGGAGCACACAAGAGGAAACCCCCGGTGGGGTATTAGACATATGGCAGCTCATTCCCACTAATAGTCAGCAGGTTCATGCTCAGCTTAACCTTTCTCTTTTTCTTCTTCCTCCATGTCCTGTGTTGTCCACCTTCTCTTCTTCATCCTGTGTCCCCTATCCTCTTCTTCCTCTTCTTTTTCCCTCTTCTTCCTCCATGTCCTGTGTTGTCCACCTTCTCTTCTTCATCCTGTGTCCCCTATCCTCCTCTTCCTCTTCTTTTTTTCCTCTTCTTCCTCCATGTCCTGTGTTGTCCACCTTCTCTTCTTCATCCTGGGTCCTCTATCCTCCTCTTCCTCTTCTTTTTTTCCTCTTCTTCCTCCATGTCCTGTGTTGTCCACCTTCTCTTCTTCATCCTGTGTCCCCTATCCTCTTCTTCCTCTTCTTTTTTCCCCTCTTCTTCCTCCATGTCCTGTGTTGTCCACCTTCTCTTCTTCATCCTGTGTCCCCTATCCTCCTCTTCCTCTTCTTTTTTCCTCTTCTTCCTCCATGTCCTGTGTTGTCCACCTTCTCTTCTTCATCCTGGGTCCTCTATCCTCCTCTTCCTCTTCTTTTTTTCCTCTTCTTCCTCCATGTCCTGTGTTGTCCACCTTCTCTTCTTCATCCTGTGTCCCCTATCCTCTTCTTCCTCTTCTTTTTTTCCTCTTCTTCCTCCATGTCCTGTGTTGTCCACCTTCTCTTCTTCATCCTGGGTCCTCTATCCTCCTCTTCCTCTTCTTTTTTTCCTCTTCTTCCTCCATGTCCTGTGTTGTCCACCTTCTCTTCTTCATCCTGTGT
Organism: Leptodactylus fallax; assembly: GCA_947044405.1. Lineage (NCBI taxonomy): Eukaryota > Metazoa > Chordata > Amphibia > Anura > Leptodactylidae > Leptodactylus > Leptodactylus fallax. The sequence continues at coordinate 109,840 of CAMRHE010001201.1, read as the reverse complement.
CCCCTATCCTCTTCTTCCTCTTCTTTTTTTCCTCTTCTTCCTCCATGTCCTGTGTTGTCCACCTTCTCTTCTTCATCCTGGGTCCTCTATCCTCCTCTTCCTCTTCTTTTTTCCTCTTCTTCCTCCATGTCCTGTGTTGTCCACCTTCTCTTCTTCATCCTGTGTCCCCTATCCTCTTCTTCCTCTTCTTTTTTTCCTCTTCTTCCTCCATGTCCTGTGTTGTCCACCTTCTCTTCTTCATCCTGGGTCCTCTATCCTCCTCTTCCTCTTCTTCCTCCATGTCCTGTGTTGTCCACCTTCTCTTCTTCTTCCTGTGTCCCCTATCCTCCTCTTCCTCTTCTTTTTTTCCTCTTCTTCCTCCATGTCCTGTGTTGTCCACCTTCTCTTCTTCATCCTGGGTCCTCTATCCTCCTCTTCCTCTTCTTTTTTTCCTCTTCTTCCTCCATGTCCTTTGTTGTCCACCTTCTCTTCTTCATCCTGGGTCCTCTATCCTCCTCTTCCTCTTCTTTTTTTCCTCTTCTTCCTCCATGTCCTTTGTTGTCCACCTTCTCCTCTTCATCTTTGGTACTCTTTTTTTATTCTCCTATTCCTCTTCTTTTTCCCCCACTCCTTTGTCTGCTTCTTCCTCTTCCTTATCCTCCTCTTTCATCTCCCTCATGGTCTGCAGTATCTTCCATGTCTTCTTCATCCTAAGTCCTTATCCTTCATCTTCCTCTTCTTCTTTACCTTCCTCCATGTTCTGCACTGTTGTCCATCTCTTCTTCTTTCGGAGTCTTCTTTCTCTTGTTTCCTCCCTCCACTCTTACTTGGTGACCTTCACCAGACCTTAATAGTCCTTTTTACCATCCTCATTGGTCATGTTCCTCCTCGGATATTCTCCTCCTCTTTACTTCATTCTGATAGAAAGGTCTGGAAGGAACGTCTCCACACCTCATCAAATATTTTATTTCCCATTTTTTCCCAGCCATTCATCTTTTTCCCCTCAGCATTGTTCCTCTTCTTCTCTCCGTCATGTCTTCTCAGTCATTGCTACCATCTCATCTCATTACCCCACTCTTTCTCCATCCGTTAGGTTAAACCACTGTGTGAGTCTCGTAGTGTGGGCCGGATCAGTAAGCAGTGGTCTGGACTGCCCAAGGAAATATTCACCGATGCCGATAACTTTGGGATCCAGTTCCCTAAAGATCTCGACGTAAAGATGAAGGCAGTGCTCATTGGAGCTTGCTTCGTACTGGTAAGTCCTTCTATAAAATCTTTAGCATGAGGTCTACCATGGGGTTGTTGGTCTGAGGTCTAGTATGGGGTCGTTGGTCTGAGGTCTAGTATGGGTTTGTTGGTCTGAGGTCTAGTATGGGGATGTTGGTCTGAGGTCTAGTATGGGGTCGTTGGTCTGAGGTCTAGTATGGGGTCGTTGGTCTGAGGTCTAGTATGGGGTCGTTGGTCTGAGGTCTAGTATGGGGTCGTTGGTCTGAGGTCTAGTATGGGGTCCTTGGTCTGAGGTCTAGTATGGGGTCGTTGGTCTGAGGTCTAGTATGGGGTCGTTGGTCTGAGGTCTAGTATGGGGTCGTTGGTCTGAGGTCTAGTATGGGGTCGTTGGTCTGAGGTCTAGTATGGGGTCCTTGGTCTGAGGTCTAGTATGGGGTCGTTGGTCTGAGGTCTAGTATGGGGTCGTTGGTCTGAGGTCTAGTATGGGGATGTTGGTCTGAGGTCTAGTATGGGGTCGTTGGTCTGAGGTCTAGTATGGGGTCGTTGGTCTGAGGTCTAGTATGGGGTTGTTGGTCTGAGGTCTAGTATGGGGTCGTTGGTCTGAGGTCTAGTATGGGGTCGTTGGTCTGAGATTTAGTATGGGGTCGTTGGTCTGAGGTCTAGTATGGGGATGTTGGTCTGAGGTCTAGTATGGGGTCGTTGGTCTGAGGTCTAGTATGGGGTCGTTGGTCTGAGGTCTAGTATGGGGATGTTGGTCTGAGGTCTAGTATGGGGTCATTGGTCTGAGGTCTAGTATGGGGATGTCTGGGGTCTAGTATGGGGTCGTTGGTCTGAGGTCTAGTATGGGGATGTCTGGGGTCTAGTATGGGGTCGTTGGTCTGAGGTCTAGTATGGGGTCGTTGGTATGTGGTCTAGTATGGGGTCATTGGTATTAGGTCTGCTAAAAGGTTGTGATTTGGTCTGAGGTCTAGTATGGGGTCATTGGTCTGAGGTTTGCTATGGGGTTGTGATTTGGGGTCATTGGTCTGAGGTCTAGTATGGGGTCATTGGTCTGAGGTTTGCTATGGGGTTGTGATTTGGGGTCGTTGGTCTGAAGTCCGCTATTTTGTTGTGTTTTGGAGTCTGCTATGAGATTATTTGTTCTGAGGACTACTAGGATCTAGGCATAAAATCTCTTACACCAGATTTATCACAGTGTCTGATACTGCACCAGATTTATCATAGTGTCTGATACCGCACCAGATTTATCACAGTGTCTGATGCTGCACCAGATTTATCACAGTGTCTGATGCTGCATCAGATTTATCACAGTGTCCGATGCTGCACCAGATTTATCACAGTGTCTGATGCTGCATCAGATTTATCACCGATGCTGTTTGACAGTCTGGTGCACTATTACACTGTCTAATCCAGGGGTCAGCAACCTTCAGAACTCCAGCTACTGTGAAACAACAACTCCCAACATGCTCCATTCACTTCCATGGAAGTTCGAAGAACAACAGAACAGGTATACCTGCTGGGAGTTGTAGTTTTACAACAGCTGGAGTGCTGAAGGTTGCCTACCCCTGGTCTAGTGTAACTTTCCACCACTTATTAGTTGGCTTAGTTTGCGCATTGTCCAATATTTTGGCCCAGTAACCTTCGGACAACCGCTATATCCTGGTTGCCAATGCACTGTGACCTCTCCTTCCCGTTTTCTCTCTCCAGGATTACGCCTTTTTCGAGAGGTCGCGAAGTAAGAAGGAGCGCCACACGGTGATCGGCTGAGCGCGCCGGATTCTGCCACTAATGCCTTAAGCTCCTCCCTGCAGTTTACACCCGTGTTACCCCTCTCCATGTATACAGACATTTACACGTAATCTCTGTATGAGCTGCCGTGTTTTCTACAGACAAGTCTATTATATTATATAAACATGTATGTGATAATAAATATTACTACTCTGTACGCTGCAGCCCCGGAGTCATCACCATGGAAGCGCCTCCCCTCTATCATCTCACCCCAATGTCATGTGTATTGCCCTGATGATGGATGATTGGGGTGTGTGCGATCCCCTGTGCTTTATACTTCTGCTGCTCTCACCAGATGCCGTCCTCGCTGCGCCCTCTGCTGCCACCATGTGACTCAAACAGTGTTGGAATGGGATGTTTAGGGCCCACCAGTGGAATTGTTTGTAGGGGCCCACCGCCAGGGCTCCTGCAGATCAGCTGTACCGACACAGTGCAGCTACAGGTAATAACAATGCCATACTGCACACCCGCCATACAATGTGCACCACTGCACTACCTAAACCCACTGCTACACCCAGTAAGGCCAGCGAGCAGCACAGCGCCTGGAATTGTTACCATTACCTGTAGTTGCACTGTCCCGGTACAGCTGATCTGCAGGGGTCCTGGTTGTCAGATACTGCAGATGTAATATTGATATTGGACAAGAAGGATAAACCTTTTGAAGAGGATGTCCAGGAATTGGAGCAACCCATGTGGCGGATGGAAGGGGTAAGATAAAATCATATTCCCCTGTCCCCGGTGCTCCGGTGTCCTCACAGCATGGTCCGGTCCTGCAGCTCGGCTGTCTTCTTTTGCCGGAAGGCCTCGTTGCCCTGAGATATCCCAGGTCCCTTCCCTTAGGCCGCTGATTGGCCTCAGGAGTCACGTGACGTCACAGGTAGTCACGTGCAGCAGTGAAGAAGACAAAGCTGCAGGACCGGACCAGACACCGGGGACAGGAGAGTAAGTTACGTTTTTTTATCACCTCCCCTGGCCTAATTAATAACAAAAATAAAAAAAATGTTATCCTGCACAACCTCTTTAATGTCCCCCAGGATATTGGCCACCATCACTGCCCCCTCCCACAATATAATGGCCCCATCAATGGTCCCCATACAGTATAGGGGACCAGTGAAGGGGCCACTGTATGGGGGGAATAGTGAAGGGGCCACTGTATAGGGGGGAATAGTGAAGGGGCCACTGTATAGGGGGGAATAGTGAAGGGGCCTCTGTATGGGGGGGGGGTATAGTGAAAGGGCCACTGTATGGGGGGAATAGTGAAGGGGACACTGTATGGGGGGGATAGTGAAGGGGCCACTGTATGGGGGGGAATAGTGAAGGGGCCTCTGTATGGGGGGAATAGTGAAGGGGCCACTGTATGGGGGGGAATAGTGAAGGGGCCACTGTATGGGGGGGAATAGTGAAGGGGCCTCTGTATGGGGGGGAATAGTGAAGGGGCCTCTGTATGGGGGGGAATAGTGAAGGGGCCACTGTATGGGGGGAATAGTGAAGGGGCCTCTGTATGGGGGGGAATAGTGAAGGGGCCACTGTATGGGGGGAATAGTGAAGGGGCCACTGTATGGGGGGAATAGTGAAGGGGCCACTGTATGGAGGGAATAGTGAAGGGGACACTGTATGGAGGGAATAGTGAAGGGGCCACTGTATGGGGGGGAATAGTGAAGGGGCCTCTGTATGGGGGGAATAGTGAAGGGGCCTCTGTATGGGGGGGAATAGTGAAGGAGCCACTGTATGGGGGGGAATAGTGAAGGGGCCTCTGTATGGGGGGAATAGTGAAGGGGCCACTGTATGGGGGGAATAGTGAAGGGGACACTGTATGGAGGGAATAGTGAAGGGGACACTGTATGGGGGGAATAGTGAAGGGGCCACTGTATGGAGGGAATAGTGAAGGGCCCACTGTATGGGGGGAATAGTGAAGGGGCCTCTGTATGGGGGGAATAGTGAAGGGGCCACTGTATGGGGGGAATAGTGAAGGGGACACTGTATGGAGGGAATAGTGAAGGGGCCACTGTATGGAGGGAATAGTGAAGGGGCCACTGTATGGAGGGAATAGTGAAGGGGCCACTGTATGGAGGGAATAGTGAAGGGGCCTCTGTATGGGGGGAATAGTGAAGGGGCCACTGTATGGGGGGAATAGTGAAGGGGACACTGTATGGAGGGAATAGTGAAGGGGCCACTGTATGGAGGGAATAGTGAAGGGGCCTCTGTATGGGGGGAATAGTGAAGGGGCCACTGTATGGGGGGAATAGTGAAGGGGACACTGTATGGAGGGAATAGTGAAGGGGCCACTGTATGGAGGGAATAGTGAAGGGGCCACTGTATGGAGGGAATAGTGAAGGGCCCACTGTATGGCCCATAAGGTGGCCCCTTCAGTGGTTCTCCCTTATAGCAGCATTAGGTCAGTACTTACCAGTCTGCTCCCCTGTCCCGCTCTGTCTCTCTGCTCCGGGTGCACTGTTATGGATTCATGTGCCCAGAGCAGGAAGAAGCAGGAGGAGCCGGAGAGAAGACAGATAAGTATTGGTACTTAGCTTGTATGCCACAGGTTCAATGTGGTCCGTGGCCTACAAGTCTGTGAGAACTTGTTGGGCCCACCAATGGAATTGTTTCTAGTAAGTAACACCCAGGGCCCGTGGTGCTTTTGATAACGCCCTCGCCCCTTCACTATTTACATTGCACAGATCTGTTATAAAGTGACCAAGCAATGTAATTACAGTCTGCGATAATATCACATGTCTACTATAAAATAGATGGGGTGTGATGTAAATAATGAAGGGGCCCCACACAGTATAATATGCTTCACAGTGGCCCCACACACAGTATAATATACTCTACAGTGGCCCCACACAGTATAATATGCTCTACAGTGGCCCCCACACAGTATTATATGCTATACAGTGCATGTATCAGTCCCGTGCCTGTGAGTACAGACATCTATATAGTCAGGTATCGGTCCTGTGCCTGTGAGTACATTCATCTATATAGTCAGGTACCGGTCCTGTGCCTGTGAGTACAGACATCTATATAGTCAGGTATCGGTCCTGTGCCTGTGAGTACATTCATCTATATAGTCAGGTATCGGTCCTGTGCCTGTGAGTACAGACATCTATATAGTCAGGTATCGGTCCTGTGCCTGTGAGTACAGACATCTATATAGTCAGGTATCGGTCCTGTGCCTGTGAGTACAGACATCTATATAGTCAGGTATCGGTCCTGTGCCTGTGAGTACAGACATCTATATAGTCAGGTACCGGTCCTGTGCCTGTGAGTACAGACATCTATATAGTCAGGTATCGGTCCTGTGCCTGTGAGTACAGACATCTATATAGTCAGGTATCGGTCCTGTGCCTGTGAGTACAGACATCTATATAGTCAGGTATCGGTCCTGTGCCTGTGAGTACAGACATCTATATAGTCAGCTGTGAGAAGTCTGTGATGTCCTGATTCATTGACAACAAGCAGCGATCTTGACGTCAATGACAAATAATGAAGCATTTTCTATAGATGTAGAGTGGAGCTTATCCGTATAATGCTGCAGCTGGTGTCTCACCCTGTCCTGTCTGTGCCTCCTTCTCCTTCCCCTTCTCCTCCTCACCCTGTCCTGTCTGTGCTTCCTCATCCTTCCCCCTACCCCTCCTCGCCCTGTCAAGTCTGTGCCTCCTCCTCCTTTCCCTTCTCCTCTTCACCCTGTCCTGTCCATGCCTCCTTCCCCTTCTCACCCTGTCCAGTTTGTGTCTCCTTCTCCTCCTCCCCCTTCCCCTCCTCACCAGTCCTGTCTGTTTCTCATCCTCTTTCTTGTCCTGCTTCCCCTTCTCCTCCTCACACCTGTACTGTCTGTACTTCCTCATCCTTCCCCCTTCTCCTCCTTCTTCCCCCTTCTCCTCTTTGCCCTGTCTAGTCTGTGCCTCCTTCTCCTTCCCCTTCTCCTCCTCGCCCTGTCCTGTCTGTGCTTCCTCGTCCTTCCTCCTTCTCCTCCTCATCCTGTCCAGTCTGTGCCTCCTCCTCCTTCCACTTCTCCTCCTCACCCTGTTCTGTCTGTGCCTCCTCCTCCTTCCCCTTCTCCTCCTCACCCTGTTCTGTCTGTGCCTCCTCCTCCTTCCCCTTCTCCTCCTCACCCTGTTCTGTCTGTGCTTCCTCATCCTTCCTCATTCTCCTCCTCACCCTGTCCAGTCTGTGCCTCCTTCTCCTTCCCCTTCTCCTCCTCACCCTGTCCTGTCCATGCCTCCTTCTCCTCCCCTTCTTCTTCTTGCCCTGTCCAGTTTGTGCCTCCTCCTCCCCCTTCCCCTCCTCACCCTGTCCTGTCTGTTTCTCATCCTCCTTCTTGTCCTCCTTCCCCTTCTCCTCCTCACCCTGTACTGTCTGTACTTCTTTGTCCTTCCCCCTTCTCCTCCTCGTCCTGTCCAGTCTGTGCCTCCTCCTCCTTCCCCTTCTCCTCCTCGCCCTTTTCTGTCTGTGCCTCCTTCTCTTTCCACTTCTCCTCCTCGCCCTGTCCAGTCTGTTCTTCCTCGTCCTTCCTCCTTCTCTTCCTCGTCCTGTCCTGTCTGTGCTTCCTTGTCCTTCCTCCTTCTCCTCCTCACCCTGTCCAGTCTGTGCCTCCTCCTCCTTCTCCTCCTCACCCTGTCCAGTCTGTGCCTCCTTATCCTCCCTCCTTCTCCTCACTCTGTCCAGTCTGTGCCTCCTCCTTCCCCTTCTCTTCCTCGCCCTGTACAGTCTGTGCCTCCTCCTCCTTCCCCTTCTCCTCCTTGCCCTGTTCTGTCTGTGCTTCCTCGTCCTTCCCTTTCTCCTCCTTGTCCTGTCCAGTCTGTGCCTCCTCCTCCTTCCTCCTTCTCCTGTCCAGTCTGTGCCTCCTCCTCCTTCTCCTCCTCGCCCTGTTCTGTCTGTGCCTCCTCCTTCCCCTTCTCCTCCCTCGCCCTGTCCTGTCTGTGCCTCCTCCTCCTTCCCCTACCCCTCCTCGCACTGTCAAGTCTGTGCCTCCTCCTCCTTCCCCTTCTCCTCCTCACCCTGTCCTGTCTGTGCCTCCTCCTCACCCTGTCCTGTCTGTGCCTCCTCCTCCTTCCCCTTCTCCTCCTCACCCTGTCCTGTCTGTGTTTCCTCATCCTTCCCCTTCTCCTCCCTCGCCCTGTTCTGTCTGTGCCTCCTCCTCCTTCCCCTACCCCTCCTCGCACTGTCAAGTCTGTGCCTTCTCCTCCTTCCCCTTCTCCTCCTCACCCTGTCCTGTCTGTGCCTCCTCCTCCTTCCCCTTCTCCTCCTCACCCTGTCCTGTCTGTGCTTCCTCGTCCTTCCCCCTACCCCTCCTCGCCCTGTCCAGTCTGTGCCTCCTCCTCCTTCCCCTTCTCCTCCTTGTCCTGTCCAGTCTGTGCCTCCTCCTCCTTCCCCTTCTCCTCCTCGCCCTGTTCTGTCTGTGCCTCCTCCTCCTTCCCCTTCTCCTCCTCGCCCTGTTCTGTCTGTGCCTCCTCCTCCTTCCCCTTCTCCTCCTCGCCCTGTTCTGTCTGTGCCTCCTCCTCCTTCCCCTTCTCCTCCTCGCCCTGTTCTGTCTGTGCCTCCTCCTCCTTCCCCTTCTCCTCCTCGCCCTGTTCTGTCTGTGCCTCCTTCTCCTTCCCCTTCTCCTCCTCGCCCTGTTCTGTCTGTGCCTCCTCCTCCTTCCCCTTCTCCTCCTCGCCCTGTTCTGTCTGTGCCTCCTCCTCCTTCCCCTTCTCCTCCTTGTCCTGTCCAGTCTGTGCCTCCTCCTCCTTCCCCTTCTCCTCCTCGCCCTGTTCTGTCTGTGCCTCCTCCTCCTTCCCCTTCTCCTCCTCGCCCTGTTCTGTCTGTGCCTCCTTCTCCTTCCCCTTCTCCTCCTCGCCCTGTTCTGTCTGTGCCTCCTCCTCCTTCCCCTTCTCCTCCTCGCCCTGTTCTGTCTGTGCTTCCTCCTCCTTCCCCTTCTCCTCCTCGCCCTGTTCTGTCTGTGCCTCCTCCTCCTTCCCCTTCTCCTCCTCGCCCTGTTCTGTCTGTGCCTCCTCCTCCTTCCCCTTCTCCTCCTTGTCCTGTCCAGTCTGTGCCTCCTCCTCCTTCCCCTTCTCCTCCTCGCCCTGTTCTGTCTGTGCCTCCTCCTCCTTCCCCTTCTCCTCCTCGCCCTGTTCTGTCTGTGCCTCCTCCTCCTTCCCCTTCTCCTCCTTGTCCTGTCCAGTCTGTGCCTCCTCCTCCTTCCCCTTCTCCTCCTCGCCCTGTTCTGTCTGTGCCTCCTCCTCCTTCCCCTTCTCCTCCTCGCCCTGTTCTGTCTGTGCCTCCTCCTCCTTCCCCTTCTCCTCCTCGCCCTGTTCTGTCTGTGCCTCCTCCTCCTTCCCCTTCTCCTCCTCGCCCTGTTCTGTCTGTGCCTCCTCCTCCTTCCCCTTCTCCTCCTCGCCCTGTTCTGTCTGTGCCTCCTCCTCCTTCCCCTTCTCCTCCTCGCCCTGTTCTGTCTGTGCCTCCTCCTCCTTCTCCTCCTCGCCCTGTTCTGTCTGTGCCTCCTCCTTCCCCTTCTCCTCCTCGCCCTGTCCTGTCTGTGCCTCCTCCTCCTTCCCCTTCTCCTCCTTGTCCTGTCCAGTCTGTGCCTCCTCCTCCTTCCCCTTCTCCTCCTCGCCCTGTTCTGTCTGTGCCTCCTCCTCCTTCCCCTTCTCCTCCTCGCCCTGTTCTGTCTGTGCCTCCTCCTCCTTCCCCTTCTCCTCCTCGCCCTGTTCTGTCTGTGCCTCCTCCTCCTTCCCCTTCTCCTCCTCGCCCTGTTCTGTCTGTGCCTCCTCCTCCTTCCCCTTCTCCTCCTCGCCCTGTTCTGTCTGTGCCTCCTCCTCCTTCTCCTCCTCGCCCTGTTCTGTCTGTGCCTCCTCCTTCCCCTTCTCCTCCTCGCCCTGTCCTGTCTGTGCCTCCTCCTCCTTCCCCTTCTCCTCCTTGTCCTGTCCAGTCTGTGCCTCCTCCTCCTTCCCCTTCTCCTCCTCGCCCTGTTCTGTCTGTGCCTCCTCCTCCTTCCCCTTCTCCTCCTCGCCCTGTTCTGTCTGTGCCTCCTCCTCCTTCCCCTTCTCCTCCTCGCCCTGTTCTGTCTGTGCCTCCTCCTCCTTCCCCTTCTCCTCCTCGCCCTGTTCTGTCTGTGCCTCCTCCTCCTTCCCCTTCTCCTCCTTGTCCTGTCCAGTCTGTGCCTCCTCCTCCTTCCCCTTCTCCTCCTCGCCCTGTTCTGTCTGTGCCTCCTCCTCCTTCCCCTTCTCCTCCTCGCCCTGTTCTGTCTGTGCCTCCTCCTCCTTCCCCTTCTCCTCCTCGCCCTGTTCTGTCTGTGCCTCCTCCTCCTTCCCCTTCTCCTCCTCGCCCTGTTCTGTCTGTGCCTCCTCCTCCTTCCCCTTCTCCTCCTTGTCCTGTCCAGTCTGTGCCTCCTCCTCCTTCCCCTTCTCCTCCTCGCCCTGTTCTGTCTGTGCCTCCTCCTCCTTCCCCTTCTCCTCCTCGCCCTGTTCTGTCTGTGCCTCCTCCTCCTTCCCCTTCTCCTCCTCGCCCTGTTCTGTCTGTGCCTCCTCCTCCTTCCCCTTCTCCTCCTTGTCCTGTCCAGTCTGTGCCTCCTCCTCCTCCCCCTTCTCTATCACAAGTCCTGCAGAGACAGGTAAGTGAGGTTGGGGGTCTGGGGCCGTATTCACACCTGGTGACTGCTCTCAGGGAGCGACATCCATGATGCTTGCATTAACCTCTCCCAGACCAGAGCTTTAACCCCTTCCGGACCCGGCACATTTCCTCTGAGATGTAGTTTAGTTATTAACCCCTTCATGCCTTCCAGAAGCCATAGCTTTTTTAGTTTTCCGTTCACACAGCTGTCTGAGGTCTTATTTTTTGCGGGACAGACTGTACTTCATAATGGCGCCATCTAATACTTTATACATATGACGTGTTCTCTGGATTATACGGGTCAGCACGATTCTCGAGGTAGCAAATTTCTATAATATTTCTTATGTTTTATCACCTTGGAGTCGCCGTGCTCTGACGTTCCTAACTTTTTATATTTCCGTTTTCTGGGCCGCGTAGGGAGTCTTCTTGTTGTATAGAGCCTTTATTTCCACTGTTTTGTCTGACTTTATGATGGATTTTTATTCTATTTGTAGTGGGAGGTGAAGCTGCAAACATCAGCGGCTCGCCCTTTTTCCCCTTTTTTGTTTTTTTCCGTCTATTGTGTTCGCTGTACAGGGTAAATATTTTCGATGTTTATAATTCGAGACTTCTCGGATATGGAGATTCCTGATGGGCTTATGTCTGATTTTTATTTATTATTATTTCCGATCTAGGGAAAGAAGGGTGATTTGAAAATTATTATTTAAAAAAAAAAAAAAAACTTTTCTTCTCTTTTTTCTTTAGCTCCCCTCAGGGACTTGAACCCTCAGGGGTTCGATCACACACACAGTGATGTGTTTCAGTATATTGTATAACCCAGCCATGTCCAAAGTCTGGCCCGGGGGGCAACTAGAGGGGGACATGTTCCCCTCCAGCTACCCCCATGGTTTAATATCCCTGTCCAGCAACACCCACTGTTTAATGTCCCCCTCCAACTGCCCCAGTTTAATGCACCCCTCCAGCTTCCCCCAGTTTGTCCCCCCTCTAGTTGCCCACAGTTTAATGTCCCCCTCCATCTGCCCCCAGTTTAATGCCCCCTCCAGCTGCCCCCCAGTTTAATGCCCCCCTCCATCGGCCCCCAGTTTAATGTCCCCTTTCATCTGCTACCAGTTTAATGCCCCCTTCATCTGCCACCAGTTTAATGCCCCCCTCCAGCTGCCCCCAGTTTAATGTCCCCCCTCCATCTGCCCCCAGTTTAATGTCCCCTTTCATCTGCTACCGGTTTAATGCCCCCCTTCATCTGCCACCAGTTTAATGTCCCCCTTCATCTGCCCCCAGTTTAATGTCCCCCCTTCATCTTCCCCCAGTTTAACGCCCCCTCCATCTGCACCCAGTTGTATGTCCCAGCTATGTGCTGTGATTGGTTGCTATTGACTGTGATTGGTTGCTATGAGCTGTGAAGGGTTACTATGCGCTGTGATGGGTTGCTATGGGCTGTGATTGGCTGCTATGGCCTGTTATTGGTTACTATGAGATGTGATTGGTTGCTTTGGGCTATGATGGGTTGCTATGGCCTGTGCCTTATTTTTCTAGACTTCTACAAATTGCCCTGACATGCTCGGTATCGGCTTCTGGCCTGACTACTGACAACCCATTCTTGCCTAACCAGTACTTCAAGTTGATGATGTCCAAAAAGGGGGCATAGCTAGACTTTTCAGAGTCCAAAGGGGGCGTGGTAATGTCCCAAGGGGGCATGCTCATAGGGGGCATAGCCTCGCCCTAAAATTTTCAAGGCACACATATACCAACAAAGTGTTATAAAGTATAATACTACACCATATGACTCCTCCCACTACTCATATAACCCCTCCAACTACTCCATATAACCCCTCCCATTAATTTATAGACCCCTCCCATTACTCCATATAAGCCTCGGTCACTTGTGTCTTGCTCTTCTGTCCTGTATTCTGGCACTGACTGTTCTGTTTCTTAGATTTGGATCTGGTGCCTCGTACCTCGCGCCTCATCAACATGTCCTCCACAGGTGAGTTTCTCCCAGGTCTCTACATTGTGTCCATGACTATACATGACCAGATATTATTGTGGTCCTCAATATGTTACTCCTAATATCTATATGAGGATCCCCTGAGTGAAGGTTCACCTATACTGACCCCTCATGGCCTACAAGATGACCAGGAGAGATCTGTAGTATAGCAACACAATGATTGTACAAGAGTCCGCAGAGAAGTCTTCTCATCTGGTGGCCACAATCTCTAGCATAAGGGTCCAGACATTGTCATCATATTAATGACAGGTAGTCACATCTCATAGCAAAATCTGGAGATGTCCATCCCTTAGAGGAACATAAAGATGTCCAACTTTTAGAAGACCATGGAGATGTCTATCTCTTATAGGAACCTGGAGATAAAGAAGCTGTTTCTTAGGACAGGATTGACCAGTGTGGAGACCCGTAGAAGGTCTTCCAGTTAGAATGATTTGGTGTAACCTCTAGGACTGATGGACATTAACCACTATAGTAACTGACTTTATGGCTTCCTCATTTAGTCTCTCCACTCCTTACAGAAACAACATCACTCCATAGTAAAGAACCAGAAGACCAGCCACCAAGTTACAACCTTATTGCCCCATATGCACCAGTTACCACTCCACCATCTGTTCTGCCAAGTTCTGAAATAGACAGCGCAATATTGAAGGGAATCCCACCCGGCATGGCGGACCTCCTGCAGGTAAGACTCCTTCACACCATGTGACATGGTATGTTCTAGGTGTGTTACACAATTACTGATCTTCCATCTTCACCGATCTGTCACATGTCCTAAGATGTCTCCTGTCCAGTGTCATGTATGTCCTTCATCTGTGAGGAGTCTGTTCATGTCCCTCAGGTTCCTGTGGAATAACATTGTGAAGTTGTCTCCTCTGTCCTGTCTGTCCTGTGAGTTGTCGTGGTCTCCCCGTCCATATGTCCATCCATTCCTCCATCTTATTCTGAGTCTTCACTAATGAAGGATTTTCTGTTTCAGATTAACCAGTTAACGGTGAGAGAGAAATGTAAGAAAATATATTTATTACCATAAAACTACTGAGTGTTCCTGAGAATTCCCTGGGTGGCCGGTGGGAAATACATCTCGTGTCCGATGGGTACAATCCCTGGTGTCTAGTGATTTAATGTTCCAGTCTCCTCTGTACATGTAGTTGCCTGACCCAGTCATTGATGTATACTGGTTTAGCAGGCCTGACTCCTATTTTATTCCTGGGGTTCGGAGGTTTAGTGTCCTAGTTCTTGTAGTGCAGTGGTTTGTTGGTTTAGTTCCAGATATTCCATGGTTTAGTCCTGAGGTTCGGAGGTTTAGTGTCCTAGCTCTTGTAGTGCAGTAGTTTGGTGGTTTAGTCTCTGATATTCCATGGTTTATTCCTGGGGTTCAGAGGTTTAGTGTCCTAGCTCTTGTAGTATAGTGGTTTGGTGGTTTAGTCCTGAGGTTCGGAGGTTTAGTGTCCTAGCTCCTGTAGTGCAGTGGTTTGGTGGTTTATTCCTGGGGTTCAGAGGTTTAGTGTCCTAGCTCTTGTAGTATAGTGGTTTGGTGGTTTAGTCCTGAGGTTCGGAGGTTTAGTGTCCTAGCTCCTGTAGTGCAGTGGTTTGGTGGTTTAGTCCTTGGTATCCCATAGTTTAGTCCTGAGGTTCGGAGGTTTAGTGTCCTAGTTCTTGTAGTGCAGTGGTTTGGTGGTTTAGTCCTGAGGTTCGTAGGTTTAGTGTCCTAGTTCTTGTAGTGCAGTGGTTTGGTGGTTTAGTCCTGAGGTTCGTAGGTTTAGTGTCCTAGCTCTTGTGGTGCAGTGGTTTGGTGGTTTAGTCCTGGGGTTCGGAGGTTTAGTGTCCTTGCTCTTGTGATGCAGTGGTTTGGTGGTTTAGTCCTGGGGTTCGGAGGTTTAGTGTCCTAGCTCTTGTAGTATAGTGGTTTGGTGGTTTAGTCCTGGGGTTCGGAGGTTTAGTGTCCTAGCTCTTGTGGTGCAGTGGTTTGGTGGTTTAGTCCTGGGGTTCGGAGGTTTAGTGTCCTAGCTCTTGTAGTATAGTGGTTTGGTGGTTTAGTCCTGAGGTTCGTAGGTTTAGTGTCCTAGCTCTTGTAGTGCAGTGGTTTGGTGGTTTAGTCCTGGGGTTCGGAGGTTTAGTGTCCTAGCTCTTGTAGTATAGTGGTTTGGTGGTTTAGTCCTGAGGTTCGTAGGTTTAGTGTCCTAGCTCTTGTAGTGCAGTGGTTTGGTGGTTTAGTCCTGGGGTTCGGAGGTTTAGTGTCCTTGCTCTTGTGATGCAGTGGTTTGGTGGTTTAGTCCTGAGGTTCGTAGGTTTAGTGTCCTAGCTCTTGTAGTGCAGTAGTTTGGTGGTTTAGTTCTGGGGTTCAGAGGTTTAGTGTCCTTGCTCTTGTGGTTTGGTAGGTCAGTCCTGCAGTCTAGTGGGTTGGTGCTCCTCATGGATTCTTCTCCTCTAGTTCTCCGTCCATTATAGTGTCTGATTCTCCACCATTAGAGCAGTGTTTAGACCAGGCTGGAGCCTCCATGTTATGTTGATGGTCTGCACCCTGTGTATCTTCCATCAGTCACCGTCTCGCAGGGCTGGGGCCATTTTTTTGATGTGTTGAATCCCCTTGGTCAGCGACTATTCCAAGCAGATCAGATCATAGCGTGCTGTGGACCAATCTATGACGTCAAAGTTAAGGACAACAGCGGCAATGAGGTTCTGCAGCTTCTGGAGAACCGTGCCTGCACTTGTACCCGGCAGGTGAGGTCTATAGTGTCCATTATGGCCGTGTCCTGTGTGTCCTGCCTATACTATACAGCTGTGTCTTGTGGTCAGGTGGTCACTCACATGTCTACACCCCAGATGTATACACTGATGCTGCAATGCTGGTCCTCTTCCAGATGGAGGTGCACTGTCCCCCCGGATCTCCAGTTGGATTTGTCAAGTATCATTGGAACTCCCTGGTCACTCATCTGTCCATCATGAATTCCTCTAACGAGGTGATTCTGCTCATCCTTGGACCGAGCCTCCAGACCGGGATTTTTGGGAACTGCACCTTTGAGGTAAATAAAACAAAAAAATAACACAACAAGATAGAAATGTCGGACCGCTGTATACCTCCCCCTGCAGGTCGGCCTCAGGTAGACATATAAATGATCACTGGTCTGGGGCGTACCGCAAGAGGGTGGAAAACTGCTTCAGCTGCTGCTCTATATGAAGGCTCTTAGAAGCTTCTTTTGGGTAGTGTACCTCTTGGTGAGGGATCAGTGATTACTAGACACGTCTCTACAATGCACTAGAAGACATTTTACCCAGTTGACTTTGAGAGGAGCAGGAGGGTTTTTTTGATGAATTGTTATCACCTGACCTTGCTGTTGGGGGCAGAGGTTATGTGAGGGCACACACATGGTGAACACAACGGACCAGACAGACCACCAGAAGAGAGGATTGTTTGATCCACCAAAAACACAAGCAGACTCCTTCTCCACCATCTAGACACAGGGAGCTCCATCAATACCCCCCATCTTTTCATTACATCCCCCTTGTGTCAGGATCTGAACCCAGAACCTCCTGTGTCCCTGGCAGTCGCTCTTCTCACTGAACTACTGGGAATTCTGGATAATTTCCTGATCCTTCATCTTGGACAGTCCCTTATCAATGTTGCCTTAATTGCCAGATTTGCTCCACCCTTGGACTTCCTATTTAAGCCTCGCCACTTCCTACTTGCCAGATTATTGAGCTTCCAGCCTTTAGTCCGGCTCCTGCCTCATGCCACGACTACTGCCCTAGCCTGTGTACTGAACTCGGACTGTTTTATGACCAAGCTTACTCCAGTCATCTGTCAGCCACTGGACTCCACCTCACCCTCCAGACCTTGACCATTCCACATACCAGGTGAGCAATCATATTATTACCTTACAGAATAATCTGGCCCAACATGGAGTCCGCTGCCGAAAACCTTGAGGGGACAAGTCTCTGAACTACAGGAATTTGGTGCCGTCTACCAAGGAAAGCTTTCACAGTTACAATCTCTGGTGCACAGTCAACAAAGAGAGATTATTGGATTGCCTAGATAGTTTTTGGAGTTACGTGGCTCAGCTGGAGATCCACGTTTGCCATTGTCATGGAAATCTAGTGGTGATCATCGTCATTTCCAAGGTTTCCTTAATCCATGCCAGATAGATTTCCAAATGCTCCTTTTATTAGTGAGAAGACAAAGGTGTTGTTTATCCTCAATCTTCTGACAGGTGAAGCTCTCGCAGGGGCCTCCCATATGTGGATAAGATGAATTAGATGACTTTGTTACTGCTACGAGCCAAGTCTTTGATGACCCCAATCCTTGTTCCAGAGCTGAAGCCAAACTGCATAATCTGCGGCAAGGAAAACCTTCAGTTCTGGATATTCTGCAGAATTTCACCGCTGGGTCACTGATACTACGTGGATACTACGGAGCAGCCCAGAAAAGTCAAATTCGGCGAGGACTTTCTGAACAATTAAACCATAAACTTACCAGGGTGGAGACCCCGACTGATCTGGAGAACTTTATACAATTGCGTATTAGAATTGATCAGAGACTTACTGACAGAAGGAAAGACTGTGGGCATTGGAGAATAGACCTGCCGATTCTGTCACTCAACCACCAAGCGAAATCCCGAATCTCGAGCTGAACCTATACAGACTGATGTAATCCGGAAACCCCTTACTACAGCCAAAAAGGAGAGACGATTTATAGAGAACCTTTATTGTGGGGCATCGGGGCACCATGCTATAAAATGTCCACGCAAGATACAGAGGACAATTCTGTCACTGACATTACAGATAGAGATGAGCGAATTTATCAAAAATTCGATTCGACCATTTCTCCGAAGTTTCCAAAAAGATTTGCTTAGATCCAAATTAATTTGCGGAACATATTGTTAAAAAACAGCTATTTCTTGTCTGCAGAGAGCCTGTATAGCGGTGTAGGACACTGTGCCCTGCAGTAACACACATAGGGAGCCTACTGTGGTAGTGACACAATACTGGGAGTCAGTATGACACACACAAGACAGGCGTCACTCTTAGAACCGCTGCTCACTTCACTTATTTGGCCAGTTACGGGGCTAAAACTGACCAACTAACTCAAGTGTGAACTCAGCCTTACAGGACCATGTTAGTGCCAGGTATAAAGA
Organism: Leptodactylus fallax; assembly: GCA_947044405.1. Classification (NCBI taxonomy): domain Eukaryota; kingdom Metazoa; phylum Chordata; class Amphibia; order Anura; family Leptodactylidae; genus Leptodactylus; species Leptodactylus fallax. The sequence goes on along the minus strand of CAMRHE010001201.1, from coordinate 92,122 downwards.
ACTGTGCAGAGGCCCAACATCCTACTGTAGAGTGAAAGAGCGCACTCCTTTTACACCGTCGTCTGCCGATTCAACATATATGTCTACAGAGTGGCAAGGCGACATAATGTGGAGGTGGCATCAGCATGAGGAGGCCCGTTGTCGGTCACCATTGTTCGGATTTTAAGTTGTCTTTAAGAAAGCCAGGATTCGATTTCTTGATTGAGGACATGGAGCAGTTCCTCCCGCGTGACTTTGTTCGCCCAGGCAAACGAGGTGTAGAACAGCGTGACATCGCCGTGCCCTGCACATGTGGTATGCTGGAGGAGCACTGGGAATTGTCCCTGCAGTGGAGGCTGGGGACACAGTGGAGGATGAGGCGGACATTGTTGCAGGACCAACGGTGTGAGAACGTGGAGGCGGAAGCCGCGTCACCTGTCCAAGTTGCTGGTGTGTCTGGGCAGGCACCACATTCACCCAGTGGGCCATGAATGACATATATTGTCCTTGACCGTAGTTACAGCTCAACACATTGGCGATGCCGTGCACTTTGGCAGACACCGACAGGCTCAAGGACTGGCCCACCTTCTGTTCTACATATTTCTGCGGGGCTGGGACTGCCTTTTTGGCAAAGAAATAACGGCTTGGGACTGTCCACCTCAGCTCGGCGCAAACCATCAGTTCTCTGAAAGGTGCAGAGTCCACCAAGTGGAAAGGGAGTGACTGCAGCATGTTAGGATTTCTTGTAGTAATCCCTTTTAGGTTCACACCAGCTTGAGAGAGAGACTATAATGGAGTATGATAAACTGGATATTTTACTCAAGAACTTCTTCAGCGAGTGGTTCAGTACAGATATCTGATACAGCCTCTTTATTCACAGGAACTCAGGCAAACTGGTCGCTCAAACAGTTATTAACGGTGCCCGTCTCTTTGTAGGCACCAAGGCACTCCTAGTTATCAGCCAGTGCACAAGGTACATGTATTTATAGTCCTCTTACATGCCTAGTAATACAACACTTGCTGGTCAGAGGATGAATCTCCTGATGATGATGTTTCATGTCTAAAGCCTGACATTAGGCCCACGTGCGGCCGGCTCTGGATAAAGTCTGTGTGTAGTCTGCACTTGTTGGAGGAGGTTTCTCTTCTCAAAGCAGATGATCAACTATAATATCCTGATTTGTAGCCTGTCAGGACTTTATACGCCCTTATTCACAGAGAACTCTCTCCTCTCACCTTCTCTGCTTCTCACACTCCACTCTCTTGTCCCTTCCAGGAAGTGACATCATCCAGAATCCTCCAACAATTGAGCTAAAAAACTAGATGCCAGGTCTTGCCCCTAGATGGCAGCAGAGCACCAGTAGTGGCATTGGAATGAACAAGTCAATATTTGCCACTATCAAACTTGTACCCCTTACAGGCACCAGCAACTTGGACAGGAGCACGTTCAGCTTCCGTACTGTTGGATGAGTGCACGCATACTGTTGTCTCTTCTAAATTGCTTTGGAGATGGATTGCTGATGCAATGACTGACTAGGAGGAGGAGCGTCACGACCAGCAGATGATGGGACGGACACACAACTTCCTTCAGCTGAGGTGGTGGAGCCTTGACTGCCTGAAATGGGGTGCATGCTACTGGGTGCTGCAGCGGTTGCTGAGGCAGGCTGGACCACCACATTGGAGCCACGGCTCTCCCAGGCCACTTTATGGTGACGCTGCATATGTTGGTGCAGGGCTGTGGTGCCAACATTGGCACCCTGGCCACGCTTCACCTTCTGCCCACAGATTGAACATATGGCCATGTTCACCTTCCCCGATGGGTTAACAAAAAACTGCCACACCGCCGAGTAGGTGATTTTACCCCCAACACTACGCAATAAATGACTGCTACCACCACTGCCTCCGTGAACCCCTGCAGGCTGCTGCGAAGTGGGTGGTATACCCCGGGCTACCGACTTGCTGGCTCCGTTGCTATCTCATGCACAAGCTGCAACCCTCTTCTCCTGATGACAATGAGGCCCCTTCATCACCCGGCTCCCACATACGATTGGCTACATTGTCATCCTTTACTGTCTGTAGGTCACTGATGTCCTCCTGAACACCAGCTCCCATACCACTCTCCTCATCACTACTTGCCCACCTACCGCAGGAAGCGGTGGATGTCTCCTCCACATCTCGGCTGAGCAGTAGCTGCTGACTGTCCTCTAGTACCTCCTCCTCACTGTACAGTGGATCTGAGCCCACAGCATAGAGTAGTTCTCTAACTGAGGGAACAGAAAAGGACAGAGGCAGGTTGAGGACAGGTGAGGGCACAGGGCCTGCTGCCGGGCCATGCCAACTAAGGGTTGTGTCTGACGAACCTACCGACTCTTGGCTGGGGGTGTCTGATGTGACTTAGGATGAAGTGGATGACGGAGTCAACCAGTCTACAACCGCTGGGTTGCTGGTCAAGACACGACCACGACTTGACACTGGGAGCTCAGGCCTCTGTAAGTGACTCCTGCTGCCGCGTCCCCTTACTCTGCTGTGCCTGCGCCAGGAACATTTAGACCTGTGCCCTCGATTTAAAAAATGTAACTGCAAAGGAAATAAATACAGGGTAAAATGGCCTGTAATTTTCTACCTTCAACACACAACGCCGAATAAGCCCCTTATTATTTCTCCCACTAATAAACGCCAAGAAAAGTCTTTACAACATAGAATTGCACCGCACAAGGACTAATAAGACCCAATAATTAGAATGACACAGGTGTGATGCAGTATAATGGCAGTCAGTGCTGTAAGGTGTAGTAGGATTGTTCCTATTACCCAGGCTGCAAACACCCCAAATAACCCCTGTCCTGCTTCACTACTCGGTATAAATCCCTCCCTCTCCTTTCCCTGAACTTCTAGCAGTTTTCGTGTCTTTTCTATCACTTTCCCTAGCGCCTGCCGGCGTCTCTCCCTGCACTAAGTACACTGGGAAATGCCTGAATCTAAGATGGCGGAGGGTGTTTATAGGGCTGTGACATCACAGGACTGGCTGGCTGCTGATTGGCTGCATGCATGGCACTGTGGGTGATTCCACGTTCTCAGAGTTCCTTGCCTCATGTCCTAACATGTGCAGCAGCCATTTTAGTTACCACATTACCACGAAGCGTGAGGAAATCCGGATTCGATGCAAATTGAATATTTCCTTAAATTCGGATTGAATTCCACTTCGTCAGCTTCGATTCGCTCATCTCTAATGACCAGGCTGGACTCCTCCGCACCCTCCAGACCTTGATGATTCCACATACCAGGTGAGTAATCGTATTATTACCTTACAGGTGGGATCTGTATGCTCTATAACCTATGGAACGCGCCGTTGCCCCAGCCAGGCTCCTGGATCACTCGCTAATAGGGAATCCGGGACAGCTGTCCTAGATCCCCCCGGCGAGCGCTTCTACCAGGTGCATGTGCAAATACCAAGGCTTACACTGACAGAACATTGTGACCTGTGCCCCAGTGCTGGCGTGATGATGTCATTCATCAGCATTTGCTTTACGGTGGAAGGAGGAGGAGGCCAAGCTGCTCTGCGTGGGAGCATATTATACTGTGTGTGGGCCACTGTGGAGCTTATTTTTTGTGGTGGGGGCCACTGTGGGGCATATTATATTGTGTAGCGACTACTGTGGGGCATATTATACGGTGTGGGGACTACTGTGTAGCATATTACACTGTGTGGGGTTTTGGTGGGGTTTTTTTTTTTTGTGGACTACTGTGGGGGCATATTACACTGTGTGGGGACTACTGTGGGGCATATTATATGGTGTGGGGGCCACTGTGGAGCATATTATACGGTGTGGGGGGCCACTGTGGAACATATTATACCGTGTGGGGACACTGTGGAGCATATTATACTGTGTGGGGGCCACTGTGGGGCATATTATACTGTGTAGCGACTACTGTGGGGCATATTATACGGTGTGGGGACTACTGTGTAGCATATTACACTGTGTGTGGACTACTGTGGGGCATATTACACTGTGTGGGGACTACTGTGAGGCATATTATATGGTGTGGGGGCCACTGTGGAGCATATTATACGGTGTGGGGGGCCACTGTGGAACATATTATACCGTGTGGGGACACTGTGGAGCATATTATACTGTGTGGGGGCCACTGTGGGGCATATTATACTGTGTAGCGACTACTGTGGGGCATATTATACGGTGTGGGGACTACTGTGTAGCATATTACACTGTGTGTGGACTACTGTGGGGCATATTACACTGTGTGGGGACTACTGTGAGGCATATTATATGGTGTGGGGGCCACTGTGGAGCATATTATACGGTGTGGGGGGCCACTGTGGAACATATTATACCGTGTGGGGACACTGTGGAGCATATTATACTGTGTGGGGGCCACTGTGGGGCATATTATACTGTGTGGGGACTACTGTCGGGCATATTATACAGTGTGGAGGGCCACTGTGGAGCATATTATAAGGTGTAGGTTACACTGTGGAGCATATTATACTGTGTGGGGGCCACTGTGGAGCATAATATACTGTGTGGGGGCCACTGTAGTGCATGTTATACTGTGTGTGGGCCACTGTGGAGCATATTATACTGTGTGAGGGCCACTGTGGAGCATATTATATGGTGTTGGGGTCACTGTGGAGCATATTATATGGTGTGGGGGCCAGTGTGGAGCATATTATATTGTGTGGGGGCCACTGTAGAGCATATTATATGGTGTGGGGGCCACTGTGGAGCATATTATGTGGTGTGGGGGGCCACGGTGGAGCATATAAGCTTATAATATGGTGTGGGGGCCACTGTTGAGCATATTATACTGTGTGGGGGCCACTGTGGGGCATATTATACTGTGTGGGGGCCACTGTGGAGCATATTATACTGTGTGGGGGCCACTGTGGGGCATATACTGTGTGGGGACTACTGTGTGACATATTATACTGTGTGGGGAATACTGTATGGCATATTACACTGTGTGGGGGCCCTTCGCTATTTCATATATACTTCACTATACTTCACTTCATCTGACGTGTGATATTAGTACAGGCTGTAATAACTTTGCATGGTCACTATAACACAGATCTGTGCGATGTAAATAGTAAACATTAATTGTATAGATGTTGCAGATGCAGAGACCTCTCAGTATAAAGATGTTTTGTAACGGGATGTCATTGCTGGCACCTCCTCTTTGTGACGTGCGCTGGCTGACGCAATGAACAGGCGGCTTTCCAGCGATGACATCCCAGGTCCGAATATCCACAGGAGAAATAGTGAGTATAATGGGGCTGGGGGCAGCAAGCATCAATTAGACCGAGACCCTGCAATGTGGAAAGGCAAAACATGTAACATATGTAGGTCACATGACCTACATATAATACACAACAAAAAAGCAGTATAGATAACACATGGAGGGGGGCTGTCCTTACAATATGGATGTATCCTGGACAATCCCTGGACTCCCTCCTCTATTAGGATGACAATAAGTATGTAACCCACCCATCTCCTCCTCTCTCAGCCCCTCCCTTATTAGGGTAACAATAAGTATGTGACCCCCCCCATCTCTCTATCTCCTCCTCTCTTTCAGCCCCTCCCCTATTAGGGTGACAATAAGTATGTGACCCCCCATCTCTCAGCCCGTCCCCTATTAGGGTGACAATAAGTATGTGACCCCCCCATCTCTCAGCCCCGCCCCCTATTAGGGTGACAATAAGTATGTGACCCCTCTCCCTCAGGTGAAGTCTCGGGATGAGCAGCATGTTGTGGGGATGATCAGGACGGAGAATGAGAGTCTTCTGGTTTCCTTCCCACTGGACCTGGAGGTGACGGTGAAGGCCATGTTGTTGGGCTCCGCCCTGTATCTGGTGAGTAGTTGTCTCTGTATACAATGAAGGGGTTATATATATATATATATATATATATATATATATATATATATATATAACAGTACAGTGATATACTGGGGGCTGGGGACAGTTGTGTGTATATATACACATGTGGACAAAATTGTTGGTCCCCTCCCTTGTTTAATGAAAGAAAACCCCACAATGGTCACAGAAATAACTGGAATCTGACAAAAGTAATAATATATAAAACTCTATGTTGACAAGCCACAAAGCTTCTGGGAGAATGTCCTATGGACAGATGAGACAAAAATCAAAATTATTGGCAAGGCACATCAGCTCTATGTTCACAGACAGAAAAATGAAGCCTATCTTGAAAAGAACACTGTCCCTACTGTGACACATGGAGGAGGCTCTGTTATGTTCTGGGGCTGCTTTGCTGCATCTGGCACAGGGTGTCTTGTATCTGTGCAGGGTACAATGAAATCTCAAGACTATCAAGGGATTCTAGAGAGAAATGTCAGAAAGCTTGGTCTCAGTCGCAGGTCATGGGTCTTGCAACAGGATAATGACCCAAAACACACAGCTAAAAACCCCCAAGAATGGCTAAGAGGGAAACATTGGACTATTCTGAAGTGGCCTTCTATGAGCCCTGACCTAAATCCTATTGAGCATCTTTGGAAGGAGCTGAAACATGCCGTATGGAAAAGGCGCCCTTCACACCCGAGACAACTGGAGCAGTTTGCTCATGAGGAGCCGCCAAAATCCCTGCTGAGAGGGGCAGAAGTCTCATTGCCAGTTACAGGAATCGTCTGATTGCAGGGATTGCCTCAAAAGGTTGTGCAACTAAATATTAAGGGAACCCTCATTTCTGTCCAGGCCTGTTTCATGCTGCAGCCTGGTTGGAAAGCAATGTCTGACTTTCATTTGTTCATTTTCATAGAATTTTTCTATATTATTACTTTTGTCAGATTCCAGTTATTTCTGTGACCATTGTGGGGTTTTCTTTCATTAAACGAGGGAGGGAACAACAATTTTGTCCACGTGTGTATACACTGTACAGTTATATATTGGTGGCTCCTGCTGGGGCCACATAGGATTGCGGTGTTATAATCACTGATATTTAATGGTCGCCGCGCTCTGCTGTAATGTAATAATATCTGTCACCTCTGACCACATGGAGGAGAAGTGAAAAATCTTCCAGCAGGGCAGAATTAGATTATCGGTTCTGGGGATTTTTTTTGTTATTGTCATTGGATATTTTAAAGTTTTTTATTATGGTATTGCCATAATCTAATGGAATCTCCCTCCTCCTCCTCATTATCTTCCCTTCTCTTCCTCTTCCTTCTCCTCTTTCTCTTCCTCCTTCCTCTTCTTCCTCTCGCTCCCTCTTATTCCCTCCTCTTCCTTCCTTCCTTGTATTCCTCCCTCTTCCTTCCTCTCTCTTCCTCTTCTTTCCTCCTCGCTCCTCTCTTTTCTTAAATAATCAGATTTCACTTTGATTTTCTCCTTCAGATGGACATCATAAGGCAGAAGAGGATCACCTTACAGAATAGAGCGCGGGACAGCTCATAAAGGACACATGACTGATCCGCCGGCCGCAGGTCTCACTATTATCTCAGGATTACAGCCACGTGTATCTGGTTTTGCCTTCCTGCAGATTATTACACCCCCTGGGTGATTATGGGGTCCTGGACCAACAAGTCAGTGACAGTCTATGAGAAGCCGGTCTTATAGGGTTTAATGGGTTTTGTCCTTAAACCCTCATCAGCGGTGTTTGACAACCTGACAACGTATACCTCCCCGACAATGTATGTACAGGATGTGTTATAATGAGCTGTATTATATATACGCTGTATCCTTCTGCTGAATAAACGCTGTATCTGGCGCCTGATGTGCCTCTTCTGTCATGTGTCACTGACTATACAAGACATGAGAGCGGGTTCAGTCATTTGTATGTTCTGCCTGACGACAGTAAAGTATTAAGGGGCGGAGCCAACCGGGTGGGGCAGATGCTACAGAGCGAGGCACGGAGACGAGCAGCAAATACAGTGCTCTCTGATTGCAATGCTATTGCACGATGCTAGGGAGCAAGTGTATGAAAGAAAGCAATTCTATTACATGATGCTGGGGAGCAAGTGTATGAAAGAAAGCAATGCTATTACATGATGCTGGGGAGCAAGTGTATGAAAGAAAGCAATGCTATTACATGATGCTGGGGAGCAAGTGTATGAAAGAAAGCAATGCTATTACATGATGCTGGGGAGCAAGTGTATGAAAGAAAGCAATGCTATTACATGATGCTGGGGAGCAAGTGTAAGATGTGTTGATAACCCAGCCAGGTCCAGGAGAGGACTGTGACTAGAGTCAGTAATACAGGTGCAGTTATTGAAGCTTTCAGGTGTAGGCCGGCAGATCAGTCACCATCAGGGTAAATTGATGGATACGATGTACGGATCGGACATGTCGCTTCCTGCAGATATACACAAAGAAATTCAGATAATCATAAAAGGAAACAATCGCTAAGAGATCCCACAATGACGGTCCCCGATCTGCTGGAGGTGGCCCGAGGTAATAATACCGCAGAGGATACGCTTACATACCTCCCAACTTTCAAAGGACAGAAAGAGGGACAAAATATGCAGCGTGCTATGTGTGCCATGGCAAATTTAGCTCCACCCACTACTACATTGGCTCCACCCATTCTCATCTATTTTTCCATGTGCCCCCACACAGTATAATGCTCCTACAGTCACCCTAACATTATATGCCCCCACATGTTCTGCTCCAAATGCCCCACAGTATTTAGTCCCTCTCCTTGTGCCCCAGTTTAAACTTGCAGAAACTAGAGGGGGACATTAAACTATGGGGGTAGTTGGAGGGTGACATTAAACTATGGGGGTAGTTGGAGGGTGACATTAAACTATGGGGCAACTGGAGGGGGACATTAAACTATCGGGGCAGATGGAGGCAGACATGTCCCCCTCCAGCTACCCCCCATGGTTTAATGTCCTCCTTCAGTTGTCCCCAGTTTAATGTCCCCCTTTATCTGCCACCATCTTAATGTCCCCCCTTCATCTGTCACCAGCTTAATGCCCCCTTTATCTGCCACCAATTTAATGTCCCCCCTTCATCTGTCACCAGCTTAATGCCCCCTTCATCTGCCACCAGTTTAATTGTCCCCTCCATCTACCATTTAATGTCCCCCTTTATCTGCCATCAGCTTAATGCCCCCCTTCACCTGCCTTCATTTTAACTGCCCATTCATCTGCCACCAGTTTAATTGCCCCCTCCATCTGCCACCAATTTAACGTCTCCCTTTATCTGCCACCAGTTTAATTGCCCCCTTCAAGTGCCTTCAGTTTAATTGCCCGTTCATCTGCCCCCAGTTTAATTGCCCCTTCATCTGCATTCAGTTTAACTGCCCCCTACATCTGCCCCCAGTTCCCCCCTCTTGCTCACACATGCTGTCTCTTCTATCCTCATCTTTGATCACTCTCGTTCCCAGCAGCTTCCTCTGTGTAATATCACACTGTCCCGCAGTATCCAGAATAGCTCCGCCCACACAATAGTTTGCTCACATGGTCATGACGTCATCAAAGGTCCTTTAGCCACTAGGATCTACCATTTATCCTTTACCCTACCCTAATAAAGTTTGTTAATAGCAAAACACTTCAGGGGCCTAGCGGGACAAACTGTAAGCTATGCGGGACCGCGGGACAGCTGTGTAAAATCGGGACTGTCCCGCCAGATGTGGGACAGTTGGGAGCTATGCGCTTATGATAGAGACCAGAGACTGCAAGCAAGAGCGGCGATCTGCTGTATCACAGAAACCACATGGACTTCACACACAGACTGCAACCAGGTATACCTATGGTGGTTCTTATCCCCACCAGCAAACCTGCCCAGGAGAGGAGTAACCTGCTATATCTATAGAGGTTCTTATCCTCACCAGCAAACCTGCCCAGCAGAGGAGTAACCTGCTATACCTATGGTGGTTCTTATCCCCACCAGCAAACCTGCCCAGGAGAGGAGTAACCTGCTATACCTATGGAGGTTATTATCCTCACCAGCAAACCTGCCCAGGCGAGGAGTAACCTGCTATACCTATAGTGGTTCTTATCCCCACCAGCAAACCTGCCCAGGCGAGGAGTAACCTGCTATACCTATAGTGGTTCTTATCCTCACCAGCAAACCTGCCCAGGCGAGGAGTAACCTGCTATACCTATAGTGGTTCTTATCCTCACCAGCAAACCTGTCCAACAGAGGAGTAACCTGCTATATCTATGGAGGTTCTTATCCTCACCAGCAAACCTGCCCAACAGAGGAGTAACCTGCTATACCTATAATGGTTATCCTCACCAGCAAACCTGCCCAGGAGAGGAGTAACCTGCTATACCTATAGTGGTTTTTATCCTCACCAGCAAACCTTCCCAACAGAGGAGTAACCTGCTATACCTATAGTGGTTCTTATCCTCACCAGCAAACCTGCCCAGGCGAGGAGTAACCTGCTATACCTATAGTGGTTCTTATCCTCACCAGCAAACCTGCCCAGGAGAGGAGTAACCTGCTATACCTATGGTGGTTCTTATCCTCACCAGCAAACCTGCCCAGGCGAGGAGTAACCTGCTATACCTATAGTGGTTCTTATCCTCACCAGCAAACCTGCCCAGGCGAGGAGTAACCTGCTATACCTATAGTGGTTCTTATCCTCACCAGCAAACCTGTCCAACAGAGGAGTAACCTGCTATACCTATAATGGTTATCCTCATCAGCAAACCTGCCCAGGAGAGGAGTAACCTGCTATACCTATGGAGGTTCTTATCCCCACCAGCAAACCTGCCCAGGAGAGGAGTAACCTGCTATACCTATAGTGGTTCTTATCCTCACCAGCAAACCTGCCCAACAGAGGAGTAACCTGCTATACCTATAGTGGTTCTTATCCTCACCAGCAAACCTGCCCAACAGAGGAGTAACCTGCTATACCTATGGTGGTTCTTATCCTCACCAGCAAACCTGCCCAGGCGAGGAGTAACCTGCTATACCTATAGTGGTTCTTATCCTCACCAGCAAACCTGTCCAACAGAGGAGTAACCTGCTATACCTATAGTGGTTCTTATCCTCACCAGCAAACCTGTCCAACAGAGGAGTAACCTGCTATACCTATAATGGTTATCCTCATCAGCAAACCTGCCCAGGAGAGGAGTAACCTGCTATACCTATGGAGGTTCTTATCCTCACCAGCAAACCTGCCCAGGAGAGGAGTAACCTGCTATACCTATGGAGGTTCTTATCCTCACCAGCAAACCTGCCCAGGCGAGGAGTAACCTGCTATACCTATGGAGGTTCTTATCCTCACCAGCAAACCTGCCCAGGAGAGGAGTAACCTGCTATACCTATGGTGGTTCTTATCCTCACCAGCAAACCTGCCCAGGAGAGGAGTAACCTGCTATACCTATGGAGGTTGGACTGGCTCCTCCCTCTTATGATAATGAGCTGACTTTCATTACCCAGTGTTCATTTTTCCTTTCCTGACCTCGCACTGCTCACAGCTGAGGTTTTGTTACACTAGCAGAGATTGTTGTTGCTGTTCACATGGTCAGTATATAGTTGTAGCACCGCCTTGCACATGTCACTCCCCCTGTATGTGTGGCCCTATCATACATGTGACATGTTCTAGACATTACTAAAGTTATATAGTGTGAGCAGATCTACAGGAATAAAGCGCAGTGTGAACCCAGCCCAACAGAGGGACAATAGCAGTGTGGTGTCTACAGCATGGACTGGCCCGCTGCCCGGTGCCTCGCCCCGTCCTCCATCCTCTCCTGCCCTCTCAGTATTACAACACGTTGTGCAGAGCCAGGTAAGTGATTTTGGGTGTCCAGGGCGGTATTCACACCTGATGCCTGCTCATGCTGGGGCTTGTAGTGCCACACTATCATCACACACAAAACTCACAGGGCCCCTCCTGTAACATTAACCCCTCCCAGACTAGAAGCTTAACCCCTTTGTGACCGGGCACCATCTATACCATTCTGCTACTGTCTCTATATGTCATGTCTGCCCTCAGTGGGGCGAGGAATGGTTGGAGTACTGGATGCTGGTGCGGTGACCAGATGGAAGGTAACGCTGCAGTTGGGATTGCGGGGTGCAAACAGCGCAGACTTGTCACGGTCTCTGGGCACGAGGGCGCAGCGCTGGTGCTGTCCCACGTTACCACCACTGGTACCGGTGATGAGGGGGCTGCACAAATGTTGGTGGTGATTGTTCCCCGGGGGCGCTTCCCCTATACTGTGCCGACTGGTGGTGTTTGGGGCGCCCTGATGTTGTCGGTGCAGAGTCAGACACAGAAACGGTTGTAAAGTTGAACTTTTACTTCCATGGGTGTGGAGGCACAAATGCTTAAACAGTTTCTTCAATACAAAACAACGGGGTCGTACGCCTGGTGACACAGCAAAGTCCTGGGGTGCAGGGTAGACTTGATGAAAGGTGTTCCTAGCCCCTTATACTTCAGTGTTACAGCCCTAAGGTGCGTCTGGGCTCCTATTTGGCACATAGGAGGATGCCCACCATGATACTAGTACATAATATTCCCCACTCACGTTATGTGGTCCTGATAGCTCAGAGTTTCGGGGTGCAATAGTCAGGGTGGCAGGATATTCCACAGGTCTGGCCTTGGCCCCTGGATCCTGTGATACTTGCTATGGAGCACGTGTTCCAGAATGTTCTCTCCACAGTCTCATGCTGACAAGATAATGATGCTTGACTTCCTTCAGGGCGATGGCTAGGCAGACAGGGGACAGGATCTTCTGAATAGCTGGAGTATGTCAGCTCTCCAACCTTCCTGGGCCTGTCTAGGACTTGAGGTTCCTGCACTAAACTCACTGCTTTCTTCACAGGACATCACACTTATCTCCTCACCTCCTCCTCCTAACACTCCACACTTCTAACTCCTCACACGCAGGACCTTCCTGCAGGGGTGATACCATGGGGACCCAGTGATCAGCTGACTCCTCCCCTTTTCCCAGGCGATGTCCTCCCATTGGACATTTGGTTACTATTCAATCCTATGGGAGGTGTCATGCATGTGTGAGGCTCACTAGGTGGCGCTGTGTTGTGTGAGACTCAGGACCCCCTGCTATGTCACACAGGCTATGAAGCAACAGGAAATAATACAATGCACAGAGATCACCCTCAGCCCAGCCATAGCCAGCTCTGGGATGCCACACTGGTACCATGCTGTGTGAACAGAGCCCAACATGACTGGTGCAACCCCCATGGATTCAATAAAGTCATAGCAAAGAAATTGTCTCTTTCTCTATCCCTCCTAATGTCCTGTATGATGGGCACTGTGGGCGGTGGTATCTGGGGTCTCTCCTGTGTGATGGGCACTGTGGGCGGTAGTATCTGGAGTCTCTCCTGTATGATGGGCACTGTGGGCGGTGGTATCTGGAGTCTCTCCTGTGTGATGGGCACTGGCGGTAGTATCTGGAGTCTCTCCTGTGTGATGGGCACTGTGGGCGGTGGTATCTGGAGTCTCTCCTGTGTGATGGGCACTGTGGGCGGTGGTATCTGGAGTCTCTCCTGTATGATGGGCACTGTGGGCGGTGGTATCTGGAGTCTCTCCTGTATGATGGGCACTGTGGGCGGTGGTATCTGGAGTCTCTCCTGTATGATGGGCACTGTGGGCGGTGGTATCTGGAGTCTCTCCTGTGTGATGGGCACTGTGGGCGGTGGTATCTGGAGTCTCTCCTGTGTGATGGGCACTGTGGGCGGTAGTATCTGGAGTCTCTCCTGTATGATGGACACTGTGGGCGGTAGTATCTGGAGTCTCTCCTGTGTGATGGGCACTGTGGGAGGTGGTATCTGGGGTCTCTCCTGTATGATGGGCACTGTGGGCGGTGGTATCTGGAGTCTCTCCTGTGTGATGGGCAGTGTGGGCGGTGGTATCTGGAGTCTCTCCTGTATGATGGGCACTGTGGGCGGTGGTATCTGGAGTCTCTCCTGTGTGATGGGCACTGTGGGCGGTGGTATCTGGAGTCTCTCCTGTGTGATGGGCACTTTGGGCGGTAGTATCTGGAGTCTCTCCTGTGTGATGGGCACTGTGGGCGGTGGTATCTGGAGTCTCTCCTGTGTGATGGGCACTGTGGGCGGTGGTATCTGGAGTCTCTCCTGTATGATGGGCACTGTGGGCGGTGGTATCTGGAGTCTCTCCTGTATGATGGGCACTGTGGGAGGTGGTATCTGGAGTCTCTCTTGTATGATGGGCACTGTGGGCGGTGGTATCTAGAGTCTCTCCTGTGTGATGGGCATGTGGGCGGTGGTATCTGGAGTCTCTCCTGTATGATGGGCACTGTGGGCGGTGGTATCTGGAGTCTCTCCGGTGTGATGGGCACTGTGGGCGGTGGTATCTGGAGTCTCTCCTATGTGATGGGCACTGTGGGCGGTAGTATCTGGAGTCTCTCCTGTGTGATGGGCACTGTGGGCGGTGGTATCTGGAGTCTCTCCTGTGTGATGGGCACTGTGGGCGGTGGTATCTGGAGTCTCTCCTGTGTGATGGGCACTGTGGGCGGTGGTATCTGGAGTCTCTCCTGTATCATGGGCACTGTGGGCGGTGGTATCTGGAGTCTCTCCTGTATGATGGGCACTGTGGGCGGTGGTATCTGGAGTCTCTCCTGTATGATGGGCACTGTGGGCGGTGGTATCTGGAGTCTCTCCTGTATGATGGGCACTGTGGGCGGTGGTATCTGGAGTCTCTACAGTATGATGGGCACTGTGGGCGGTGGTATCTAGTCTCTCCTGTGTGATGGGCACTGTGGGCGGTGGTATCTGGAGTCTCTCCTGTATGATGGGCACTGTGGGCGGTAGTATCTGGAGTCTCTCCTGTATGATGGGCACTGTGGGCGGTAGTATCTGGAGTCTCTCCTGTGTGATGGGCACTGTTGGCACTAGTATCTGGAGTCTCTCCTGTATGATGGTGCGGTGACCAGATGGAAGGTAACGCTGCAGTTGGGATTGCGGGGTGCAAACAGCGCAGACTTGTCACGGTCTCTGGGCACGAGGGCGCTGGGCTGGTGCTGTCCCACGTTACCACCACTGGTACCGGTGATGAGGGGGCTGCACAAATGTTGGTGGTGATTGTTCCCCCGGGGCGCTTCCCCTATACTGTGCCGACTGGTGGTGTTTGGGGCGCCCTGATGTTGTCGGTGCAGAGTCAGACACAGAAACGGTTGTAAAGTTGAACTTTTACTTCCATGGGTGTGGAGGCACAAATGCTTAAACAGTTTCTTCCATACAAAACAACGGGGTACGCCTGGTGACACAGCAAAGTCCTGGGGTGCAGGGTAGACTTGATGAAAGGTGTTCCTAGCCCCTTATACTTCAGTGTTACAGCCCTAAGGTGCGTCTGGGCTCCTATTTGGCACATAGGAGGATGCCCACCATGATACTAGTACATAATATTCCCCACTCACGTTATGTGGTCCTGATAGCTCAGAGTTTCGGGGTGCAATAGTCAGGGTGGCGGGATATTCCACAGGTCTGGCCTTGGCCCCTGGATCCTGTGATACTTGCTATGGAGCACGTGTTCCAGAATGTTCTCTCCACAGTCTCAGGCTGACAAGATAATGATGCTTGACTTCCTTCAGGGCGATGGCTAGGCAGACAGGGGACAGGATCTTCTGAATAGCTGGAGTATGTCAGCTCTCCAACCTTCCTGGGCCTGTCTAGGACTTGAGATTCCTGCACTAAACTCACTGCTTTCTTCACAGGACATCACACTTATCTCCTCACCTCCTCCTCCTAACACTCCACACTTCTAACTCCTCACACGCAGGACCTTCCTGCAGGGGTGTTACCATGGGGACCCAGTGATCAGCTGACTCCTCCCCTTTTCCCAGGCGATGTCCTCCCATTGGACATTTGGTTACTATTCAATCCTATGGGAGGTGTAATGCATGTGTGAGGCTCACTAGGTGGCGCTGTGTTGTGTGAGACTCAGGACCCCCTGCTATGTCACACAGGCTATGAAGCAACAGGAAATAATACAATGCACAGAGATCACCCTCAGCCCAGCCATAGCCAGCTCTGGGATGCCACACTGGTACCATGCTGTGTGAACAGAGCCCAACATGACTGGTGCAACCCCCATGGATTCAATAAAGTCATAGCAAAGAAATTGTCTCTTTCTCTATCCCTCCTAATGTCCTGTATGATGGGCACTGTGGGCGGTGGTATCTGGGGTCTCTCCTGTATGATGGGCACTGTGGGCGGTGGTATCTAGTCTCTCCTGTGTGATGGGCACTTTGGGCGGTAGTATCTGGAGTCTCTCCTGTGTGATGGGCACTGTGGGCGGTGGTATCTGGAGTCTCTCCTGTGTGATGGGCACTGTGGGCGGTGGTATCTGGAGTCTCTCCTGTATGATGGGCAGTGTGGGCGGTGGTATCTGGAGTCTCTCCTGTATGATGGACACTGTGGGCGGTAGTATCTGGAGTCTCTCCTGTGTGATGGGCACTGTGGGAGGTGGTATCTGGGGTCTCTCCTGTATGATGGGCACTGTGGGCGGTGGTATCTGGAGTCTCTCCTGTGTGATGGGCAGTGTGGGCGGTGGTATCTGGAGTCTCTCCTGTATGATGGGCACTGTGGGCGGTGGTATCTGGAGTCTCTCCTGTGTGATGGGCACTGTGGGCGGTGGTATCTGGAGTCTCTCCTGTGTGATGGGCACTTTGGGCGGTAGTATCTGGAGTCTCTCCTGTGTGATGGGCACTGTGGGCGGTGGTATCTGGAGTCTCTCCTGTGTGATGGGCACTGTGGGCGGTGGTATCTGGAGTCTCTCCTGTATGATGGGCACTGTGGGCGGTGGTATCTGGAGTCTCTCCTGTATGATGGGCACTGTGGGAGGTGGTATCTGGAGTCTCTCTTGTATGATGGGCACTGTGGGCGGTGGTATCTAGAGTCTCTCCTGTGTGATGGGCATGTGGGCGGTGGTATCTGGAGTCTCTCCTGTATGATGGGCACTGTGGGCGGTGGTATCTGGAGTCTCTCCGGTGTGATGGGCACTGTGGGCGGTGGTATCTGGAGTCTCTCCTATGTGATGGGCACTGTGGGCGGTAGTATCTGGAGTCTCTCCTGTGTGATGGGCACTGTGGGCGGTGGTATCTGGAGTCTCTCCTGTGTGATGGGCACTGTGGGCGGTGGTATCTGGAGTCTCTCCTGTGTGATGGGCACTGTGGGCGGTGGTATCTGGAGTCTCTCCTGTATCATGGGCACTGTGGGCGGTGGTATCTGGAGTCTCTCCTGTATGATGGGCACTGTGGGCGGTGGTATCTGGAGTCTCTCCTGTATGATGGGCACTGTGGGCGGTGGTATCTGGAGTCTCTCCTGTATGATGGGCACTGTGGGCGGTGGTATCTGGAGTCTCTACAGTATGATGGGCACTGTGGGCGGTGGTATCTAGTCTCTCCTGTGTGATGGGCACTGTGGGCGGTGGTATCTGGAGTCTCTCCTGTATGATGGGCACTGTGGGCGGTAGTATCTGGAGTCTCTCCTGTATGATGGGCACTGTGGGCGGTAGTATCTGGAGTCTCTCCTGTGTGATGGGCACTGTTGGCACTAGTATCTGGAGTCTCTCCTGTATGATGGTGCGGTGACCAGATGGAAGGTAACGCTGCAGTTGGGATTGCGGGGTGCAAACAGCGCAGACTTGTCACGGTCTCTGGGCACGAGGGCGCTGGGCTGGTGCTGTCCCACGTTACCACCACTGGTACCGGTGATGAGGGGGCTGCACAAATGTTGGTGGTGATTGTTCCCCCGGGGCGCTTCCCCTATACTGTGCCGACTGGTGGTGTTTGGGGCGCCCTGATGTTGTCGGTGCAGAGTCAGACACAGAAACGGTTGTAAAGTTGAACTTTTACTTCCATGGGTGTGGAGGCACAAATGCTTAAACAGTTTCTTCCATACAAAACAACGGGGTACGCCTGGTGACACAGCAAAGTCCTGGGGTGCAGGGTAGACTTGATGAAAGGTGTTCCTAGCCCCTTATACTTCAGTGTTACAGCCCTAAGGTGCGTCTGGGCTCCTATTTGGCACATAGGAGGATGCCCACCATGATACTAGTACATAATATTCCCCACTCACGTTATGTGGTCCTGATAGCTCAGAGTTTCGGGGTGCAATAGTCAGGGTGGCGGGATATTCCACAGGTCTGGCCTTGGCCCCTGGATCCTGTGATACTTGCTATGGAGCACGTGTTCCAGAATGTTCTCTCCACAGTCTCAGGCTGACAAGATAATGATGCTTGACTTCCTTCAGGGCGATGGCTAGGCAGACAGGGGACAGGATCTTCTGAATAGCTGGAGTATGTCAGCTCTCCAACCTTCCTGGGCCTGTCTAGGACTTGAGATTCCTGCACTAAACTCACTGCTTTCTTCACAGGACATCACACTTATCTCCTCACCTCCTCCTCCTAACACTCCACACTTCTAACTCCTCACACGCAGGACCTTCCTGCAGGGGTGTTACCATGGGGACCCAGTGATCAGCTGACTCCTCCCCTTTTCCCAGGCGATGTCCTCCCATTGGACATTTGGTTACTATTCAATCCTATGGGAGGTGTAATGCAAGTGTGAGGCTCACTAGGTGGCGCTGTGTTGTGTGAGACTCAGGACCCCCTGCTATGTCACACAGGCTATGAAGCAACAGGAAATAATACAATGCACAGAGATCACCCTCAGCCCAGCCATAGCCAGCTCTGGGATGCCACACTGGTACCATGCTGTGTGAACAGAGCCCAACATGACTGGTGCAACCCCCATGGATTCAATAAAGTCATAGCAAAGAAATTGTCTCTTTCTCTATCCCTCCTAATGTCCTGTATGATGGGCACTGTGGGCGGTGGTATCTGGGGTCTCTCCTGTATGATGGGCACTGTGGGCGGTGGTATCTAGTCTCTCCTGTGTGATGGGCACTGTGGGCGGTGGTATCTGGAGTCTCTCCTGTATGATGGGCACTGTGGGTGGTAGTATCTGGAGTCTCTCCTGTGTGATGGGCACTGTGGGCGGTGGTATCTGGAGTCTCTCCTGTATGATGGACACTGTGGGCGGTGGTATCTGGAGTCTCTCCTGTGTGATGGGCACTGTGGGCGGTGGTATCTGGAGTCTCTCCTGTATGATGGGCACTGTGGGCGGTGGTATCTGGAGTCTCTCCTGTGTGATGGGCACTGTGGGCGGTGGTATCTGGAGTCTCTACTGTATGATGGGCACTGTTGGCGGTAGTATCTGGAGTCTCTCCTGTGTGATGGGCACTGGTGGCGGTGGTATCTGGAGTCTCTCCTCTGTGATGGGCACTGTGGGCGGTAGTATCTGGAGTCTCTCCTGTGTGATGGGCACTGTGGGCGGTAGTATCTGGAGTCTCTCCTGTGTGATGGGCACTGTGGGCGGTGGTATCTGGAGTCTCTCCTGTATGATGGGCACTGTGGGCGGTAGTATCTGGAGTCTCTCCTGTACGATGGGCACTGGCGGTGGTATCTGGAGTCTCTCCTGTGTGATGGGCACTGTGGGCGGTAGTATCTGGAGTCTCTCCTGTGTGATGGGCACTGTGGGCGGTAGTATCTGGAGTCTCTCCTGTGTGATGGGCACTGTGGGCGGTAGTATCTGGAGTCTCTCCTGTGTGATGGGCACTGTGGGCGGTAGTATCTGGAGTCTCTCCTGTGTGATGGGCACTGGTGGCGGTGGTATCTGGAGTCTCTCCTCTGTGATGGGCACTGTGGGCGGTAGTATCTGGAGTCTCTCCTGTGTGATGGGCACTGTGGGCGGTAGTATCTGGAGTCTCTCTTGTATGATGGACACTGTGGGCGGTGGTATCTGGAGTCTCTCCTGTGTGATGGGCACTGTGGGCGGTGGTATCTGGAGTCTCTCCTGTATGATGGGCACTGGCGGTGGTATCTGGAGTCTCTCCTGTATGATGGGCACTGTGGGCGGTGGTATCTGGAGTCTCTCTTGTATGATGGACACTGTGGGCGGTGGTATCTGGAGTCTCTCCTGTGTGATGGGCACTGTGGGCGGTGGTATCTGGGGTCTCTCCTGTGTGATGGGCACTGTGGGCGGTGGTATCTGGAGTCTCTCCTGTATGATGGGCACTGTGGGCGGTGGTATCTGGAGTCTCTCCTGTATGATGGGCACTGTGGGAGGTGGTATCTGGAGTCTCTCCTGTGTGATGGGCACTGTGGGCGGTGGTATCTGGAGTCTCTCCTGTATGATGGGCACTGTGGGCGGTGGTATCTGGAGTCTCTTCTGTATGATGGGCACTGTGGGCGGTGGTATCTGGAGTCTCTCTTGTATGATGGGCATGTGGGCGGTGGTATCTGGAGTCTCTCCTGTGTGATGGGCACTGTGGGCGGTAGTATCTGGAGTCTCTCCTGTATGATGGGCACTGTGGGCGGTAGTATCTGGAGTCTCTCCTGTGTGATGGGCACTGTGGGCGGTAGTATCTGGAGTCTCTCCTGTATGATGGGCACTGTGGGCGGTAGTATCTGGAGTCTCTCCTGTATGATGGTGCGGTGACCAGATGGAAGGTAACGCTGCAGTTGGGATTGCGGGGTGCAAACAGCGCAGACTTGTCACGGTCTCTGGGCACGAGGGCGCAGCGCTGGTGCTGTCCCACGTTACCACCACTGGTACCGGTGATGAGGGGGCTGCACAAATGTTGGTGGTGATTGTTCCCCCGGGGCGCTTCCCCTATACTGTGCCGACTGGTGGTGTTTGGGGCGCCCTGATGTTGTCGGTGCAGAGTCAGACACAGAAACGGTTGTAAAGTTGAACTTTTACTTCCATGGGTGTGGAGGCACAAATGCTTAAACAGTTTCTTCAATACAAAACAACGGGGTACGCCTGGTGACACAGCAAAGTCCTGGGGTGCAGGGTAGACTTGATGAAAGGTGTTCCTAGCCCCTTATACTTCAGTGTTACAGCCCTAAGGTGCGTCTGGGCTCCTATTTGGCACATAGGAGGATGCCCACCATGATACTAGTACATAATATTCCCCACTCACGTTATGTGGTCCTGATAGCTCAGAGTTTCGGGGTGCAATAGTCAGGGTGGCAGGATATTCCACAGGTCTGGCCTTGGCCCCTGGATCCTGTGATACTTGCTATGGAGCACGTGTTCCAGAATGTTCTCTCCACAGTCTCATGCTGACAAGATAATGATGCTTGACTTCCTTCAGGGCGATGGCTAGGCAGACAGGAGACAGGATCTTCTGAATAGCTGGAGTATGTCAGCTCTCCAACCTTCCTGGGCCTGTCTAGGACTTGAGATTCCTGCACTAAACTCACTGCTTTCTTCACAGGACATCACACTTATCTCCTCACCTCCTCCTCCTAACACTCCACACTTCTAACTCCTCACACGCAGGACCTTCCTGCAGGGGTGTTACCATGGGGACCCAGTGATCAGCTGACTCCTCCCCTTTTCCCAGGCGATGTCCTCCCATTGGACATTTGGTTACTATTCAATCCTATGGGAGGTGTAATGCAAGTGTGAGGCTCACTAGGTGGCGCTGTGTTGTGTGAGACTCAGGACCCCCTGCTATGTCACACAGGCTATGAAGCAACAGGAAATAATACAATGCACAGAGATCACCCTCAGCCCAGCCATAGCCAGCTCTGGGATGCCACACTGGTACCATGCTGTGTGAACAGAGCCCAACATGACTGGTGCAACCCCCATGGATTCAATAAAGTCATAGCAAAGAAATTGTCTCTTTCTCTATCCCTCCTAATGTCCTGTATGATGGGCACTGTGGGCGGTGGTATCTGGGGTCTCTCCTGTATGATGGGCACTGTGGGCGGTGGTATCTAGTCTCTCCTGTGTGATGGGCACTGTGGGCGGTGGTATCTGGAGTCTCTCCTGTATGATGGGCACTGTGGGTGGTAGTATCTGGAGTCTCTCCTGTGTGATGGGCACTGTGGGCGGTGGTATCTGGAGTCTCTCCTGTGTGATGGGCAGTGTGGGCGGTAGTATCTGGAGTCTCTCCTGTGTGATGGGCACTGTGGGCGGTGGTATCTGGAGTCTCTCCTGTATGATGGGCACTGTGGGCGGTGGTATCTGGAGTCTCTCCTGTGTGATGGGCACTGTGGGCGGTGGTATCTGGAGTCTCTACTGTATGATGGGCACTGTGGGCGGTGGTATCTGGGGTCTCTCCTGTGTGATGGGCACTGGTGGCGGTGGTATCTGGAGTCTCTCCTCTGTGATGGGCACTGTGGGCGGTAGTATCTGGAGTCTCTCCTGTGTGATGGGCACTGTGGGCGGTAGTATCTGGAGTCTCTCCTGTGTGATGGGCACTGTGGGCGGTGGTATCTGGAGTCTCTCCTGTATGATGGGCACTGTGGGCGGTAGTATCTGGAGTCTCTCCTGTATGATGGGCACTGGCGGTGGTATCTGGAGTCTCTCCTGTGTGATGGGCACTGTGGGCGGTAGTATCTGGAGTCTCTCCTGTGTGATGGGCACTGTGGGCGGTAGTATCTGGAGTCTCTCCTGTGTGATGGGCACTGTGGGCGGTAGTATCTGGAGTCTCTCCTGTGTGATGGGCACTGTGGGCGGTAGTATCTGGAGTCTCTCCTGTGTGATGGGCACTGGTGGCGGTGGTATCTGGAGTCTCTCCTCTGTGATGGGCACTGTGGGCGGTAGTATCTGGAGTCTCTCCTGTGTGATGGGCACTGTGGGCGGTAGTATCTGGAGTCTCTCTTGTATGATGGACACTGTGGGCGGTGGTATCTGGAGTCTCTCCTGTGTGATGGGCACTGTGGGCGGTGGTATCTGGAGTCTCTCCTGTATGATGGGCACTGGCGGTGGTATCTGGAGTCTCTCCTGTATGATGGGCACTGTGGGCGGTGGTATCTGGAGTCTCTCCTGTGTGATGGGCACTGTGGGCGGTGGTATCTGGAGTCTCTCCTGTATGATGGGCACTGTGGGCGGTGGTATCTGGAGTCTCTCCTGTATGATGGGCACTGTGGGCGGTGGTATCTGGAGTCTCTCCTGTATGATGGGCACTGTGGGCGGTGGTATCTGGAGTCTCTCCTGTGTGATGGGCACTGTGGGCGGTGGTATCTGGAGTCTCTCCTGTATGATGGGCACTGTGGGAGGTGGTATCTGGAGTCTCTCCTGTATGATGGGCACTGTGGGAGGTGGTATCTGGAGTCTCTTCTGTATGATGGGCACTGTGGGCGGTGGTATCTGGAGTCTCTCTTGTATGATGGGCATGTGGGCGGTGGTATCTGGAGTCTCTCCTGTGTGATGGGCACTGTGGGCGGTAGTATCTGGAGTCTCTCCTGTATGATGGGCACTGTGGGCGGTAGTATCTGGAGTCTCTCCTGTGTGATGGGCACTGTGGGCGGTAGTATCTGGAGTCTCTCCTGTATGATGGTGCGGTGACCAGATGGAAGGTAACGCTGCAGTTGGGATTGCGGGGTGCAAACAGCGCAGACTTGTCACGGTCTCTGGGCACGAGGGCGCAGCGCTGGTGCTGTCCCACGTTACCACCACTGGTACCGGTGATGAGGGGGCTGCACAAATGTTGGTGGTGATTGTTCCCCCGGGGCGCTTCCCCTATACTGTGCCGACTGCTGGTGTTTGGGGCGCCCTGATGTTGTCGGTGCAGAGTCAGACACAGAAACGGTTGTAAAGTTGAACTTTTACTTCCATGGGTGTGGAGGCACAAATGCTTAAACAGTTTCTTCAATACAAAACAACGGGGTACGCCTGGTGACACAGCAAAGTCCTGGGGTGCAGGGTAGACTTGATGAAAGGTGTTCCTCGCCCCTTATACTTCAGTGTTACAGCCCTAAGGTGCGTCTGGGCTCCTATTTGGCACATAGGAGGATGCCCACCATGATACTAGTACATAATATTCCCCACTCACGTTATGTGGTCCTGATAGCTCAGAGTTTCGGGGTGCAATAGTCAGGGGGGCAGGATATTCCACAGGTCTGGCCTTGGCCCCTGGATCCTGTGATACTTGCTATGGAGCACGTGTTCCAGAATGTTCTCTCCACAGTCTCATGCTGACAAGATAATGATGCTTGACTTCCTTCAGGGCGATGGCTAGGCAGACAGGGGACAGGATCTTCTGAATAGCTGGAGTATGTCAGCTCTCCAACCTTCCTGGGCCTGTCTAGGACTTGAGATTCCTGCACTAAACTCACTGCTTTCTTCACAGGACATCACACTTATCTCCTCACCTCCTCCTCCTAACACTCCACACTTCTAACTCCTCACACGCAGGACCTTCCTGCAGGGGTGTTACCATGGGGACCCAGTGATCAGCTGACTCCTCCCCTTTTCCCAGGCGATGTCCTCCCATTGGACATTTGGTTACTATTCAATCCTATGGGAGGTGTAATGCATGTGTGAGGCTCACTAGGTGGCGCTGTGTTGTGTGAGACTCAGGACCCCCTGCTATGTCACACAGGCTATGAAGCAACAGGAAATAATACAATGCACAGAGATCACCCTCAGCCCAGCCATAGCCAGCTCTGGGATGCCACACTGGTACCATGCTGTGTGAACAGAGCCCAACATGACTGGTGCAACCCCCATGGATTCAATAAAGTCATAGCAAAGAAATTGTCTCTTTCTCTATCCCTCCTAATGTCCTGTATGATGGGCACTGTGGGCGGTGGTATCTGGAGTCTCTCCTGTGTGATGGGCACTGGCGGTAGTATCTGGAGTCTCTCCTGTGTGATGGGCACTGTGGGCGGTGGTATCTGGAGTCTCTCCTGTGTGATGGGCACTGTGGGCGGTGGTATCTGGAGTCTCTCCTGTATGATGGGCACTGTGGGCGGTGGTATCTGGAGTCTCTCCTGTATGATGGGCACTGTGGGCGGTGGTATCTGGGGTCTCTCCTGTGTGATGGGCACTGTAGGCGGTAGTATCTGGAGTCTCTCCTGTGTGATGGGCACTGTGGGCGGTGGTATCTGGAGTCTCTCCTGTGTGATGGGCACTGTGGGCTGTAGTATCTGGAGTCTCTCCTGTGTGATGGGCACTGTGGGCTGTAGTATCTGGAGTCTCTCCTGTATGATGGGCACTGTGGGCGGTGGTATCGGGAGTCTCTCCTGTATGATGGGCACTGTGGGCGGTGGTATCTGGAGTCTCTCCTGTATGATGGGCACTGTGGGCGGTAGTATCTGGAGTCTCTCCTGTGTGATGGGCACTGTGGGCTGTAGTATCTGGAGTCTCTCCTGTGTGATGGGCACTGTGGGCGGTAGTATCTGGAGTCTCTCCTGTGTGATGGGCACTGTGGGCGGTGGTATCTGGAGTCTCTCCTGTGTGATGGGCCCTGTGGGCGGTGGTATCTGGAGTCTCTCCTGTGTGATGGGCACTGGCGGTAGTATCTGGAGTCTCTCCTGTGTGATGGGCACTGTGGGCGGTAGTATCTGGAGTCTCTCCTGTGTGATGGACACTGTGGGCGGTGGTATCTGGAGTCTCTCCTGTGTGATGGGCACTGTGGGCGGTGGTATCTGGAGTCTCTCCTGTGTGATGGTCACTGTTGGCACTAGTATCTGGAGTCTCTCCTGTGTGATGGGCACTGTGGGCGGTGGTATCTGGAGTCTCTTCTGTCTGATGGGCACTGTGGGCGGTGGTATCTGGAGTCTCTCCTGTGTGATGGGCACTGTGGGCGGTGGTATCTGGAGTCTCTCCTGTGTGATGGGCACTGTAGGCGGAGTATCTGGAGTCTCTCCTGTGTGATGGGCACTGTGGGCGGTGGTATCTGGAGCTCTCCTGTGTGATGGGCACTGGCGGTAGTATCTGGAGTCTCTCCTGTATGATGGGCACTGTGGGCGGTGGTATCTGGAGTCTCTCCTGTATGATGGGCACTGTGGGCGGTGGTATCTGGAGTCTCTCCTGTATGATGGGCACTGTGGGCGGTAGTATCTGGAGTCTCTCCTGTATGATGGGCACTGTGGGCGGTAGTATCTGGAGTCTCTCCTGTGTGATGGGCACTGTGGGCGGTGGTATCTGGAGTCTCTCCTGTATGATGGGCACTGTGGGCGGTGGTATCTGGAGTCTCTCTTGTATGATGACACTGGGGCGGGGTATCTGGAGTCTCTCTGTGTGATGGGCACTGTGGGCGGTAGTATCTGGAGTCTCTCCTGTATGATGGGCACTGTGGGCGGTAGTATCTGGAGTCTCTCCTGTATGATGGGCACTGTGGGCGGTAGTATCTGGAGTCTCTCCTGTGTGATGGGCACTGGTGGCGGTGGTATCTGGAGTCTCTCCTGTGTGATGGGCACTGTGGGCGGTGGTATCTGGGGTCTCTCCTGTATGATGGGCGCTGTGGGCTGTAGTATCTGGAGTCTCTCCTGTGTGATGGGCACTGTGGGCGGTGGTATCTGGAGTCTCTCCTGTATGATGGGCACTGTGGGAGGTGGTATCTGGAGTCTCTACTGTATGATGGGCACTGTGGGCGGTGGTATCTGGAGTCTCTCTTGTATGATGGACACTGTGGGCGGTGGTATCTGGAGTCTCTCCTGTGTGATGGGCACTGTGGGCGGTGGTATCTGGAGTATCTCCTGTATGATGGGCACTGTGGGCGGTGGTATCTGGAGTCTCTCCTGTATGATGGGCACTGTGGGAGGTGGTATCTGGAGTCTCTCCTGTATGATGGGCACTGTGGGCGGTGGTATCTGGAGTCTCTCTTGTATGATGGGCATGTGGGCGGTGGTATCTGGAGTCTCTCCTGTGTGATGGGCACTGTGGGCGGTAGTATCTGGAGTCTCCCTGTATGATGGGCACTGTGGGCGGTAGTATCTGGAGTCTCTTTGTATGGGACTGTGGGCGTGATCTGGAGTCTCTCCGTATGATGGGCACTGTGGAGGTGGCTGGGGTCTCTGTGGGCTGTGGCGTGTATCTGAGCCGTGGGGGGCGGGAGCCATGGGCTGGGCGGTGGATCTATCTCTGTGTGATGGGCACTGTGGGCGTGTATCTGGCTCCTGTGGTGGGCACTGTGGGCGGTAGTATCTGGAGTCTCTCTGTATGATGGGCACTGTGGGCGGTAGTATCTGGAGTCTCTCCTGTGTGTGGGCACTGTGGGCGGTGGTATCTGGAGTCTCTCCTGTATGATGGGCACTGTGGGAGTGGATCTGTCTCTCCTGTATGTGGGCACTGTGGGCGGTGGTATCTGGAGTCTCTCTGTGTGATGGGCAGTGTGGGCGGTGGTATCTGGAGTCTCTCTGTATGATGGGCACTGTGGGCGGTGGTATCTGGAGTCTCTTGTGATGGGCACTGTGGGCGGTGTATCTGGAGTCTCTCGTATGATGGGCCTGTGGGCGGTGGTATCTGGAGTCTCTTGTGTGATGGGCACTGTGGGCGGTGGTATCTGGAGCTCTCCGATGATGGGCACTGTGGGCGGTGGTATCTGGAGTCTCTCCGATGATGGGCAGTGGGCGGTGGTACTGGATCTCTCCGAGATGGGCTGTGGGCGTGGATCTGGAGTCTCTCCTGTGTGATGGGCACTGTGGGCGGTAGTATCTGGAGTCTCTCCTGTATGATGGGCACTGTGGGCGGTAGTATCTGGAGTCTCTCCTGTGTGATGGGCACTGGTGGCGGTGGTATCTGGAGCTCCTGTGTGATGGGCACTGTGGGCGGTGGATCTGGAGTCTCTCCTGTATGATGGGCACTGTGGGCGGTGGTATCTGGAGTCTCTCCTGTGTGATGGGCACTGTGGGCGGTGGTATCTGAGCTCTCCTGTATGATGGGCACTGTGGGAGGTGGTATCTGGGTCTCTCCTGTATGATGGGCACTGTGGGCGGTGGTATCTGGAGTCTCTCCTGTGTGATGGGCAGTGTGGGCGGTGGTATCTGGAGTCTCTCCTGTATGATGGGCACTGTGGGCGGTGGTATCTGGAGTCTCTCCTGTGTGATGGGCACTGTGGGCGGTGGTATCTGGAGTCTCTCCTGTGTGATGGGCACTTTGGGCGGTAGTATCTGGAGTCTCTCCTGTGTGATGGGCACTGTGGGCGGTGGTATCTGGAGTCTCTCCTGTGTGATGGGCACTGTGGGCGGTGGTATCTGGAGTCTCTCTGTATGATGGGCACTGTGGGCGGTGGTATCTGGAGTCTCTCCTTTATGATGGGCACTGTGGGAGGTGGTATCTGGAGTCTCTCTTGTATGATGGGCACTGTGGGCGGTGGTATCTAGAGTCTCTCCTGTGTGATGGGCATGTGGGCGGTGGTATCTGGAGTCTCTCCTGTATGATGGGCACTGTGGGCGGTGGTATCTGGAGTCTCTCCTGTGTGATGGGCACTGTGGGCGGTGGTATCTGGAGTCTCTCCTGTGTGATGGGCACTGTGGGCGGTAGTATCTGGAGTCTCTCCTGTGTGATGGGCACTGTGGGCGGTGGTATCTGGAGTCTCTCCTGTGTGATGGGCACTGTGGGCGGTGGTATCTGGAGTCTCTCCTGTATGATGGGCACTGTGGGCGGTGGTATCTGGAGTCTCTCCTGTATCATGGGCACTGTGGGCGGTGGTATCTGGAGTCTCTCCTGTATGATGGGCACTGTGGGCGGTGGTATCTGGGGTCTCTCCTGTGTGATGGGCACTGTTGGCACTAGTATCTGGAGTCTCTCCTGTATGATGGGCACTGTGGGCGGTGGTATCTAGTCTCTCCTGTGTGATGGGCACTGTGGGCGGTAGTATCTGGAGTCTCTCCTGTATGATGGGCACTGTGGGTGGTAGTATCTGGAGTCTCTCCTGTATGATGGGCACTGTGGACGGTGGTATCTGGGGTCTCTCCTGTGTGATGGGCACTGTGGGCGGTGGTATCTGGAGTCTCTCCTGTTTGATGGGCAGTGTGGGCGGTGGTATCTGGGGTCTCTCCTGTATGATGGGCACTGTGGGCGGTGGTATCTGGAGTCTCTTCTGTATGATGGATACTGTGGGCGGTGGTATCTGGAGTCTCTCCTGTGTGATGGGCACTGTGGGCGGTAGTATCTGGAGTCTCTCCTGTGTGATGGGCACTGTGGGCGGTGGTATCTGGAGTCTCTCCTGTATGATGGGCACTGTGGGCGGTGGTATCTGGAGTCTCTCTTGTATGATGGACACTGTGGGCGGTGGTATCTGGAGTCTCTCCTGTGTGATGGGCACTGTGGACGGTGGTATCTGGAGTCTCTCCTGTATGATGGGCACTGTGGGCGGTGGTATCTGGAGTCTCTCCTGTATGATGGGCACTGTGGGCGGTGGTATCTGGAGTCTCTCCTGTATGATGGGCACTGTGGGCGGTAGTATCTGGAGTCTCTCCTGTGTGATGGGCACTGTGGGCGGTAGTATCTGGAGTCTCTCCTGTATGATGGGCACTGTGGGCGGTGGTTTCTGGAGTCTCTCCTGTGTGATGGGCACTGTGGGCGGTGGTATCTGGGGTCTCTCCTGTGTGATGGGCACTGGTGGCGGTGGTATCTGTAGTCTCTCCTGTGTGATGGGCACTGTGGGCGGTAGTATCTGGAGTCTCTCCTGTATGATGGGCACTGTGGGCGGTAGTATCTGGAGTCTCTCCTGTGTGATGGGCACTGTGGGCGGTGGTATCTGGAGTCTCTCCTGTATGATGGGCACTGTGGGCGGTGGTATCTGGAGTCTCTCTTGTATGATGGACACTGTGGGCGGTGGTATCTGGAGTCTCTCCTGTGTGATGGGCACTGTGGGCGGTGGTATCGGGAGTCTCTCCTGTATGATGGGCACTGTGGGCGGTGGTATCTGGAGTCTCTCCTGTGTGATGGGCACTGTGGGCGGTAGTATCTGGAGTCTCTCCTGTATGATGGGCAGTGTGGGCGGTAGTATCTGGAGTCTCTCCTGTGTGATGGGCACTGGTGGCGGTGGTATCTGGAGTCTCTCCTGTGTGATGGGCACTGTGGGCGGTGGTATCTGGAGTCTCTCCTGTATGATGGGCACTGTGGGCGGTGGTATCGGGAGTCTCTCCTGTATGATGGGCACTGTGGGCGGTGGTATCTGGAGTCTCTCCTGTATGATGGGCACTGTGGGCGGTGGTATCTGGAGTCTCTCCTGTGTGATGGGCACTGTGGGCGGTAGTATCTGGAGTCTCTCCTGTATGATGGGCACTGTGGGCGGTAGTATCTGGAGTCTCTCCTGTGTGATGGGCACTGGTGGCGGTGGTATCTGGAGTCTCTCCTGTGTGATGGGCACTGTGGGCGGTGGTATCTGGGGTCTCTCCTGTATGATGGGCGCTGTGGGCTGTAGTATCCGGAGTCTGTCCTGTGTGATGGGCACTGTGGGAGGTGGTATCTGGGGTCTCTCCTGTATGATGGGCGCTGTGGGCTGTAGTATCCGGAGTCTCTCCTGTGTGATGGGCACTGTGGGCGGTGGTATCTGGAGTCTCTCCTGTATGATGGTCACTGGTGGCGGTGGTATCTGGAGTCTCTCCTGTATGATGGGCACTGTGGGCGGTGGTATCTGGGGTCTCTCCTGTGTGATGGGCACTGTGGGCGGTGGTATCTGGAGTCTCTCCTGTATGATGGGCACTGTGGGTGGTGGTATCTGGAGTCTCTCCTGTATGATGGGCACTGGCGGAAGTATCTGGAGTCTCTCCGGAGTGATGGGCACTGTGGGCGGTGGTATCTGGAGTCTCTCCTGTATGATGGGCACTGTGGGCGGTGGTATCTGGAGTCTCTCCTGTATGATGGGCACTGTGGGCGGTGGTATCTGGAGTCTCTCCTGTATGATGGGCACTGGCGGTAGTGTCTGGAGTCTCTCCTGTGTGATGGGCACTGTGGGCGGTGGTATCTGGAGTCTCTCCTGTGTGATGGGCACTGTGGGCGGTAGTATCTGGAGTCTCTCCTGTGTGATGGGCACTGTGGGCGGTGGTATCTGGAGTCTCTCCTGTGTGATGGGCACTGTGGGCGGTGGTATCTGGAGTCTCTCCTGTATGATGGATACTGTGGGCGGTGGTATCTGGAGTCTCTCCTGTGTGATGGGCACTGTGGGCGGTGGTATCTGGAGTCTCTCCTGTATGATGGGCACTGTGGGCGGTGGTATCTGGAGTCTCTCCTGTATGATGGGCACTGTGGGCGGTGGTATCTGGAGTCTCTCCTGTATGATGGGCACTGTGGGCGGTGGTATCTGGAGTCTCTCCTGTGTGATGGGCACTGTGAGCGGTGGTATCTGGAGTCTCTCTTGTATGATGGACACTGTGGGCGGTGGTATCTGGAGTCTCTCCTGTGTGATGGGCACTGTGGGCGGTGGTATCTGGAGTCTCTCCTGTGTGATGGGCACTGTGGGCGGTGGTATCTGGAGTCTCTCCTGTATGATGGGCACTGTGGGTGGTGGTATCTGGAGTCTCTCCTGTATGATGGGCACTGTGGGCGGTGGTATCTGGAGTCTCTCCTGTGTGATGGGCACTGTGGGCGGTGGTATCTGGAGTCTCTCCTGTATGATGGGCACTGTGGGCGGTGGTATCTGGAGTCTCTCCTGTATGATGGGCACTGTGGGCGGTGGTATCTGGAGTCTCTCTTGTATGATGGGCACTGTGGGCGGTGGTATCTGGAGTCTCTCCTGTGTGATGGGCACTGTGGGCGGTGGTATCTGGAGTCTCTCCTGTATGATGGGCACTGTGGGCGGTGGTATCTGGAGTCTCTCCTGTATGATGGGCACTGTGGGTGGTAGTATCTGGAGTATCTCCTGTATGATGGGTACTGGCGGTAGTATCTGGAGTCTCTCCTGTGTGATGGGCACTGTGGGCGGTGGTATCTGGAGTCTCTCCTGTGTGATGGGCACTGTGGGCGGTGGTATCTGGAGTCTCTCCTGTATGATGGGCACTGTGGGCGATGGTATCTGGAGTCTCTCCTGTATGATGGGCACTGTGGACGGTGGTATCTGGCGTCTCTCCTGTGTGATGGGCACTGTGGGCGGTGGTATCTGGAGTCTCTCCTGTATGATGGGCAGTGTGGGCGGTGGTATCTGGGGTCTCTCCTGTATGATGGGCACTGTGGGCGGTGGTATCTGGAGTCTCTCCTGTATGATGGGCACTGGCGGTAGTATCTGGAGTCTCTCCTGTGTGATGGGCACTGTGGGCGGTGGTATCTGGAGTCTCTCCTGTATGATGGGCACTGTGGGCGGTGGTATCTGGAGTCTCTCCTGTATGATGGGCACTGTGGGCGATGGTATCTGGAGTCTCTCCTGTATGATGGGCACTGTGGACGGTGGTATCTGGGGTCTCTCCTGTGTGATGGGCACTGTGGGCGGTGGTATCTGGAGTCTCTCCTGTATGATGGGCAGTGTGGGCGGTGGTATCTGGGGTCTCTCCTGTATGATGGGCACTGTGGGCGGTGGTATCTGGAGTCTCTCCTGTATGATGGGCACTGGCGGTAGTATCTGGAGTCTCTCCTGTGTGATGGGCACTGTGGGCGGTGGTATCTGGAGTCTCTCCTGTGTGATGGGCACTGTGGGCGGTAGTATCTGGAGTCTCCTGTATGATGGGCACTGTGGGCGGTGGTATCTGGAGTCTCTCCTGTGTGATGGGCATGTGGGCGGTGGTATCTGGAGTCTCTTCTGTATGATGGGCACTGTGGGCGGTGGTATCTGGAGTCTCTCCTGTGTGATGGGCACTGTGGGCGGTGGTATCTGGAGTCTCTCCTGTATGATGGGCACTGTGGGCGGTGGCATCTGGAGTCTCTCCTGTGTGATGGGCACTGTGGGCGGTGGTAACTGGAGTCTCTCCTGTATGATGGGCACTGTGGCCGGTGGTATCTAGTCTCTCCTGTGTGATGGGCACTGTGGGCGGTGGTATCTGGAGTCTCTCCTGTATGATGGGCACTGTGGGTGGTAGTATCTGGAGTCTCTCCTGTGTGATGGGCACTGTGGGCGGTGGTATCTGGAGTCTCTCCTGTATGATGGGCACTGTGGGTGGTAGTATCTGGAGTCTCTCCTGTATGATGGGCACTGTGGGCGGTGGTATATGGAGTCTCTCCTGTGTGATGGGCACTGTGGGCGGTGGTATATGGAGTCTCTCTTGTATGATGGGCACTGTGGGCGGTGGTTTCTGGGGTCTCTCCTGTGTGATGGGCACTGGTGGCGGTGGTATCTGGAGTCTCTCCTCTGTGATGGGCACTGTGGGCTGTAGTATCTGGAGTCTCTCTTGTATGATGGACACTGTGGGCGGTGGTATCTGGAGTCTCTCCTGTGTGATGGGCACTGTGGGCAGTAGTATCTGGAGTCTCTCCTGTGTGATGGGCACTGTGGGCGGTGGTATCTGGAGTCTCTCCTGTATGATGGGCACTGTGGGAGGTGGTATCTGGAGTCTCTCCTGTATGATGGGCACTGTGGGCGGTGGTATCTGGAGTCTCTCTTGTATGATGGACACTGTGGGCGGTGGTATCTGGAGTCTCTCCTGTGTGATGGGCACTGTGGGCGGTGGTATCTGGAGTCTCTCCTGTATGATGGGCACTGTGGGCGGTGGTATCTGGAGTCTCTCCTGTGTGATGGGCACTGTGGGCGGTAGTATCTGGAGTCTCTCCTGTATGATGGTGCGGTGACCAGATGGAAGGTAACGCTGCAGTTGGGATTGCGGGGTGCAAACAGCGCAGACTTGTCACGGTCTCTGGGCACGAGGGCGCAGCGCTGGTGCTGTCCCACGTTACCACCACTGGTACCGGTGATGAGGGGGCTGCACAAATGTTGGTGGTGATTGTTCCCCCCGGGCGCTTCCCCTATACTGTGCCGACTGCTGGTGTTTGGGGCGCCCTGATGTTGTCGGTGCAGAGTCAGACACAGAAACGGTTGTAAAGTTGAACTTTTACTTCCATGGGTGTGGAGGCACAAATGCTTAAACAGTTTCTTCCATACAAAACAACGGGGTACGCCTGGTGACACAGCAAAGTCCTGGGGTGCAGGGTAGACTTGATGAAAGGTGTTCCTAGCCCCTTATACTTCAGTGTTACAGCCCTAAGGTGCGTCTGGGCTCCTATTTGGCCCATAGGAGGATGCCCACCATGATACTAGTACATAATATTCCCCACTCACGTTATGTGGTCCTGATAGCTCAGAGTTTCGGGGTGCAATAGTCAGGGTGGCAGGATATTCCACAGGTCTGGCCTTGGCCTCTGGATCCTGTGATACTTGCTATGGAGCACGTGTTCCAGAATGTTCTCTCCATAGTCTCAGGCTGACAAGATAATGATGCTTGACTTCCTTCAGGGCGATGGCTAGGCAGACAGGGGACAGGATCTTCTGAATAGCTGGAGTATGTCAGCTCTCCAACCTTCCTGGGCCTGTCTAGGACTTGAGATTCCTGCACTAAACTCACTGCTTTCTTCACAGGACATCACACTTATCTCCTCACCTCCTCCTCCTAACACTCCACACTTCTAACTCCTCACACGCAGGACCTTCCTGCAGGGGTGTTACCATGGGGACCCAGTGATCAGCTGACTCCTCCCCTTTTCCCAGGCGATGTCCTCCCATTGGACATTTGGTTACTATTCAATCCTATGGGAGGTGTAATGCATGTGTGAGGCTCACTAGGTGGCGCTGTGTTGTGTGAGACTCAGGACCCCCTGCTATGTCACACAGGCTATGAAGCAACAGGAAATAATACAATGCACAGAGATCACCCTCAGCCCAGCCATAGCCAGCTCTGGGATGCCACAATGGGCACTGTTGGCACTAGTATCTGGGGTCTCTCCTGTGTGATGGGCACTGGCGGTAGTATCTGGAGTCTCTCCTGTATGATGGGCACTGTGGGCGGTGGTATCTGGAGTCTCTCCTGTATGATGGGCACTGTGGGCGGTGGTATCTGGGGTCTCTCCTGTGTGATGGGCACTGTTGGCACTAGTATCTGGAGTCTCTCCTGTATGATGGGCACTGTGGGCGGTGGTATCTGGAGTCTCTCCTGTATGATGGGCACTGTGGGCGGTGGTATCTGGAGTCTCTCCTGTATGATGGGCACTGTGGGCGGTGGTATCTGGAGTCTCTCCTGTGTGATGGGCACTGTTGGCACTAGTATCTGGGGTCTCTCCTGTGTGATGGGCACTGTGGGCGGTGGTATCTGGAGTCTCTCCTGTGTGATGGGCACTGTGGGCGGTGGTATCTGGGGTCTCTCCTGTATGATGGGCACTGTGGGCGGTAGTATCTGGAGTCTCTCCTGTATGATGGGCACTGTGGGCGGTAGTATCTGGGGTCTCTCCTGTGTGATGGGCACTGTTGGCACTAGTATCTGGAGTCTCTCCTGTATGATGGGCACTGTGGGCGGTAGTATCTGGGGTCTCTCCTGTATGATGGGCACTGTTGGCAGTAGTATCTGGGGTCTTTCCTGTGTGATGGGCACTGTAGTCGGTAGTATCTGGAGTCTCTCCTGTATGATGGGCACTGTGGGCGGTGGTATCTGGAGTCTCTCCTGTATGATGGGTACTGTGGGTGGTGGTATCTGGAGTCTCTCCTGTGTGATGGGCAGTGTGGGCGGTGGTATCTGGGGTCTCTCCTGTGTGATGGGCACTGGCGGTAGTATCTGGAGTCTCTCCTGTGTGATGGGCACTGTGGGCGGTGGTATCTGGAGTCTCTCCTGTATGATGGGCACTGTGAGCGGTGGTATCTGGAGTCTCTCCTGTGTGATGGGCAGTGTGGGCGGTGGTATCTGGAGTCTCTCCTGTATGATGGGCACTGTGGGAGGTGGTATCTGGAGTCTCTCCTGTGTGATGGGCACTGTGGGCGGTGTATCTGGAGTCTCTCTTGTATGATGGACACTGTGGGCGGTGGTATCTGGAGTCTCTCCTGTGTGATGGGCACTGTGGGCGGTAGTATCTGGAGTCTCTCCTGTATGATGGGCACTGTGGGCGGTGGTATCTGGAGTCTCTCCTGTATGATGGGCACTGTGGGCGGTGGTATCTGGGGTCTCTCCTGTATGATGGGCACTGTGGGCGGTGGTATCTAGTCTCTCCTGTGTGATGGGCACTGTGGGCGGTGGTATCTGGAGTCTCTCCTGTATGATGGGCACTGTGGGTGGTAGTATCTGGAGTCTCTCCTGTGTGATGGGCACTGTGGGCGGTGGTATCTGGAGTCTCTCCTGTATGATGGGCACTGTGGGTGGTAGTATCTGGAGTCTCTCCTGTATGATGGGCACTGTGGGCGGTGGTATCTGGAGTCTCTCCTGTGTGATGGGCACTGTGGGCGGTGGTATCTGGAGTCTCTACTGTATGATGGGCACTGTGGGCGGTGGTATCTGGGGTCTCTCCTGTGTGATGGGCACTGGTGGCGGTGGTATCTGGAGTCTCTCCTCTGTGATGGGCACTGTGGGCGGTAGTATCTGGAGTCTCTCCTGTGTGATGGGCACTGTGGGCGGTAGTATCTGGAGTCTCTCCTGTGTGATGGGCACTGTGGGCGGTGGTATCTGGAGTCTCTCCTGTATGATGGGCACTGTGGGCGGTGGTATCTGGAGTCTCTCTTGTATGATGGACACTGTGGGCGGTGGTATCTGGAGTCTCTCCTGTGTGATGGGCACTGTGGGCGGTGGTATCTGGAGTCTCTCCTGTATGATGGGCACTGGCGGTGGTATCTGGAGTCTCTCCTGTATGATGGGCACTGTGGGCGGTGGTATCTGGAGTCTCTCTTGTATGATGGACACTGTGGGCGGTGGTATCTGGAGTCTCTCCTGTGTGATGGGCACTGTGGGCGGTGGTATCTGGAGTCTCTCCTGTATGATGGGCACTGTGGGCGGTGGTATCTGGAGTCTCTCCTGTATGATGGGCACTGTGGGAGGTGGTATCTGGAGTCTCTCCTGTATGATGGGCACTGTGGGCGGTGGTATCTGGAGTCTCTCTTGTATGATGGGCATGTGGGCGGTGGTATCTGGAGTCTCTCCTGTGTGATGGGCACTGTGGGCGGTAGTATCTGGAGTCTCTCCTGTATGATGGGCACTGTGGGCGGTAGTATCTGGAGTCTCTCCTGTGTGATGGGCACTGTGGGCGGTAGTATCTGGAGTCTCTCCTGTATGATGGGCACTGTGGGCGGTAGTATCTGGAGTCTCTCCTGTATGATGGTGCGGTGACCAGATGGAAGGTAACGCTGCAGTTGGGATTGCGGGGTGCAAACAGCGCAGACTTGTCACGGTCTCTGGGCACGAGGGCGCAGCGCTGGTGCTGTCCCACGTTACCACCACTGGTACCGGTGATGAGGGGGCTGCACAAATGTTGGTGGTGATTGTTCCCCCGGGGCGCTTCCCCTATACTGTGCCGACTGCTGGTGTTTGGGGCGCCCTGATGTTGTCGGTGCAGAGTCAGACACAGAAACGGTTGTAAAGTTGAACTTTTACTTCCATGGGTGTGGAGGCACAAATGCTTAAACAGTTTCTTCACTACAAAACAACGGGGTACGCCTGGTGACACAGCAAAGTCCTGGGGTGCAGGGTAGACTTGATGAAAGGTGTTCCTCGCCCCTTATACTTCAGTGTTACAGCCCTAAGGTGCGTCTGGGCTCCTATTTGGCACATAGGAGGATGCCCACTATGATACTAGTACATAATATTCCCCACTCACGTTATGTGGTCCTGATAGCTCAGAGTTTCGGGGTGCAATAGTCAGGGTGGCAGGATATTCCACAGGTCTGGCCTTGGCCCCTGGATCCTGTGATACTTGCTATGGAGCACGTGTTCCAGAATGTTCTCTCCATAGTCTCAGGCTGACAAGATGATGATGCTTGACTTCCTTCAGGGCGATGGCTAGGCAGACAGGGGACAGGATCTTCTGAATAGCTGGAGTATGTCAGCTCTCCAACCTTCCTGGGCCTGTCTAGGACTTGAGATTCCTGCACTAAACTCACTGCTTTCTTCACAGGACATCACACTTATCTCCTCACCTCCTCCTCCTAACACTCCACACTTCTAACTCCTCCCACGCAGGACCTTCCTGCAGGGGTGTTACCATGGGGACCCAGTGATCAGCTGACTCCTCCCCTTTTCCCAGGCGATGTCCTCCCATTGGACATTTGGTTACTATTCAATCCTATGGGAGGTGTAATGCATGTGTGAGGCTCACTAGGTGGCGCTGTGTTGTGTGAGATTCAGGACCCCCTGCTATGTCACACAGGCTATGAAGCAATAGGAAATAATACAATGCACAGAGATCACCCTTAGCCCAGCCATAGCCAGCTCTGGGATGCCACAATGGGCACTGTTGGCACTAGTATCTGGGGTCTCTCCTGTGTGATGGGCACTGTGGGCGGTGGTATCTGGAGTCTCTCCTGTATGATGGGCACTGTGGGCGGTGGTATCTGGGGTCTCTCCTGTGTGATGGGCACTGTTGGCACTAGTATCTGGAGTCTCTCCTGTATGATGGGCACTGTGGGCGGTAGTATCTGGAGTCTCTCCTGTGTGATGGGCACTGTTGGCACTAGTATCTGGAGTCTCTCCTGTATGATGGGCACTGTGGGCGGTGGTATCTGGAGTCTCTCCTGTATGATGGGCACTGTGGGCGGTGGTATCTGGAGTCTCTCCTGTATGATGGGCACTGTGGGCGGTGGTATCTGGAGTCTCTCCTGTGTGATGGGCACTGTTGGCACTAGTATCTGGGGTCTCTCCTGTGTGATGGGCACTGTGGGCGGTGGTATCGGGAGTCTCTCCTGTATGATGGGCACTGTGGGCGGTGGTATCTGGAGTCTCTCCTGTATGATGGGCACTGTGGGCGGTAGTATCTGGGGTCTCTCCTGTGTGATGGGCACTGTTGGCACTAGTATCTGGAGTCTCTCCTGTATGATGGGCACTGTGGGCGGTGGTATCTGGAGTCTCTCCTGTGTGATGGGCACTGTGGGCGGTGGTATCTGGAGTCTCTCCTGTATGATGGGCACTGTGGGTGGTAGTATCTGGAGTCTCTCCTGTGTGATGGGCACTGTGGGCGGTGGTATCTGGAGTCTCTCCTGTATGATGGGCACTGTGGGTGGTAGTATCTGGAGTCTCTCCTGTATGATGGGCACTGTGGGCGGTGGTATATGGAGTCTCTCCTGTGTGATGGGCACTGTGGGCGGTGGTATATGGAGTCTCTCTTGTATGATGGGCACTGTGGGCGGTGGTTTCTGGGGTCTCTCCTGTGTGATGGGCACTGGTGGCGGTGGTATCTGGAGTCTCTCCTCTGTGATGGGCACTGTGGGCTGTAGTATCTGGAGTCTCTCTTGTATGATGGACACTGTGGGCGGTGGTATCTGGAGTCTCTCTTGTGTGATGGGCACTGTGGGCAGTAGTATCTGGAGTCTCTCCTGTGTGATGGGCACTGTGGGCGGTGGTATCTGGAGTCTCTCCTGTATGATGGGCACTGTGGGCGGTGGTATCTGGAGTCTCTCCTGTATGATGGGCACTGTGGGCGGTGGTATCTGGAGTCTCTCCTGTATGATGGGCACTGTGGGCGGTGGTATCTGGAGTCTCTCCTGTATGATGGGCACTGTGGGCGGTAGTATCTGGAGTCTCTCCTGTATGATGGGCACTGTGGGCGGTAGTATCTGGAGTCTCTCCTGTGTGATGGGCACTGTGGGCGGTAGTATCTGGAGTCTCTCCTGTATGATGGTGCGGTGACCAGATGGAAGGTAACGCTGCAGTTGGGATTGCGGGGTGCAAACAGCGCAGACTTGTCACGGTCTCT
Source organism: Leptodactylus fallax (assembly GCA_947044405.1). NCBI lineage: Eukaryota > Metazoa > Chordata > Amphibia > Anura > Leptodactylidae > Leptodactylus > Leptodactylus fallax. The sequence goes on along the minus strand of CAMRHE010001201.1, from coordinate 52,693 downwards.
GGGCACGAGGGCGCAGGGCTGGTGCTGTCCCACGTTACCACCACTGGTACCGGTGATGAGGGGGCTGCACAAATGTTGGTGGTGATTGTTCCCCCGGGGCGCTTCCCCTATACTGTGCCGACTGCTGGTGTTTGGGGCGCCCTGATGTTGTCGGTGCAGAGTCAGACACAGAAACGGTTGTAAAGTTGAACTTTTACTTCCATGGGTGTGGAGGCACAAATGCTTAAACAGTTTCTTCAATACAAAACAACGGGGTACGCCTGGTGACACAGCAAAGTCCTGGGGTGCAGGGTAGACTTGATGAAAGGTGTTCCTCGCCCCTTATACTTCAGTGTTACAGCCCTAAGGTGCGTCTGGGCTCCTATTTGGCACATAGGAGGATGCCCACCATGATACTAGTACATAATATTCCCCACTCACGTTATGTGGTCCTGATAGCTCAGAGTTTCGGGGTGCAATAGTCAGGGGGCAGGATATTCCACAGGTCTGGCCTTGGCCTCTGGATCCTGTGATACTGTCTATGGAGCACGTGTTCCAGAATGTTCTCTCCATAGTCTCAGGCTGACAAGATATTATTTATTTTTTTTTATGGGGATGGGGCAAGACAAACAGGGGAAAGGTTCTAAAAATATGTTGAGTTTATCAATTTTAAAATCTTTAGCCGGCCTGGGAAGGACTAGTACTTCAACAATAAACACTACTTTTTTTTCAAAACAACAAACTTATAATTTTCTCACCTCCTCCCAACACCAACACCCCCCACCTCCACCCCCCCACAACCCCCCCCCCGGGGGGGGCCCACCCGGAGCCCCCCACCACCCCCCCCCCCCCCCCCTTTCCAGGCGATCCCTCCCATTGGAATTTGGTTACTATTCAATCCTATGGGAGGTGTAATGCATGTGTGAGGCTCACTAAGTGGCGCTGTGTTGTGTGAGACTCAGACCCCCTCCTATGTCCTACGACAGGCTATGAGCAGCAGGAAATAATACAATGCACAGCGATCACACCTCAGCCCAGCCATAGCCAGCTCTGCTATGTCACAATGGGCACTGTTGGCACTAGTATCTGGGGTCTCTCCTGTGTGATGGGCACTGGCGGTAGTATCTGGAGTCTCTCCTGTATGATGGGCACTGTGGGCGGTGGTATCTGGAGTCTCTCCTGTATGATGGGCACTGTGGGCGGTGGTATCTGGGGTCTCTCCTGTGTGATGGGCACTGTTGGCACTAGTATCTGGAGTCTCTCCTGTATGATGGGCACTGTGGGCGGTGGTATCTGGAGTCTCTCCTGTATGATGGGCACTGTGGGCGGTGGTATCTGGAGTCTCTCCTGTATGATGGGCACTGTGGGCGGTGGCATCTGGAGTCTCTCCTGTGTGATGGGCACTGTTGGCACTAGTATCTGGGGTCTCTCCTGTGTGATGGGCACTGTGGGCGGTGGTATCTGGAGTCTCTCCTGTGTGATGGGCACTGTGGGCGGTGGTATCTGGGGTCTCTCCTGTATGATGGGCACTGTGGGCGGTAGTATCTGGAGTCTCTCCTGTATGATGGGCACTGTGGGCGGTAGTATCTGGGGTCTCTCCTGTGTGATGGGCACTGTTGGCACTAGTATCTGGAGTCTCTCCTGTATGATGGGCACTGTGGGCGGTAGTATCTGGGGTCTCTCCTGTATGATGGGCACTGTTGGCAGTAGTATCTGGGGTCTTTCCTGTGTGATGGGCACTGTAGTCGGTAGTATCTGGAGTCTCTCCTGTATGATGGGCACTGTGGGCGGTGGTATCTGGAGTCTCTCCTGTGATGATGGGTACTGTGGGTGGTGGTATCTGGAGTCTCTCCTGTGTGATGGGCAGTGTGGGCGGTGGTATCTGGGGTCTCTCCTGTGTGATGGGCACTGGCGGTAGTATCTGGAGTCTCTCCTGTGTGATGGGCACTGTGGGCGGTGGTATCTGGAGTCTCTCCTGTATGATGGGCACTGTGAGCGGTGGTATCTGGAGTCTCTCCTGTGTGATGGGCAGTGTGGGCGGTGGTAACTGGAGTCTCTCCTGTATGATGGGCACTGTGGGCGGTGGTATCTGGAGTCTCTCCTGTGTGATGGGCACTGTGGGCGGTAGTATCTGGAGTCTCTCCTGTATGATGGGCACTGTGGGCGGTGGTATCTGGAGTCTCTCCTGTATGATGGGCACTGTGGGCGGTGGTATCTGGGGTCTCTCCTGTATGATGGGCACTGTGGGCGGTGGTATCTAGTCTCTCCTGTGTGATGGGCACTGTGGGCGGTGGTATCTGGAGTCTCTCCTGTATGATGGGCACTGTGGGTGGTAGTATCTGGAGTCTCTCCTGTGTGATGGGCACTGTGGGCGGTGGTATCTGGAGTCTCTCCTGTATGATGGGCACTGTGGGTGGTAGTATCTGGAGTCTCTCCTGTATGATGGGCACTGTGGGCGGTGGTATCTGGAGTCTCTCCTGTGTGATGGGCACTGTGGGCGGTGGTATCTGGAGTCTCTACTGTATGATGGGCACTGTGGGCGGTGGTATCTGGGGTCTCTCCTGTGTGATGGGCACTGGTGGCGGTGGTATCTGGAGTCTCTCCTCTGTGATGGGCACTGTGGGCGGTAGTATCTGGAGTCTCTCCTGTGTGATGGGCACTGTGGGCGGTAGTATCTGGAGTCTCTCCTGTGTGATGGGCACTGTGGGCGGTGGTATCTGGAGTCTCTCCTGTATGATGGGCACTGTGGGCGGTGGTATCTGGAGTCTCTCTTGTATGATGGACACTGTGGGCGGTGGTATCTGGAGTCTCTCCTGTGTGATGGGCACTGTGGGCGGTGGTATCTGGAGTCTCTCCTGTATGATGGGCACTGGCGGTGGTATCTGGAGTCTCTCCTGTATGATGGGCACTGTGGGCGGTGGTATCTGGAGTCTCTCTTGTATGATGGACACTGTGGGCGGTGGTATCTGGAGTCTCTCCTGTGTGATGGGCACTGGCGGTAGTATCTGTGGTCTCTCCTGTGTGATGGGCACTGGCGGTAGTATCTGGAGTCTCTCCTGTATGATGGGCACTGTGGGCGGTGGTATCTGGAGTCTCTCCTGTATGATGGGCACTGTGGGCGGTGGTATCTGGGGTCTCTCCTGTGTGATGGGCACTGTTGGCACTAGTATCTGGAGTCTCTCCTGTATGATGGGCACTGTGGGCGGTGGTATCTGGAGTCTCTCCTGTATGATGGGCACTGTGGGCGGTAGTATCTGGAGTCTCTCCTGTATGATGGGCACTGTGGGCGGTAGTATCTGGGGTCTCTCCTGTGTGATGGGCACTGTTGGCACTAGTATCTGGAGTCTCTCCTGTATGATGGGCACTGTGGGCGGTAGTATCTGGGGTCTCTCCTGTATGATGGGCACTGTTGGCAGTAGTATCTGGAGTCTCTCCTGTATGATGGGCACTGTGGGCGGTGGTATCTGGAGTCTCTCCTGTATGATGGGCACTGTGGGAGGTGGTATCTGGGGTCTCTCCTGTATGATGGGCACTGTGGGTGGTAGTATCTGGAGTCTCTCCTGTATGATGGGCACTGTGGGCGGTGGTATCTGGAGTCTCTCCTGTGTGATGGGCACTGTTGGCACTAGTATCTGGGGTCTCTCCTGTGTGATGGGCACTGTGGGCGGTGGTATCTGGAGTCTCTCCTGTGTGATGGGCAGTGTGGGCGGTGGTAACTGGAGTCTCTCCTGTATGATGGGCACTGTGGGCGGTGGTATCTGGAGTCTCTCCTGTGTGATGGGCACTGTGGGCGGTAGTATCTGGAGTCTCTCCTGTATGATGGGCACTGTGGGCGGTGGTATCTGGAGTCTCTCCTGTATGATGGGCACTGTGGGCGGTGGTATCTAGTCTCTCCTGTGTGATGGGCACTGTGGGCGGTGGTATCTGGAGTCTCTCCTGTATGATGGGCACTGTGGGTGGTAGTATCTGGAGTCTCTCCTGTGTGATGGGCACTGTGGGCGGTGGTATCTGGAGTCTCTCCTGTATGATGGGCACTGTGGGTGGTAGTATCTGGAGTCTCTCCTGTATGATGGGCACTGTGGGCGGTGGTATCTGGAGTCTCTCCTGTGTGATGGGCACTGTGGGCGGTGGTATCTGGAGTCTCTACTGTATGATGGGCACTGTGGGCGGTGGTATCTGGGGTCTCTCCTGTGTGATGGGCACTGGTGGCGGTGGTATCTGGAGTCTCTCCTCTGTGATGGGCACTGTGGGCGGTAGTATCTGGAGTCTCTCCTGTGTGATGGGCACTGTGGGCGGTGGTATCTGGAGTCTCTCCTGTATGATGGGCACTGTGGGCGGTGGTATCTGGAGTCTCTCTTGTATGATGGACACTGTGGGCGGTGGTATCTGGAGTCTCTCCTGTGTGATGGGCACTGTTGGCACTAGTATCTGGGGTCTCTCCTGTGTGATGGGCACTGGCGGTAGTATCTGGAGTCTCTCCTGTATGATGGGTACTGTGGGCGGTGGTATCTGGGGTCTCTCCTGTGTGATGGGCACTGTTGGCACTAGTATCTGGAGTCTCTCCTGTATGATGGGCACTGTGGGCGGTGGTATCTGGAGTCTCTCTTGTATGATGGGCATGTGGGCGGTGGTATCTGGAGTCTCTCCTGTGTGATGGGCACTGTGGGCGGTAGTATCTGGAGTCTCTCCTGTATGATGGGCACTGTGGGCGGTAGTATCTGGAGTCTCTCCTGTGTGATGGGCACTGTGGGCGGTAGTATCTGGAGTCTCTCCTGTATGATGGGCACTGTGGGCGGTAGTATCTGGAGTCTCTCCTGTATGATGGTGCGGTGACCAGATGGAAGGTAACGCTGCAGTTGGGATTGCGGGGTGCAAACAGCGCAGACTTGTCACGGTCTCTGGGCACGAGGGCGCAGCGCTGGTGCTGTCCCACGTTACCACCACTGGTACCGGTGATGAGGGGGCTGCACAAATGTTGGTGGTGATTGTTCCCCCGGGGCGCTTCCCCTATACTGTGCCGACTGCTGGTGTTTGGGGCGCCCTGATGTTGTCGGTGCAGAGTCAGACACAGAAACGGTTGTAAAGTTGAACTTTTACTTCCATGGGTGTGGAGGCACAAATGCTTAAACAGTTTCTTCAATACAAAACAACGGGGTACGCCTGGTGACACAGCAAAGTCCTGGGGTGCAGGGTAGACTTGATGAAAGGTGTTCCTAGCCCCTTATACTTCAGTGTTACAGCCCTAAGGTGCGTCTGGGCTCCTATTTGGCACATAGGAGGATGCCCACCATGATACTAGTACATAATATTCCCCACTCACGTTATGTGGTCCTGATAGCTCAGAGTTTCGGGGTGCAATAGTCAGGGTGGCAGGATATTCCACAGGTCTGGCCTTGGCCCCTGGATCCTGTGATACTTGCTATGGAGCACGTGTTCCAGAATGTTCTCTCCAGTCTCAGGCTGACAAGATGATGATGCTTGACTTCCTTCAGGGCGATGGCTAGGCAGACAGGGGACAGGATCTTCTGAATAGCTGGAGTATGTCAGCTCTCCAACCTTCCTGGGCCTGTCTAGGACTTGAGATTCCTGCACTAAACTCACTGCTTTCTTCACAGGACATCACACTTATCTCCTCACCTCCTCCTCCTAACACTCCACACTTCTAACTCCTCCCACGCAGGACCTTCCTGCAGGGGTGTTACCATGGGGACCCAGTGATCAGCTGACTCCTCCCCTTTTCCCAGGCGATGTCCTCCCCATTGGACATTTGGTTACTATTCAATCCTATGGGAGGTGTAATGCATGTGTGAGGCTCACTAGGTGGCGCTGTGTTGTGTGAGATTCAGGACCCCCTGCTATGTCACACAGGCTATGAAGCAATAGGAAATAATACAATGCACAGAGATCACCCTTAGCCCAGCCATAGCCAGCTCTGGGATGCCACAATGGGCACTGTTGGCACTAGTATCTGGGGTCTCTCCTGTGTGATGGGCACTGTGGGCGGTGGTATCTGGAGTCTCTCCTGTATGATGGGCACTGTGGGCGGTGGTATCTGGGGTCTCTCCTGTGTGATGGGCACTGTTGGCACTAGTATCTGGAGTCTCTCCTGTATGATGGGCACTGTGGGCGGTAGTATCTGGAGTCTCTCCTGTGTGATGGGCACTGTTGGCACTAGTATCTGGAGTCTCTCCTGTATGATGGGCACTGTGGGCGGTGGTATCTGGAGTCTCTCCTGTATGATGGGCACTGTGGGCGGTGGTATCTGGAGTCTCTCCTGTATGATGGGCACTGTGGGCGGTGGTATCTGGAGTCTCTCCTGTGTGATGGGCACTGTTGGCACTAGTATCTGGGGTCTCTCCTGTGTGATGGGCACTGTGGGCGGTGGTATCGGGAGTCTCTCCTGTATGATGGGCACTGTGGGCGGTGGTATCTGGAGTCTCTCCTGTATGATGGGCACTGTGGGCGGTAGTATCTGGGGTCTCTCCTGTGTGATGGGCACTGTTGGCACTAGTATCTGGAGTCTCTCCTGTATGATGGGCACTGTGGGCGGTGGTATCTGGAGTCTCTCCTGTGTGATGGGCACTGTGGGCGGTGGTATCTGGAGTCTCTCCTGTGTGATGGGCACTGTGGGCGGTAGTATCTGGAGTCTCTCCTGTATGATGGGCACTGTGGGCGGTAGTATCTGGAGTCTCTCCTGTATGATGGGCACTGTGGGCGGTGGTATCTGGGGTCTCTCCTGTATGATGGGCACTGTTGGCGGTAGTATCTGGGGTCTTTCCTGTGTGATGGGCACTGTAGTCGGTAGTATCTGGAGTCTCTCCTGTATGATGGGCACTGTGGGCGGTAGTATCTGGAGTCTCTCCTGTATGATGGGTACTGTGGGTGGTGGTATCTGGGGTCTCTCCTGTGTGATGGGCACTGGCGGTAGTATCTGGAGTCTCTCCTGTGTGATGGGCAGTGTGGGCGGTGGTATCTGGGGTCTCTCCTGTATGATGGGCACTGTGGGCGGTGGTATCTGGATTCTCTCCTGTGTGATGGGCACTGTTGGCACTAGTATCTGGAGTCTCTCCTGTATGATGGGCACTTTGGGCGGTAGTATCTGGAGTCTCTCCTGTGTGATGGGCACTGTGGGCGGTAGTATCTGGAGTCTCTCCTGTATGATGGGCACTGTGGGCGGTAGTATCTGGAGTCTCTCCTGTATGATGGGCACTGTGGGCGGTGGTATCTGGAGTCTCTCCTGTATGATGGGCACTGTGGGCGGTGGTATCTGGAGTCTCTCCTGTATGATGGGCACTGTGGGCGGTGGTATCTGGAGTCTCTCCTGTATGATGGGCACTGTGGGCGGTAGTATCTGGGGTCTCTCCTGTATGATGGGCACTGTGGGCGGTGGTATCTGGAGTCTCTCCTGTATGATGGGCACTGTGGGAGGTGGTATCTGGAGTCTCTCCTGTATGATGGGCACTGTGGGCGGTAGTATCTGGAGTCTCTCCTGTGTGATGGACACTGTTGGCACTAGTATCTGGAGTCTCTCCTGTATGATGGGCACTGTTGGCACTAGTATCTGGGGTCTCTCCTGTGTGATGGGCACTGGCGGTAGTATCTGGAGTCTCTCCTGTATGATGGGCACTGTGGGCGGTGGTATCTGGGGTCTCTCCTGTGTGATGGGCACTGTTGGCACTAGTATCTGGAGTCTCTCCTGTATGATGGGCACTGTGGGCGGTAGTATCTGGAGTCTCTCCTGTATGATGGGCACTGTGGGCGGTGGTATCTGGGGTCTCTCCTGTGTGATGGGCACTGTTGGCACTAGTATCTGGAGTCTCTCCTGTATGATGGGCACTGTGGGCGGTAGTATCTGGGGTCTCTCCTGTATGATGGGCACTGTGGGCGGTGGTATCTGGAGTCTCTCCTGTATGATGGGCACTGTTGGCACTAGTATCTGGGGTCTCTCCTGTGTGATGGGCACTGGCGGTAGTATCTGGAGTCTCTCCTGTATGATGGGCACTGTGGGCGGTGGTATCTGAGGTCTCTCCTGTGTGATGGGCACTGTTGGCACTAGTATCTGGAGTCTCTCCTGTATGATGGGCACTGTGGGCGGTAGTATCTGGGGTCTCTCCTGTATGATGGGCACTGTGGGCGGTAGTATCTGGAGTCTCTCCTGTATGATGGGCACTGTGGGCGGTGGTATCTGGAGTCTCTCCCGTATGATGGGCACTGTGGGCGGTAGTATCTGATCTCTCCTGTGTGATGGACACTGTTGGCACTAGTATCTGGGGTCTCTCCGTGTGATGGGCACTGGCGGTAGTATCTGCAGTCTCTCCTGTATGATGGGTACTGTGGGCGGTGGTATCTGGGGTCTCTCCTGTGTGATGGGCACTGTTGGCACTAGTATCTGGAGTCTCTCCTGTATGATGGGCACTGTGGGCGGTGGTATCTGGGTTCTCTCCTGTATGATGGGCACTGTGGGCGGTGGTATCTGGAGTCTCTCCTTTGTGATGGACACTGTGGGCGGTGGTATCTGGAGTCTCTCCTGTATGATGGGCACTGTGGGCGGTGGTATCTGGGGTCTCTCCTGTGTGATGGTCACTGTTGGCACTAGTATCTGGAGTCTCTCCTGTATGATTGGCACTGTGGGCGGTGGTATCTGGGGTCTCTCCTGTGTGATGGGCACTGTTGGCACTAGTATCTGGAGTCTCTCCTGTATGATGGGCACTGTGGGCGGTAGTATCTGGAGTCTCTCCTGTGTGATGGGCATGTGGGCGGTGGTATCTGGAGTCTCTCCTGTATGATGGGCACTGTGGGCGGTGGTATCTGGAGTCTCTCCTGTATGATGGGCACTGTGGGCGGTAGTATCTGGAGTCTCTCCGATGATGGGCACTGTGGGCGGTAGTATCTGGAGTCTCTCCTGTGTGATGGGCACTGTTGGCACTAGTATCTGGGGTCTCTCCTGTGTGATGGGCACTGGGTAGTATCTGGAGCCTCTCCTGTATGATGGGCACTGTGGGCGGTGGTATCTGGAGTCTCTCCTGTATGATGGGCACTGTGGGCGGTGGTATCTGGGGTCTCTCCTGTGTGATGGGCACTGTTGGCACTAGTATCTGGAGTCTCTCCTGTATGATGGGCACTGTGGGCGGTGGTATCTGGGGTCTCTCCTGTGTGATGGGCACTGGCAGTAGTATCTGGAGTCTCTCCTGTGATGATGGGCACTGTGGGCGGTGGTATCTGGAGTCTCTCCTGTATGATGGGCACTGTGGGCGCTAGTATCTGGGGTCTCTCCTGTATGATGGGCACTGTTGGCGGTAGTATCTGGGGTCTTTCCTGTGTGATGGGCACTGTAGTCGGTAGTATCTGGAGTCTCTCCTGTATGATGGGTACTGTGGGTGGTGGTATCTGGGGTCTCTCCTGTGTGATGGGCACTGGCGGTAGTATCTGGAGTCTCTCCTGTGTGATGGGCACTGTGAGCGGTGGTATCTGGAGTCTTTCCTGTGTGATGGGCAGTGTGGGCGGTGGTATCTGGAGTCTCTCCTGTGTGATGGGCACTGTGGGCGGTAGTATCTGGAGTCTCTCCTGTATGATGGGCACTGTGGGCGGTGGTATCTGGAGTCTCTCCTGTATGATGGGCACTGTGGGCGGTAGTATCTGGAGTCTCTCCTGTATGATGGGCACTGTGGGCGGTAGTATCTGGGGTCTCTCCTGTATGATGGGCACTGTTGGCACTAGTATCTGGAGTCTCTCCTGTATGATGGGCACTGTGGGCGGTGGTATCTGGAGTCTCTCCTGTGTGATGGGCACTGTGCGCGGTAGTATCTGGAGTCTCTCCTGTATGATGGGCACTGTGGGCGGTGGTATCTGGAGTCTCTCCTGTGTGATGGGCACTGTTGGCACTAGTATCTGGGGTCTCTCCTGTGTGATGGGCACTGGCGGTAGTATCTGGAGTCTCTCCTGTATGATGGGCACTGGCGGTAGTATCTGGAGTCTCTCCTGTATGATGGGCACTGTGGGCGGTGGTATCTGGAGTCTCTCCTGTGTGATGGGCACTGTGGGCGGTAGTATCTGGAGTCTCTCCTGTATGATGGGCACTGTGGGCGGTGGTATCTGGAGTCTCTCCTGTGTGATGGGCACTGTTGGCACTAGTATCTGGGGTCTCTCCTGTGTGATGGGCACTGGCGGTAGTATCTGGAGTCTCTCCTCTATGATGGGCACTGTGCGCGGTAGTATCTGGAGTCTCTCCTGTGTGATGGGCACTGTGGGCGGTGGTATCTGGGGTCTCTCCTGTGTGATGGGCACTGTTGGCACTAGTATCTGGAGTCTCTCCTGTGTGATGGGCACTGTGGGCGGTGGTATCTGGGGTCTCTCCTTTGTGATGGGCATGTGGGCGGTGGTATCTGGAGTCTCTCCTGTGTGATGGGCACTGTTGGCACTAGTATCTGGAGTCTCTCCTGTATGATGGGCACTGTGGGCGGTAGTATCTGGAGTCTCTCCTGTGTGATGGGCACTGGCGGTAGTATCTGGAGTCTCTCCTGTATGATGGGCACTGTGGGCGGTAGTATCTGGAGTCTCTCCTGTGTGATGGGCACTGTTGGCACTAGTATCTGGAGTCTCTCCTGTATGATGGGCACTGTGGGCGGTGGTATCTGGGGTCTCTCCTGTGTGATGGGCACTGTTGGCACTAGTATCTGGGGTCTCTCCTGTGTGATGGGCACTGGCGGTATATATATATTTTCTTCTGTTGGTGGGAGGATGTCAGTATGGAGCTTGCCCTCCTACCTGCTGACAGACTCCCGTCACTGCTGACAGGTGTAGTACGAGATGAATAAAGCAATGAGTCTGTCTTCCTGGTGCTTTAGGTTGGTAACAGCTTGTTTGTACATTGGCATCTGGCGCGTATTCAGGGACAGGCTTTATACCCAGAAGTCCGTTGTCCTTAGTTTAGTTTACCACAGTTTACATGTTACATTGTATATTTTTGAATGTTTTTTTTTACATTTTGGAGGGGCGGGGCTTGCACCCTAGATGGTCTGGTCACCCATACAATGCACCATCATAGTAGTGTATTGCAGTATATTGTAGTGACAGGTCTGGGAGCTTTTAACACTTTGGTCAGGCATTGAGGCATCTGAAGAGTTAATGTCAGAGGACTCCGAGGGTGGGCACCGTGTCAGGAAGGGGTTAAACATTGGTATGTGGAGGCGGAACAAGATCCAATCACAAGAGGCTTCTGGAGAGACGTAAACACCAGAATCATCCGAAGAGAGTCCTGATACAGTCTCCCTGCTTGGCCCTGTTCACACTGGTACAACAGTCCCACTGAGTGTGGAGAGCGGACTACAATGACCAGACACTTTGGATTGCCTTTCCCTCTCCACGCCTTTCCCTAGATCACATCTAAGCATAAACTCATTCGACACCCCGCGTCCGAAAACGCATTATACCATATAACCCCTCCCACAACTCTATAGACCCCTCCCACTACTCCGTATAACCCATCCCATAATTCTATAGACCCCTCGCACTACTCTGTATAACTCCTCCCACTACTCCATATAACCTCTCCCATTCCTCTATAGACCCCTCCCACTACTCCATATAACTCCTCCCATTATTCTGTATAACCCCTCCCACTACTCCATATAACCCCTCCCATTATTCCGTATAACCCCTCCCATTACTCCGTATAAGCCTCGGTCACTTGTGTCTTGCTCTTCTGTCCTGTATTCTTGCACTGACTGTTCTGTTTCTTAGATTTGGATCTGGTGCCTCGTACCTCGCGCCTCATCAACATGTCCTCCACAGGTGAGTTTCTCCCAGGCCTCTACATTGTGTCCATGACTATACATTATACATGACCAGATATTATTGTGGTCCTCAATATGTTACCATAAATATCCATACGGGGATCCCATGAGTGATTACTCTCCTGTCCCTGCTCTATAGTATAATGTCCCCGTATGTACCGTATAGTATAATGTCCCCCGTATGTACCGTATAGTATAATGTCCCCGTATGTACCGTATAGTATAATGTCCCCATATGTACCGTATAGTATAATGTCCCCGTATGTACCGTATAGTATAATGTCCCCGTATGTACCGTATAGTATAATGTCCCCGTATGCACCGTATAGTATAATGTCCCCGTATGCACCTTATAGTATAATGTCCCCGTATGCACCGTATAGTATAATGTCCCCGTATGCACCGTATAGTATAATGTCCCCGTATGTACCGTATAGTATAATGTCCCCGTATGTACCGTATAGTATAATGTCCCCGTATGCACCGTATAGTATAATGTCCCCGTATGCACCTGTGATGATTCTGCTTAAGTGTGGCTATAACTCAGATGTATTTTGATCTCTGGGTATAGGATCTCCCTTCTTGCTTGCTTGCACTCATTCATACTGTGCGCAGCTATAAGCCTAGGTGCATATTGGCAGTAGTGGCCAGGCTGGAACAATAGGGCTCCATTGTATTCCTATACAGCCCTGAGTGATCAAACAATAGTGCATTGTTCAAGCCTGGGCTGTTGATCAGATATGACTGATAACAGTGTATCAATTCACTTTGTCTCATCTACATACAAAGGGTCTGAACGTGATTGAATTAACTCATCAGATGTACTGTCGCTGGTGACCTCATTCTGGGAGGTGGCATAAAGGGTATAAAAGATGAGGTAAGAGTCAGTGGGAGGAGATTATGTTAAGGAGTTGATGCTATGGAGATCATGCTATAGAGTTGACACAGTCAGACTATGAGGAGAGGCTGCTGTGATGAGATTCTGTTGAGACCACTGGACTAATGCTGAGATTCCTGTGAAAAGCATGCAGGCTGGATTATTGTTTTAATGCCAAATGCTAAACAAGCCTCCACTGGTGACTCACACATGACAGAGCATGTGTGATTGTTAGACTACAGAACCACATCAAGGACATATGTGGTAAAGTAACTATTTCACCTTTATTCCCTTTTATTTTATTTGTACTGTATCTTGTAACTAGTAACTGTTAATGCTTGCATATATCTGCATATCTGTTCTGAACTGTATGTGTTAGATGTTAATACCGACCCATTTAGGGGTTAATAAATATATAAAATTTAGAAAGCTTGTCTTGTACTTATCTTGTGAACCCGACATTCACTGGAGGTGAGTGTGGTTTTTATATGAAAGAGGACTCAAGGTGGGGCCAAAGCGGTTTGGCGCACGGAGGATCTTTCACAGCACCGTATAGTATAATGTCCCCGTATGTACCGTATAGTATAATGTACCCGTATGTACTGTATAGTATAATGTCCCCTTATGTACCGTATAGTATAATGTCCCCGTATGTACCGTATAGTATAATGTCCCCGTATGTACCGTATAGTATAATGTCCCCGTATGTACCGTATAGTATAATGTCCCCGTATGTACCTGTGAAAGATCCTCAGTGCGCCAACACCGCGCTAGCCCACACCTGAGACTTCTTTCATAAAAAACCACACTCACCGCCAGTGAGTGTCAGGTTCACAAGATACATACAAGACAAGCCTTCTAAATTTTATATATTTATTAACCCCTAAATGGGTCAGTATTAACATCTAACATATACAGTTCAGAACAGATATGTAGATCTATGCAAGCATTAACAGTTACTAGTTACAAGATACAGTACAATAAAATAAAAGGGAATAAAAGTGAAATAATTACTTTACCACACATCTCCTTGAGGTGGCTCTATAATCCAACACTCACACATGGCATGTGGGGCTAACCAGTGGAGGCAGCAACATCAATATATTCCAGCCTGCATGCTCTCATCACAGTATATTCCAGTAATAGTCTCTTAGTCTCTTGTAGTCTCACCATAGTATCCTCTCAGGGGTAGTCTCAGCCCAATCTCCTCCCACTGACCTCTTACCTCATCTTTTATACCCTTGATTACATCACCCAGAATGAGGTCACCGGCAACAGCAAGTCTGATTGACTAATGCACTCAAGTCCAGATCCTTTGTAAGGAGATAGGATTAAGTGAAATGATACAATGTTATCAACCATGTCTGATCTAACAGCCCAGGCTGAACAATGCATGTTTATTTGATCACCCAGGCCTAGGTAGGAATTCAATAGAGCTATACTGGGATGGATACAAAGCCCTATTGTTACAATGTTGCCACTACTGACAACATACATCTAGGATTATAGCTGCGCACATTATGAATAAATGGAAGTAAGAGGAAGATACGCTACCCAGAGATCAAAATACATCTTTGAGTTATAGCCATATTTAAGTGGAATCATCACAGTACCGTATAGTATAATGTCCCCGTATGTACCGTATAGTATAATGTCCCCGTATGTACCGTATAGTATAATGTCCCCGTATGTACCGTATAGTATAATGTCCCCATATGTACTGTATAGTATAATGTCCCCGTATGTACCGTATAGTATAATGTCCCCATATGTACCGTATAGTATAATGTCCCCGTATGCACCGTATAGTATAATGTCTCCGTATGTACCATATAGTATAATGTCCCCGTATGTACCGTATAGTATAATGTCCCCGTGCAGGGCAGGCATTAGGGGGGGAAACTGGGCAATTGCCAAGGGCTCTAACACCCATAGGGGCCCCATGCTTTCCCTACTATTAGGACAGATTCTGCTGATGGCCGCTTGTACAGTTTGCCAGCACTTAGTAGTCATGGAGCACATGTAGTGTGCAGGGGGGAGTCTGCTGCCATGATGTCACTATTGCCAGGCAGAGCTACACAGGAGCTTCCTTGTGTATATAATGTGTATATTTGTTTACAATATGTGTGTTAGGTACTGTGTGAGTACTGTATGATTGTAGCCAGGTGTGTGTATATTGTATATGAATGTATGTGTGTACGTATATGGTATATATGTAGGTATATGCAGCCTATTATTGTCTGTTTTCTTCTGTACATGTGGACCATTATATACTAGAATTGTATTGTATAGTGTGATGCTCAGTATATTGAGATGTTAAACGGATTCCCCAGGAATTACAGGTTTCTGCAAGGAGGTCGGGGAAGGTGAAAAATAAGAAAAAGAAAGCCCCTCCTCCCTAAGGAAAGGAATCGGGACATCGCAGGTGACGTACGTGAGGGACATCGCAGGTGACGTACGTGAGGGACATCGCAGGTGACGTACGTGAGAGACATCGCAGGTGACGTACGTGAGGGACATCGCAGGTGGCGTAGGTGAGGGACATCGCAGGTGGCGTAGGTGAGGGACATCGCAGGTGACGTACGTGAGGGACATCGCAGGTGACGTACGTGAGGGACATCGCAGGTGACGTACGTGAGAGACATCGCAGGTGACGTATGTGAGGGACATCGCAGGTGACGTATGTGAGTGACATCGCAGGTGACGTATGTGAGGGACATCGCAGGTGACGTACGTGAGAGACATCGCAGGTGACGTACGTGAGGGACATCGCAGGTGACGTATGTGAGTGACATCGCAGATGACGTATGTGAGGGACATCGCAGGTGGCGTAGGTGAGGGACATCGCAGGTGACGTATGTGAGTGACATCGCAGGTGACGTATGTGAGGGACATCGCAGGTGACGTACGTGAGGGACATCGCAGGTGACGTACGTGAGGGACATCGCAGGTGACGTACGTGAGGGACATCGCAGGTGACGTACGTGAGGGACATCGCAGGTGACGTGCGTGACATCGCAGGTGACGTATGTGAGGGACATCGCAGGTGACGTACGTGAGGGACATCGCAGGTGACGTACGTGAGGGAGATCGCAGGTGACGTAAGTGAGGGACATCGCAGGTGACGTAAGTGAGGGACATCGCAGGTGACGTAAGTGAGGGACATCGCAGGTGACGTATGTGAGGGACATCGCAGGTGACGTATGTGAGGGACATCGCAGGTGACGTATATGAGGGACATCGCAGGTGACGTAAGTGAGGGACATCGCAGGTGACGTATGTGAGGGACATCGCAGGTGACGTAAGTGAGGGACATCGCAGGTGACATATGTGAGGGACATCGCTGGTGACGTAAGTGAGGGACATCGCAGGTGACGTACGTGAGGGACATCGCTGGTGACGTAAGTGAGGGACATCGCAGGTGACGTATGTGAGGGACATCGCAGGTGACGTAAGTGACATCGCAGGTGACGTACGTGAGGGACATCGCAGGTGACGTATGTGAGGGACATCGCAGGTGACGTATGTGAGGGACATCGCAGGTGACGTATGTGAGGGACATCGCTGGTGACGTATGTGAGGGACATCGCAGGTGACGTACGTGAGGGACATCGCAGGTGACGTAAGTGACATCGCAGATGACGTACGTGCGGGACATCGCAGGTGACGTACGTGAGTGACATCGCAGGTGACGTACGTGAGGGACATCGCAGGTGACGTATGTGAGGGACATCGCAGGTGACGTACGTGAGGGACATCGCAGGTGAAGTACGTGAGGGACATCGCAGGTGACGTACGTGAGGGACATCGCAGGTGACGTACGTGAGGGACATCGCAGGTGACGTACGTGAGGGACATCGCAGGTGACGTACGTGAGGGACATCGCAGGTGACGTACGTGAGGGACATCGCAGGTGACGTATGTGAGGGACATCGCGGTTCCTTTCCTTAGGCTGCTGAGGTCACTGATTGGCCTCAGGGGTTACGTGTGGCGAGGACTGACACTGGAGTATGCTCCGGGGCGCCGCTGGACCGGACAGGTGAGTGTGGGTTTTATTTTTCACCTTCCCCGGCCTCCTTGCAGAAACCTGTAATTCCTGGACAACCCCTTTAAGGATTAGGCCCAACACAGCGAAACGCAGCTAAGAAGCTCAGGAGATAAAAAGCAGCAGAAACACAACCATTTTTTCCAGCGTTTTTCATTGAACTTTTGGTGCCTTTTCTCTGCACTTTCTTCCCCTATTACGGTAAATAGATGTGGAAATTCTCCCGCAGCTAAAATGAACCTGCTGTGGCTGAGATTAAATGATGACATTTTCATCACTTCGCTCGCACGTTTCTACAGCCGCCACAATCGCTGTGTTTCACGTTACAGAAAAGCGGATTTTTTTGTTGCTGTTTTTTGATCCGAAGCCAGGAGTGGATTGAGCAGAAGGGGAAGTGTAAGAAGCTTCCGAGATATTTCACAATCCTTTTATAGCCCTGCTTGGCTTTGGCTCAAAAAACTGAAGCAAAATGTGCAACAAAAAAGCTGCTTCTCCACAAAGTGGGGCCTCGGCCTGAAGGCCACGGGGCCCGACGTGGCATAAACGGTCATTTGTCAGTCTGTGCAAAGTGTAGTCCTAGGAACAACCTGCTTACTGCAGCGTACTATTACAGGGCAGGAAGAGGTTAATGGCTGGCTGGCGTTATGAGGGGCATCGGCAAATAAAAGGGGGTAGTTGTGTTCTCAAGATGGGGAATGGAGGAAACTCTGATAGTAGTGAAGTGTTTGGCGCTACAAGGGGAACATTATAAGTAAAAGCCGCTATTTGTGGATTATACTATGAGGACAGAGGGGAATCTGGTGGTCAGCGGGTGACGTGATAGTATTTAGTACTGGTATAGCGGTCAGCGGGTGATGTGACAGTATTTAGTCCTGGTATAGCGGTCAGTGACTGACGTGACAGTATTTAGTCCTGGTATAGCGGTCAGTGGGTGACGTGACAGTATTTAGTCCTGGTATAGCGGTCAGCGGGTGACGTGACAGTATTTAGTCCTGGTATAGCGGTCAGTGGCTGACGTGACAGTATTTAGTCCTGGTATAGCGGTCAGTGGGTGACGTTACAGTATTTAGTCCTGGTATAGCGGTCAGCGGGTGATGTGACAGTATTTAGTCCTAGTATAGCGGTCAGCGGGTGACGTGACAGTATTTAGTCCTGGTATAGCGGTCAGTGACTGACGTGACAGTATTTAGTCCTGGTATAGCGGTCAGTGGGTGACGTGACAGTATTTAGTCCTGGTATAGCGGTCAGCGGGTGACGTGACAGTATTTAGTCCTGGTATAGCGGTCAGCGGGTGACGTGATAGTATTTAGTCCTGGTATAGCGGTCAGTGGGTGACGTGACAGTATTTAGTCCTGGTATAGCGGTCAGCGGGTGACGTGACAGTATTTAGTCCTGGTATAGCGGTCAGCGGGTGACGTGATAGTATTTAGTACTGGTATAGCGGTCAGCGGGTGACGTGACAGTATTTAGTCCTGGTATAGCGGTCAGCGGGTGACGTGACAGTATTTAGTCCTGGTATAGCGGTCAGCGGGTGACGTGACAGTATTTAGTCATGGTATAGCGGTCAGCGGGTGACGTGACAGTATTTAGTCCTGGTATATCGGTCAGTGACTGACGTGACAGTATTTAGTCCTGGTATAGCGGTCAGGTGACTGACGTGACAGTATTTAGTCCTGGTATAGCGGTCAGCGGGTGACGTGACGGTATTTAGTCCTGGTATAGCGGTCAGCGGGTGACGTGACAGTATTTAGTCCTGGTATAGCGGTCAGCGGGTGACGTGACAGTATTTAGTCCTGGTATAGCGGTCAGCGGGTGACGTGACAGTATTTAGTCCTGGTATAGCGGTCAGTGGGTGACGTGACAGTATTTAGTCCTGGTATAGCGGTCAGCGGGTGACGTGACAGTATTTAGTCCTGGTATAGCGGTCAGTGGGTGACGTGACAGTATTTAGTCCTGGTATAGCGGTCAGTGGGTGACGTGACAGTATTTAGTCCTGGTATAGCGGTCAGCGGGTGACGTGACAGTATTTAGTCCTGGTATAGCGGTCAGCGGGTGACGTGACAGTATTTAGTCCTGGTATAGCGGTCAGTGGGTGACGTGACAGTATTTAGTCCTGGTATAGCGGTCAGTGGGTGACGTGACAGTATTTAGTCCTGGTATAGCGGTCAGTGGGTGACGTGACAGTATTTAGTCCTGGTATAGCGGTCAGCGGGTGACGTGACAGTATTTAGTCCTGGTATAGCGGTCAGTGGGTGACGTGACAGTATTTAGTCCTGGTATAGCGGTCAGTGGGTGACGTGACAGTATTTAGTCCTGGTATAGCGGTCAGTGGGTGACGTGACAGTATTTAGTCCTGGTATAGCGGTCAGCGGGTGACGTGACAGTATTTAGTCCTGGTATAGCGGTCAGCGGGTGACGTGACAGCATTTAGTCCTGGTATAGCGGTCAGTGGGTGACGTGACAGTATTTAGTCCTGGTATAGCGGTCAGCGGGTGACGTGACAGTATTTAGTCCTGGTATAGCGGTCAGTGGGTGACGTGACAGTATTTAGTCCTGGTATAGCGGTCAGCGGGTGACGTGACAGTATTTAGTCCTGGTATAGCGGTCAGTGGGTGACGTGACAGTATTTAGTCCTGGTATAGCGGTCAGTGGGTGACGTGACAGTATTTAGTCCTGGTATAGCGGTCAGTGGGTGACGTGACAGTATTTAGTCCTGGTATAGCGGTCAGCAGGTGACGTGATAGTATTTAGTCCTGGTATAGCGGTCAGCGGGTGACGTGACGGTATTTAGTCCTGGTATAGCGGTCAGTGGGTGACGTGACAGTATTTAGTCCTGGTATAGCGGTCAGTGGGTGACGTGACAGTACTTAGTCCTGGTATAGCGGTCAGCGGGTGACGTGACAGTATTTAGTCCTGGTATAGCGGTCAGCGGGTGACGTGACAGTATTTAGTCCAGGTATAGCGGTCAGTGGGTGACGTGACAGTATTTAGTCCTGGTATAGCGGTCAGTGGGTGACGTGACAGTATTTAGTCCTGGTATAGCGGTCAGTGACTGACGTGACAGCATTTAGTCCTGGTATAGCGGTCAGCGGGTGACGTGACAGTATTTAGTCCTGGTATAGCGGTCAGCGGGTGACGTGACAGCATTTAGTCCTGGTATAGCGGTCAGTGGGTGACGTGACAGTATTTAGTCCTGGTATAGCGGTCAGCGGGTGACGTGACAGTATTTAGTCCTGGTATAGCGGTCAGTGACTGACATGACAGTATTTAGCCCTGGTATAGCGGTCAGCGGGTGACGTGACAGTATTTAGTCCTGGTATAGCGGTCAGCGGGTGACGTGACAGTATTTAGTCCTGGTATAGCGGTCAGCGGGTGACGTGACAGTATTTAGTCCTGGTATAGCGGTCAGTGACTGACGTGACAGTATTTAGTCCTGGTATAGCGGTCAGTGGCTGACGTGACAGTATTTAGTCCTGGTATAGCGGTCAGTGGCTGACGTGACAGTATTTAGTCCTGGTATAGCGGTCAGCGGGTGACGTGACAGTATTTAGTCCTGGTATAGCGGTCAGTGGGTGACGTGACAGTATTTAGTCCTGCTATAGCGGTCAGTGGGTGACGTGACAGTATTTAGTCCTGGTATAGCGGTCAGTGACTGATGTGACAGTATTTAGTCCTGGTATAGCGGTCAGTGACTGACGTGACAGTATTTAGTCCTGGTATAGCGGTCAGTGACTGACGTGACAGTATTTAGTCCTGGTATAGCGGTCAGTGGCTGACGTGACAGCATTTAGTCCTGGTATAGCGGTCAGTGACTGATGTGACAGTATTTAGTCCTGGTATCGCGGTCAGCGGGTGACGTGACAGTATTTAGTCCTGGTATAGCGGTCAGTGGCTGACGTGACAGTACTTAGTCCTGGTATAGCGGTGAGCGGGTGACGTGACAGTATTTAGTCCTGGTATAGCGGTCAGTGCGTGACGTGATAGTATTTAGTCCTGGTATAGCGGTCAGCGGGTGACGTGACAGTATTTAGTCCTGGTATAGCGGTCAGCGGGTGATGTGACAGTATTTAGTCCTGGTATAGCGGTCAGTGGCTGACGTGACAGTATTTAGTCCTGGTATAGCGGTCAGTGGGTGACGTTACAGTATTTAGTCCTGGTATAGCGGTCAGCGGGTGATGTGACAGTATTTAGTCCTAGTATAGCGGTCAGCGGGTGACGTGACAGTATTTAGTCCTGGTATAGCGGTCAGTGACTGACGTGACAGTATTTAGTCCTGGTATAGCGGTCAGTGGGTGACGTGACAGTATTTAGTCCTGGTATAGCGGTCAGCGGGTGACGTGACAGTATTTAGTCCTGGTATAGCGGTCAGCGGGTGACGTGATAGTATTTAGTCCTGGTATAGCGGTCAGTGGGTGACGTGACAGTATTTAGTCCTGGTATAGCGGTCAGCGGGTGACGTGACAGTATTTAGTCCTGGTATAGCGGTCAGCGGGTGACGTGATAGTATTTAGTACTGGGGGGGGTCCTGGTATAGCGGTCAGCGGGTGACGTGACAGTATTTAGTCCTGGTATAGCGGTCAGCGGGTGACGTGACAGTATTTAGTCCTGGTATAGCGGTCAGCGGGTGACGTGACAGTATTTAGTCCTGGTATAGCGGTCAGCGGGTGACGTGACAGTATTTAGTCCTGGTATAGCGGTCAGTGGGTGACGTGACAGTATTTAGTCCTGGTATAGCGGTCAGTGACTGACGTGACAGTATTTAGTCCTGGTATAGCGGTCAGCGGGTGACGTGACAGTATTTAGTCCTGGTATAGCGGTCAGTGGGTGACGTGACGGTATTTAGTCCTGGTATAGCGGTCAGCGGGTGACGTGACAGTATTTAGTCCTGGTATAGCGGTCAGTGGGTGACGTGACAGTATTTAGTCCTGGTATAGCGGTCAGTGGGTGACGTGACAGTATTTAGTCCTGGTATAGCGGTCAGCGGGTGACGTGACAGTATTTAGTCCTGGTATAGCGGTCAGCGGGTGACGTGACGGTATTTAGTCCTGGTATAGCGGTCAGTGGGTGACGTGACAGTATTTAGTCCTGGTATAGCGGTCAGTGGGTGACGTGACAGTATTTAGTCCTGGTATAGCGGTCAGCGGGTGACGTGACAGTATTTAGTCCTGGTATAGCGGTCAGCGGGTGACGTGACAGTATTTAGTCCAGGTATAGCGGTCAGTGGGTGACGTGACAGTATTTAGTCCTGGTATAGCGGTCAGTGGGTGACGTGACAGTATTTAGTCCTGGTATAGCGGTCAGTGGGTGACGTGACAGCATTTAGTCCTGGTATAGCGGTCAGCGGGTGACGTGACAGTATTTAGTCCTGGTATCGCGGTCAGCGGGTGACGCGTGACAGCATTTAGTCCTGGTATAGCGGTCAGTGAGTGACGTGACAGTATTTAGTCCTGGTATAGCGGTCAGCGGGTGACGTGACAGTATTTAGTCCTGGTATAGCGGTCAGTGGGTGACGTGACAGTATTTAGTCCTGGTATAGCGGTCAGCGGGTGACGTGACAGTATTTAGTCCTGGTATAGCGGTCAGTGGGTGACGTGACAGTATTTAGTCCTGGTATAGCGGTCAGTGGGTGACGTGACAGTATTTAGTCCTGGTATAGCGGTCAGCGGGTGACGTGACAGTATTTAGTCCTGGTATAGCGGTCAGCGGGTGACGTGACAGTATTTAGTCCTGGTATAGCGGTCAGGTATTTAGTCCTGGTATAGCGGTCAGCGGGTGACGTGACAGTATTTAGTCCTGGTATAGCGGTCAGTGGGTGACGTGACAGTATTTAGTCCTGGTATAGCGGTCAGCGGGTGACGTGACAGTATTTAGTCCTGGTATAGCGGTCAGCGGGTGACGTGACAGTATTTAGTCCTGGTATAGCGGTCAGTGGGTGACGTGACAGTATTTAGTCCTGGTATAGCGGTCAGTGGGTGACGTGACAGTATTTAGTCCTGGTATAGCGGTCAGTGGGTGACGTGACAGTATTTAGTCCTGGTATAGCGGTCAGTGGGTGACGTGACAGTATTTAGTCCTGGTATAGCGGTCAGCGGGTGACGTGACAGTATTTAGTCCTGGTATAGCGGTCAGTGGGTGACGTGACAGTATTTAGTCCTGGTATAGCGGTCAGTGGGTGACGTGACAGTATTTAGTCCTGGTATAGCGGTCAGCGGGTGACGTGACAGTATTTAGTCCTGGTATAGCGGTCAGTGGCTGACGTGACAGTATTTAGTCCTGGTATAGCGGTCAGCGGGTGACGTGACAGTATTTAGTCCTGGTATAGCGGTCAGCGGGTGACGTGACAGTATTTAGTCCTGGTATAGCGGTCGGCGGGTGACGTGACAGTATTTAGTCCTGGTATAGCGGTCAGTGGCTGACGTGACAGTATTTAGTCCTGGTATAGCGGTCAGTGGCTGACGTGACAGTATTTAGTCCTGGTATAGCGGTCAGTGGCTGACGTGACAGTATTTAGTCCTGGTATAGCGGTCAGCGGGTGACGTGACAGTATTTAGTCCTGGTATAGCGGTCAGTGGGTGACGTGACAGTATTTAGTCCTGGTATAGCGGTCAGTGGGTGACGTGACAGTATTTAGTCCTGGTATAGCGGTCAGTGGCTGATGTGACAGTATTTAGTCCTGGTATAGCGGTCAGTGGGTGACGTGACAGTATTTAGTCCTGGTATAGCGGTCAGCGGGTGACGTGACAGTATTTAGTCCTGGTATAGCGGTCAGTGACTGACGTGACAGTATTTAGTCCTGGTATAGCGGTCAGTGGCTGACGTGACAGTATTTAGTCCTGGTATAGCGGTCAGCGGGTGACGTGACAGTATTTAGTCCTGGTATAGCGGTCAGTGGCTGACGTGACAGTATTTAGTCCTGGTATAGCGGTCAGCGGGTGACGTGACAGTATTTAGTCCTGGTATAGCGGTCAGTGGGTGACGTGACAGTATTTAGTCCTGGTATAGCGGTCAGCGGGTGACGTGACAGTATTTAGTCCTGGTATAGCGGTCAGTGGGTGACGTGACAGTATTTAGTCCTGGTATAGCGGTCAGCGGGTGACGTGACAGTATTTAGTCCTGGTATAGCGGTCAGTGGGTGACGTGACAGTATTTAGTCCTGGTATAGCGGTCAGTGGGTGACGTGACAGTATTTAGTCCTGGTATAGCGGTCAGCGGGTGACGTGACAGTATTTAGTCCTGGTATAGCGGTCAGTGGCTGACGTGACAGTATTTAGTCCTGGTATAGCGGTCAGTGGGTGACGTGACAGTATTTAGTCCTGGTATAGCGGTCAGCGGGTGACGTGACAGTATTTAGTCCTGGTATAGCGGTCAGTGGGTGACGTGACAGTATTTAGTCCTGGTATAGCGGTCAGTGGGTGACGTGACAGTATTTAGTCCTGGTATAGCGGTCAGCGGGTGACGTGACAGTATTTAGTCCTGGTATAGCGGTCAGTGGGTGACGTGACAGTATTTAGTCCTGGTATAGCGGTCAGCGGGTGACGTGACAGTATTTAGTCCTGGTATAGCGGTCAGTGGGTGACATGACAGTATTTAGTCCTGGTATAGCGGTCAGCGGGTGACGTGACAGTATTTAGTCCTGGTATAGCGGTCAGTGGGTGACGTGACAGTATTTAGTCCTGGTATAGCGGTCAGTGGGTGACGTGACAGTATTTAGTCCTGGTATAGCGGTCAGCGGGTGACGTGACAGTATTTAGTCCTGGTATAGCGGTCAGTGACTGACGTGACAGTATTTAGTCCTGGTATAGCGGTCAGTGGGTGACGTGACAGTATTTAGTCCTGGTATAGCGGTCAGCGGGTGACGTGACAGTATTTAGTCCTGGTATAGCGGTCAGCGGGTGACGTGACAGTATTTAGTCCTGGTATAGCGGTCAGTGGGTGACGTGACAGTATTTAGTCCTGGTATAGCGGTCAGCGGGTGACGTGACAGTATTTAGTCCTGGTATAGCGGTCAGTGGGTGGCGTGACAGTATTTAGTCCTGGTATAGCGGTCAGTGGGTGACGTGACAGTATTTAGTCCTGGTATAGCGGTCAGTGGCTGACGTGACAGTATTTAGTCCTGGTATAGCGGTCAGCGGGTGACGTGACAGTATTTAGTCCTGGTATAGCGGTCAGTGGGTGACGTGACAGTATTTAGTCCTGGTATAGCGGTCAGTGGGTGACGTGACAGTATTTAGTCCTGGTATAGCGGTCAGTGGGTGACGTGACAGTATTTAGTCCTGGTATAGCGGTCAGTGGGTGACGTGACAGTATTTAGTCCTGGTATAGCGGTCAGTGGGTGACGTGACAGTATTTAGTCCTGGTATAGCGGTCGGCGGGTGACGTGACAGTATTTAGTCCTGGTATAGCGGTCAGTGGGTGGCGTGACAGTATTTAGTCCTGGTATAGCGGTCAGTGGGTGACGTGACAGTATTTAGTCCTGGTATAGCGGTCAGTGGCTGACGTGACAGTATTTAGTCCTGGTATAGCGGTCAGCGGGTGACGTGACAGTATTTAGTCCTGGTATAGCGGTCAGTGGGTGACGTGACGGTATTTAGTCCTGGTATAGCGGTCAGTGGGTGACGTGACAGTATTTAGTCCTGGTATAGCGGTCAGCGGGTGACGTGACAGTATTTAGTCCTGGTATAGCGGTCAGCGGGTGACGTGACAGTATTTAGTCCTGGTATAGCGGTCAGTGGGTGACGTGACAGTATTTAGTCCTGGTATAGCGGTCAGTGGGTGACGTGACAGTATTTAGTCCTGGTATAGCGGTCAGTGGCTGACGTGACAGTATTTAGTCCTGGTATAGCGGTCAGCGGGTGACGTGACAGTATTTAGTCCTGGTATAGCGGTCAGCGGGTGACGTGACAGTATTTAGTCCTGGTATAGCGGTCAGTGGGTGACGTGACAGTATTTAGTCCTGGTATAGCGGTCAGTGGGTGACGTGACAGTATTTAGTCCTGGTATAGCGGTCAGTGGGTGACGTGACAGTATTTAGTCCTGGTATAGCGGTCAGCGGGTGACGTGACAGTATTTAGTCCTGGTATAGCGGTCAGCGGGTGACGTGACAGTATTTAGTCCTGGTATAGCGGTCAGTGGGTGGCGTGACAGTATTTAGTCCTGGTATAGCGGTCAGTGGGTGACGTGACAGTATTTAGTCCTGGTATAGCGGTCAGCGGGTGACGTGACAGTATTTAGTCCTGGTATAGCGGTCAGTGGGTGACGTGACGGTATTTAGTCCTGGTATAGCGGTCAGTGGGTGACGTGACAGTATTTAGTCCTGGTATAGCGGTCAGTGGGTGACGTGACAGTATTTAGTCCTGGTATAGCGGTCAGTGGGTGACGTGACAGTATTTAGTCCTGGTATAGCGGTCAGTGGGTGACGTGACAGTATTTAGTCCTGGTATAGCGGTCAGTGGGTGACGTGACAGTATTTAGTCCTGGTATAGCGGTCAGTGGGTGACGTGACAGTATTTAGTCCTGGTATAGCGGTCAGTGGGTGACGTGACAGTATTTAGTCCTGGTATAGCGGTCAGTGGGTGACGTGACAGTATTTAGTCCTGGTATAGCGGTCAGTGGGTGACATGACAGTATTTAGTCCTGGTATAGCGGTCAGTGGCTGACGTGACAGTATTTAGTCCTGGTATAGCGGTCAGTGGGTGACGTGACAGTATTTAGTCCTGGTATAGCGGTCAGTGGGTGACGTGACAGTATTTAGTCCTGGTATAGCGGTCAGTGGCTGACATGACAGTATTTAGTCCTGGTATAGCGGTCAGCGGGTGACGTGACAGTATTTAGTCCTGGTATAGCGGTCAGTGGGTGACGTGATAGTATTTAGTCCTGGTATAGCGGTCAGCGGGTGACGTGACAGTATTTAGTCCTGGTATAGCGGTCAGCGGGTGACGTGACAGTATTTAGTCCTGGTATAGCGGTCAGCGGGTGACGTGACAGTATTTAGTCCTGGTATAGCGGTCAGTGGGTGACGTGACAGTATTTAGTCCTGGTATAGCGGTCAGTGACTGACGTGACAGTATTTAGTCCTGGTATAGCGGTCAGCGGGTGACGTGACAGTATTTAGTCCTGGTATAGCGGTCAGCGGGTGACGTGACAGTATTTAGTCCTGGTATAGCGGTCAGTGGCTGACGTGACAGTATTTAGTCCTGGTATAGCGGTCAGCGGGTGACGTGACAGTATTTAGTCCTGGTATAGCGGTCAGTGGGTGACATGACAGTATTTAGTCCTGGTATAGCGGTCAGTGGGTGACGTGACAGTATTTAGTCCTGGTATAGCGGTCAGCGGGTGACGTGACAGTATTTAGTCCTGGTATAGCGGTCAGTGGGTGACGTGACAGTATTTAGTCCTGGTATAGCGGTCAGTGGGTGACGTGACAGTATTTAGTCCTGGTATAGCGGTCAGCGGGTGACGTGACAGTATTTAGTCCTGGTATAGCGGTCAGTGGGTGACGTGACAGTATTTAGTCCTGGTATAGCGGTCAGTGGGTGACGTGACAGTATTTAGTCCTGGTATAGCGGTCAGCGGGTGACGTGACAGTATTTAGTCCTGGTATAGCGGTCAGTGGGTGACGTGACAGTATTTAGTCCTGGTATAGCGGTCAGCGGGTGACGTGACAGTATTTAGTCCTGGTATAGCGGTCAGCGGGTGACGTGACAGTATTTAGTCCTGGTATAGCGGTCAGCGGGTGACGTGACAGTATTTAGTCCTGGTATAGCGGTCAGTGGGTGACGTGACAGTATTTAGTCCTGGTATAGCGGTCAGCGGGTGACGTGACAGTATTTAGTCCTGGTATAGCGGTCAGTGACTGACGTGACAGTATTTAGTCCTGGTATAGCGGTCAGTGGGTGACGTGACAGTATTTAGTCCTGGTATAGCGGTCAGCGGGTGACGTGACAGTATTTAGTCCTGGTATAGCGGTCAGCGGGTGACGTGACAGTATTTAGTCCTGGTATAGCGGTCAGTGGGTGACGTGACAGTATTTAGTCCTGGTATAGCGGTCAGCGGGTGACGTGACAGTATTTAGTCCTGGTATAGCGGTCAGTGGCTGACATGACAGTATTTAGTCCTGGTATAGCGGTCAGTGGGTGACGTGACAGTATTTAGTCCTGGTATAGCGGTCAGCGGGTGACGTGACAGTATTTAGTCCTGGTATAGCGGTCAGTGGGTGACGTGACAGTATTTAGTCCTGGTATAGCGGTCAGTGGGTGACGTGACAGTATTTAGTCCTGGTATAGCGGTCAGTGGCTGACGTGACAGTATTTAGTCCTGGTATAGCGGTCAGCGGGTGACGTGACAGTATTTAGTCCTGGTATAGCGGTCAGTGGGTGACGTGACAGTATTTAGTCCTGGTATAGCGGTCAGCGGGTGACGTGACAGTATTTAGTCCTGGTATAGCGGTCAGCGGGTGACGTGACAGTATTTAGTCCTGGTATAGCGGTCAGCGGGTGACGTGACAGTATTTAGTCCTGGTATAGCGGTCAGTGGGTGACGTGACAGTATTTAGTCCTGGTATAGCGGTCAGCGGGTGACGTGACAGTATTTAGTCCTGGTATAGCGGTCAGCGGGTGACGTGACAGTATTTAGTCCTGGTATAGCGGTCAGTGGGTGACGTGACAGTATTTAGTCCTGGTATAGCGGTCAGTGGGTGGCGTGACAGTATTTAGTCCTGGTATAGCGGTCAGTGGGTGACGTGACAGTATTTAGTCCTGGTATAGCGGTCAGTGGGTGACGTGACAGTATTTAGTCCTGGTATAGCGGTCAGCGGGTGACGTGACAGTATTTAGTCCTGGTATAGCGGTCAGTGGGTGACGTGACGGTATTTAGTCCTGGTATAGCGGTCAGTGGGTGACGTGACAGTATTTAGTCCTGGTATAGCGGTCAGTGGGTGACGTGACAGTATTTAGTCCTGGTATAGCGGTCAGTGGGTGACGTGACAGTATTTAGTCCTGGTATAGCGGTCAGTGGGTGACGTGACAGTATTTAGTCCTGGTATAGCGGTCAGTGGGTGACGTGACGGTATTTAGTCCTGGTATAGCGGTCAGCGGGTGACGTGACAGTATTTAGTCCTGGTATAGCGGTCAGTGGGTGACGTGACAGTATTTAGTCCTGGTATAGCGGTCAGCGGGTGACGTGACAGTATTTAGTCCTGGTATAGCGGTCAGTGGGTGACGTGACAGTATTTAGTCCTGGTATAGCGGTCAGCGGGTGACGTGACAGTATTTAGTCCTGGTATAGCGGTCAGCGGGTGACGTGACAGTATTTAGTCCTGGTATAGCGGTCAGTGGGTGACGTGACAGTATTTAGTCCTGGTATAGCGGTCAGTGGGTGACGTGACAGTATTTAGTCCTGGTATAGCGGTCAGCGGGTGACGTGACAGTATTTAGTCCTGGTATAGCGGTCAGTGGGTGACGTGACAGTATTTAGTCCTGGTATAGCGGTCAGTGGGTGACGTGACAGTATTTAGTCCTGGTATAGCGGTCAGTGGGTGACGTGACAGTATTTAGTCCTGGTATAGCGGTCAGCGGGTGACGTGACAGTATTTAGTCCTGGTATAGCGGTCAGCGGGTGACGTGACAGTATTTAGTCCTGGTATAGCGGTCAGTGGGTGACGTGACAGTATTTAGTCCTGGTATAGCGGTCAGCGGGTGACGTGACAGTATTTAGTCCTGGTATAGCGGTCAGTGGGTGACGTGACAGTATTTAGTCCTGGTATAGCGGTCAGCGGGTGACGTGACAGTATTTAGTCCTGGTATAGCGGTCAGCGGGTGACGTGACAGTATTTAGTCCTGGTATAGCGGTCAGTGGGTGACGTGACGGTATTTAGTCCTGGTATAGCGGTCAGTGGGTGACGTGACAGTATTTAGTCCTGGTATAGCGGTCAGTGGCTGACGTGACAGTATTTAGTCCTGGTATAGCGGTCAGTGGGTGACGTGACAGTATTTAGTCCTGGTATAGCGGTCAGTGGGTGACGTGACAGTATTTAGTCCTGGTATAGCGGTCAGTGGGTGACGTGACAGTATTTAGTCCTGGTATAGCGGTCAGTGGGTGACGTGACAGTATTTAGTCCTGGTATAGCGGTCAGCGGGTGACGTGACAGTATTTAGTCCTGGTATAGCGGTCAGTGGGTGACGTGACAGTATTTAGTCCTGGTATAGCGGTCAGTGGGTGACGTGACAGTATTTAGTCCTGGTATAGCGGTCAGTGGGTGACGTGACAGTATTTAGTCCTGGTATAGCGGTCAGCGGGTGACGTGACAGTATTTAGTCCTGGTATAGCGGTCAGCGGGTGACGTGACAGTATTTAGTCCTGGTATAGCGGTCAGCGGGTGACGTGACAGTATTTAGTCCTGGTATAGCGGTCAGTGGGTGACGTGACAGTATTTAGTCCTGGTATAGCGGTCAGCGGGTGACGTGACAGTATTTAGTCCTGGTATAGCGGTCAGCGGGTGACGTGACAGTATTTAGTCCTGGTATAGCGGTCAGTGGGTGACGTGACAGTATTTAGTCCTGGTATAGCGGTCAGCGGGTGACGTGACAGTATTTAGTCCTGGTATAGCGGTCAGCGGGTGACGTGACAGTATTTAGTCCTGGTATAGCGGTCAGTGGGTGACGTGACAGTATTTAGTCCTGGTATAGCGGTCAGCGGGTGACGTGACAGTATTTAGTCCTGGTATAGCGGTCAGCGGGTGACGTGACAGTATTTAGTCCTGGTATAGCGGTCAGTGGGTGACGTGACAGTATTTAGTCCTGGTATAGCGGTCAGTGGGTGACGTGACAGTATTTAGTCCTGGTATAGCGGTCAGCGGGTGACGTGACAGTATTTAGTCCTGGTATAGCGGTCAGTGGGTGACGTGACAGTATTTAGTCCTGGTATAGCGGTCAGTGGGTGACGTGACAGTATTTAGTCCTGGTATAGCGGTCAGTGGGTGACGTGACAGTATTTAGTCCTGGTATAGCGGTCAGTGGGTGACGTGACAGTATTTAGTCCTGGTATAGCGGTCAGTGGGTGACGTGACAGTATTTAGTCCTGGTATAGCGGTCAGCGGGTGACGTGACAGTATTTAGTCCTGGTATAGCGGTCAGCGGGTGACGTGACAGTATTTAGTCCTGGTATAGCGGTCAGCGGGTGACGTGACAGTATTTAGTCCTGGTATAGCGGTCAGTGGCTGACGTGACAGTATTTAGTCCTGGTATAGCGGTCAGCGGGTGACGTGACAGTATTTAGTCCTGGTATAGCGGTCAGTGGGTGACGTGACAGTATTTAGTCCTGGTATAGCGGTCAGTGGGTGACGTGACAGTATTTAGTCCTGGTATAGCGGTCAGCGGGTGACGTGACAGTATTTAGTCCTGGTATAGCGGTCAGCGGGTGACGTGACAGTATTTAGTCCTGGTATAGCGGTCAGTGGGTGACGTGACAGTATTTAGTCCTGGTATAGCGGTCAGTGGGTGACGTGACAGTATTTAGTCCTGGTATAGCGGTCAGTGGGTGACGTGACAGTATTTAGTCCTGGTATAGCGGTCAGTGGGTGACGTGACAGTATTTAGTCCTGGTATAGCGGTCAGCGGGTGACGTGACAGTATTTAGTCCTGGTATAGCGGTCAGCGGGTGACGTGACAGTATTTAGTCCTGGTATAGCGGTCAGTGGGTGACGTGACAGTATTTAGTCCTGGTATAGCGGTCAGTGGGTGACGTGACAGTATTTAGTCCTGGTATAGCGGTCAGCGGGTGACGTGACAGTATTTAGTCCTGGTATAGCGGTCAGCGGGTGACGTGACAGTATTTAGTCCTGGTATAGCGGTCAGCGGGTGACGTGACAGTATTTAGTCCTGGTATAGCGGTCAGCGGGTGACGTGACAGTATTTAGTCCTGGTATAGCGGTCAGTGGGTGACGTGACAGTATTTAGTCCTGGTATAGCGGTCAGCGGGTGACATGACAGTATTTAGTCCTGGTATAGCGGTCAGCGGGTGACGTGACAGTATTTAGTCCTGGTATAGCGGTCAGCGGGTGACGTGACAGTATTTAGTCCTGGTATAGCGGTCAGTGGGTGACGTGACAGTATTTAGTCCTGGTATAGCGGTCAGTGGGTGACGTGACAGTATTTAGTCCTGGTATAGCGGTCAGTGGGTGACGTGACAGTATTTAGTCCTGGTATAGCGGTCAGTGGGTGACGTGACAGTATTTAGTCCTGGTATAGCGGTCAGTGGGTGACGTGACAGTATTTAGTCCTGGTATAGCGGTCAGTGGGTGACGTGACAGTATTTAGTCCTGGTATAGCGGTCAGTGGGTGACGTGACAGTATTTAGTCCTGGTATAGCGGTCAGTGGGTGACGTGACGGTATTTAGTCCTGGTATAGCGGTCAGTGGGTGACGTGACAGTATTTAGTCCTGGTATAGCGGTCAGTGGGTGACGTGACAGTATTTAGTCCTGGTATAGCGGTCAGTGGGTGACGTGACAGTATTTAGTCCTGGTATAGCGGTCAGTGGGTGACGTGACAGTATTTAGTCCTGGTATAGCGGTCAGCGGGTGACGTGACAGTATTTAGTCCTGGTATAGCGGTCAGCGGGTGACGTGACAGTATTTAGTCCTGGTATAGCGGTCAGTGGGTGACGTGACAGTATTTAGTCCTGGTATAGCGGTCAGCGGGTGACGTGACAGTATTTAGTCCTGGTATAGCGGTCAGTGGGTGACGTGACAGTATTTAGTCCTGGTATAGCGGTCAGTGGGTGACGTGACAGTATTTAGTCCTGGTATAGCGGTCAGCGGGTGACGTGACAGTATTTAGTCCTGGTATAGCGGTCAGTGGGTGACGTGACAGTATTTAGTCCTGGTATAGCGGTCAGTGGGTGACGTGACAGTATTTAGTCCTGGTATAGCGGTCAGTGGGTGACGTGACAGTATTTAGTCCTGGTATAGCGGTCAGTGGGTGACGTGACAGTATTTAGTCCTGGTATAGCGGTCAGTGGGTGACGTGACAGTATTTAGTCCTGGTATAGCGGTCAGTGGGTGACGTGACAGTATTTAGTCCTGGTATAGCGGTCAGCGGGTGACGTGACAGTATTTAGTCCTGGTATAGCGGTCAGTGGGTGACGTGACAGTATTTAGTCCTGGTATAGCGGTCAGTGGGTGACGTGACAGTATTTAGTCCTGGTATAGCGGTCAGTGGGTGACGTGACAGTATTTAGTCCTGGTATAGCGGTCAGCGGGTGACGTGACAGTATTTAGTCCTGGTATAGCGGTCAGTGGGTGGCGTGACAGTATTTAGTCCTGGTATAGCGGTCAGTGGCTGACGTGACAGTATTTAGTCCTGGTATAGCGGTCAGCGGGTGACGTGACAGTATTTAGTCCTGGTATAGCGGTCAGTGGGTGACGTGACAGTATTTAGTCCTGGTATAGCGGTCAGTGGGTGACGTGACAGTATTTAGTCCTGGTATAGCGGTCAGTGGGTGACGTGACAGTATTTAGTCCTGGTATAGCGGTCAGCGGGTGACGTGACAGTATTTAGTCCTGGTATAGCGGTCAGTGGGTGACGTGACAGTATTTAGTCCTGGTATAGCGGTCAGTGGGTGACGTGACAGTATTTAGTCCTGGTATAGCGGTCAGCGGGTGACGTGACAGTATTTAGTCCTGGTATAGCGGTCAGCGGGTGACGTGACAGTATTTAGTCCTGGTATAGCGGTCAGCGGGTGACGTGACAGTATTTAGTCCTGGTATAGCGGTCAGTGGCTGACGTGACAGTATTTAGTCCTGGTATAGCGGTCAGCGGGTGACGTGACAGTATTTAGTCCTGGTATAGCGGTCAGTGGGTGACGTGACAGTATTTAGTCCTGGTATAGCGGTCAGTGGGTGACGTGACAGTATTTAGTCCTGGTATAGCGGTCAGCGGGTGACGTGACAGTATTTAGTCCTGGTATAGCGGTCAGCGGGTGACGTGACAGTATTTAGTCCTGGTATAGCGGTCAGTGGGTGACGTGACAGTATTTAGTCCTGGTATAGCGGTCAGTGGGTGACGTGACAGTATTTAGTCCTGGTATAGCGGTCAGCGGGTGACGTGACAGTATTTAGTCCTGGTATAGCGGTCAGCGGGTGACGTGACAGTATTTAGTCCTGGTATAGCGGTCAGTGGGTGACGTGACAGTATTTAGTCCTGGTATAGCGGTCAGCGGGTGACGTGACAGTATTTAGTCCTGGTATAGCGGTCAGTGGGTGACATGACAGTATTTAGTCCTGGTATAGCGGTCAGCGGGTGACGTGACAGTATTTAGTCCTGGTATAGCGGTCAGCGGGTGACGTGACAGTATTTAGTCCTGGTATAGCGGTCAGTGGGTGACGTGACAGTATTTAGTCCTGGTATAGCGGTCAGTGGGTGACGTGACAGTATTTAGTCCTGGTATAGCGGTCAGCGGGTGACGTGACAGTATTTAGTCCTGGTATAGCGGTCAGCGGGTGACATGACAGTATTTAGTCCTGGTATAGCGGTCAGCGGGTGACGTGACAGTATTTAGTCCTGGTATAGCGGTCAGCGGGTGACGTGACAGTATTTAGTCCTGGTATAGCGGTCAGCGGGTGACGTGACAGTATTTAGTCCTGGTATAGCGGTCAGTGGGTGACGTGACAGTATTTAGTCCTGGTATAGCGGTCAGTGGGTGACGTGACAGTATTTAGTCCTGGTATAGCGGTCAGCGGGTGACGTGACAGTATTTAGTCCTGGTATAGCGGTCAGTGGGTGACGTGACAGTATTTAGTCCTGGTATAGCGGTCAGTGGGTGACGTGACAGTATTTAGTCCTGGTATAGCGGTCAGCGGGTGACGTGACAGTATTTAGTCCTGGTATAGCGGTCAGTGGGTGACGTGACAGTATTTAGTCCTGGTATAGCGGTCAGTGGGTGACGTGACAGTATTTAGTCCTGGTATAGCGGTCAGCGGGTGACGTGACAGTATTTAGTCCTGGTATAGCGGTCAGCGGGTGACGTGACAGTATTTAGTCCTGGTATAGCGGTCAGCGGGTGACGTGACAGTATTTAGTCCTGGTATAGCGGTCAGCGGGTGACGTGACAGTATTTAGTCCTGGTATAGCGGTCAGTGGGTGACGTGACAGTATTTAGTCCTGGTATAGCGGTCAGTGGGTGACGTGACAGTATTTAGTCCTGGTATAGCGGTCAGTGGGTGACGTGACAGTATTTAGTCCTGGTATAGCGGTCAGCGGGTGACGTGACAGTATTTAGTCCTGGTATAGCGGTCAGTGGGTGACGTGACAGTATTTAGTCCTGGTATAGCGGTCAGCGGGTGACGTGACAGTATTTAGTCCTGGTATAGCGGTCAGTGGGTGACGTGACAGTATTTAGTCCTGGTATAGCGGTCAGCGGGTGACGTGACAGTATTTAGTCCTGGTATAGCGGTCAGTGGGTGACGTGACAGTATTTAGTCCTGGTATAGCGGTCAGTGGGTGACGTGACAGTATTTAGTCCTGGTATAGCGGTCAGCGGGTGACGTGACAGTATTTAGTCCTGGTATAGCGGTCAGTGGGTGACGTGACAGTATTTAGTCCTGGTATAGCGGTCAGTGGGTGACGTGACAGTATTTAGTCCTGGTATAGCGGTCAGTGGGTGACGTGACAGTATTTAGTCCTGGTATAGCGGTCAGTGGGTGACGTGACAGTATTTAGTCCTGGTATAGCGGTCAGTGGGTGACGTGACAGTATTTAGTCCTGGTATAGCGGTCAGCGGGTGACGTGACAGTATTTAGTCCTGGTATAGCGGTCAGCGGGTGACGTGACAGTATTTAGTCCTGGTATAGCGGTCAGCGGGTGACGTGACAGTATTTAGTCCTGGTATAGCGGTCAGTGGGTGACGTGACAGTATTTAGTCCTGGTATAGCGGTCAGTGGGTGACGTGACAGTATTTAGTCCTGGTATAGCGGTCAGTGGGTGACGTGACAGTATTTAGTCCTGGTATAGCGGTCAGTGGGTGACGTGACAGTATTTAGTCCTGGTATAGCGGTCAGTGGGTGACGTGACAGTATTTAGTCCTGGTATAGCGGTCAGTGGGTGACGTGACAGTATTTAGTCCTGGTATAGCGGTCAGCGGGTGACGTGACAGTATTTAGTCCTGGTATAGCGGTCAGTGGGTGACGTGACAGTATTTAGTCCTGGTATAGCGGTCAGCGGGTGACGTGACAGTATTTAGTCCTGGTATAGCGGTCAGCGGGTGACGTGACAGTATTTAGTCCTGGTATAGCGGTCAGTGGGTGACGTGACAGTATTTAGTCCTGGTATAGCGGTCAGCGGGTGACGTGACAGTATTTAGTCCTGGTATAGCGGTCAGTGGGTGACGTGACAGTATTTAGTCCTGGTATAGCGGTCAGCGGGTGACGTGACAGTATTTAGTCCTGGTATAGCGGTCAGCGGGTGACGTGACAGTATTTAGTCCTGGTATAGCGGTCAGTGGGTGACGTGACAGTATTTAGTCCTGGTATAGCGGTCAGTGGGTGACGTGACAGTATTTAGTCCTGGTATAGCGGTCAGCGGGTGACGTGACAGTATTTAGTCCTGGTATAGCGGTCAGTGGGTGACGTGACAGTATTTAGTCCTGGTATAGCGGTCAGCGGGTGACGTGACAGTATTTAGTCCTGGTATAGCGGTCAGTGGGTGACATGACAGTATTTAGTCCTGGTATAGCGGTCAGTGGGTGACGTGACAGTATTTAGTCCTGGTATAGCGGTCAGTGGGTGACGTGACAGTATTTAGTCCTGGTATAGCGGTCAGCGGGTGACGTGACAGTATTTAGTCCTGGTATAGCGGTCAGCGGGTGACGTGACAGTATTTAGTCCTGGTATAGCGGTCAGCGGGTGACGTGACAGTATTTAGTCCTGGTATAGCGGTCAGTGGGTGACGTGACAGTATTTAGTCCTGGTATAGCGGTCAGCGGGTGACGTGACAGTATTTAGTCCTGGTATAGCGGTCAGTGGGTGACGTGACAGTATTTAGTCCTGGTATAGCGGTCAGTGGGTGACGTGACAGTATTTAGTCCTGGTATAGCGGTCAGCGGGTGACGTGACAGTATTTAGTCCTGGTATAGCGGTCAGCGGGTGACGTGACAGTATTTAGTCCTGGTATAGCGGTCAGTGGGTGACGTGACAGTATTTAGTCCTGGTATAGCGGTCAGTGGGTGACGTGACAGTATTTAGTCCTGGTATAGCGGTCAGCGGGTGACGTGACAGTATTTAGTCCTGGTATAGCGGTCAGCGGGTGACGTGACAGTATTTAGTCCTGGTATAGCGGTCAGCGGGTGACGTGACAGTATTTAGTCCTGGTATAGCGGTCAGCGGGTGACGTGACAGTATTTAGTCCTGGTATAGCGGTCAGTGGGTGACGTGACAGTATTTAGTCCTGGTATAGCGGTCAGTGGGTGACGTGACAGTATTTAGTCCTGGTATAGCGGTCAGCGGGTGACGTGACAGTATTTAGTCCTGGTATAGCGGTCAGCGGGTGACGTGACAGTATTTAGTCCTGGTATAGCGGTCAGTGGGTGACGTGACAGTATTTAGTCCTGGTATAGCGGTCAGCGGGTGACGTGACAGTATTTAGTCCTGGTATAGCGGTCAGTGGGTGACATGACAGTATTTAGTCCTGGTATAGCGGTCAGCGGGTGACATGACAGTATTTAGTCCTGGTATAGCGGTCAGCGGGTGACGTGACAGTATTTAGTCCTGGTATAGCGGTCAGCGGGTGACGTGACAGTATTTAGTCCTGGTATAGCGGTCAGTGGGTGACGTGACAGTATTTAGTCCTGGTATAGCGGTCAGTGGGTGACGTGACAGTATTTAGTCCTGGTATAGCGGTCAGTGGGTGACGTGACAGTATTTAGTCCTGGTATAGCGGTCAGTGGGTGACGTGACAGTATTTAGTCCTGGTATAGCGGTCAGTGGGTGACGTGACAGTATTTAGTCCTGGTATAGCGGTCAGTGGGTGACGTGACAGTATTTAGTCCTGGTATAGCGGTCAGTGGGTGACGTGACAGTATTTAGTCCTGGTATAGCGGTCAGTGGGTGACGTGACGGTATTTAGTCCTGGTATAGCGGTCAGTGGGTGACGTGACAGTATTTAGTCCTGGTATAGCGGTCAGTGGGTGACGTGACAGTATTTAGTCCTGGTATAGCGGTCAGCGGGTGACGTGATAGCATTTAGTCCTGGTATAGCGGTCAGTGGGTGACGTGACAGTATTTAGTCCTGGTATAGCGGTCAGCGGGTGACGTGACAGTATTTAGTCCTGGTATAGCGGTCAGCGGGTGACGTGACAGTATTTAGTCCTGGTATAGCGGTCAGTGGGTGACGTGACAGTATTTAGTCCTGGTATAGCGGTCAGCGGGTGACGTGACAGTATTTAGTCCTGGTATAGCGGTCAGTGGGTGACGTGACAGTATTTAGTCCTGGTATAGCGGTCAGTGGCTGACGTGACAGTATTTAGTCCTGGTATAGCGGTCAGCGGGTGACGTGACAGTATTTAGTCCTGGTATAGCGGTCAGTGGGTGACGTGACAGTATTTAGTCCTGGTATAGCGGTCAGCGGGTGACGTGACAGTATTTAGTCCTGGTATAGCGGTCAGTGGGTGACGTGACAGTATTTAGTCCTGGTATAGCGGTCAGCGGGTGACGTGACAGTATTTAGTCCTGGTATAGCGGTCAGTGGGTGACGTGACAGTATTTAGTCCTGGTATAGCGGTCAGTGGGTGACGTGACAGTATTTAGTCCTGGTATAGCGGTCAGTGGGTGACGTGACAGTATTTAGTCCTGGTATAGCGGTCAGTGGGTGACGTGACAGTATTTAGTCCTGGTATAGCGGTCAGCGGGTGACGTGACAGTATTTAGTCCTGGTATAGCGGTCAGCGGGTGACGTGACAGTATTTAGTCCTGGTATAGCGGTCAGTGGGTGACGTGACAGTATTTAGTCCTGGTATAGCGGTCAGTGGGTGACGTGACAGTATTTAGTCCTGGTATAGCGGTCAGCGGGTGACGTGACAGTATTTAGTCCTGGTATAGCGGTCAGCGGGTGACGTGACAGTATTTAGTCCTGGTATAGCGGTCAGTGGGTGACGTGACAGTATTTAGTCCTGGTATAGCGGTCAGTGGGTGACGTGACAGTATTTAGTCCTGGTATAGCGGTCAGCGGGTGACGTGACAGTATTTAGTCCTGGTATAGCGGTCAGTGGGTGACGTGACAGTATTTAGTCCTGGTATAGCGGTCAGCGGGTGACGTGACAGTATTTAGTCCTGGTATAGCGGTCAGCGGGTGACGTGACAGTATTTAGTCCTGGTATAGCGGTCAGCGGGTGACGTGACAGTATTTAGTCCTGGTATAGCGGTCAGTGGCTGACGTGACAGTATTTAGTCCTGGTATAGCGGTCAGTGGGTGACGTGACAGTATTTAGTCCTGGTATAGCGGTCAGTGGGTGACGTGACAGTATTTAGTCCTGGTATAGCGGTCAGCGGGTGACGTGACAGTATTTAGTCCTGGTATAGCGGTCAGTGGGTGACGTGACAGTATTTAGTCCTGGTATAGCGGTCAGTGGGTGACGTGACAGTATTTAGTCCTGGTATAGCGGTCAGTGGGTGACGTGACAGTATTTAGTCCTGGTATAGCGGTCAGTGGGTGACGTGACAGTATTTAGTCCTGGTATAGCGGTCAGCGGGTGACGTGACAGTATTTAGTCCTGGTATAGCGGTCAGTGGGTGACGTGACAGTATTTAGTCCTGGTATAGCGGTCAGCGGGTGACGTGACAGTATTTAGTCCTGGTATAGCGGTCAGTGGGT
Organism: Leptodactylus fallax; assembly: GCA_947044405.1. Lineage (NCBI taxonomy): Eukaryota > Metazoa > Chordata > Amphibia > Anura > Leptodactylidae > Leptodactylus > Leptodactylus fallax. Next base: position 13,146 of record CAMRHE010001201.1, on the reverse strand, counting down.
GACGTGACAGTATTTAGTCCTGGTATAGCGGTCAGTGGGTGACGTGACAGTATTTAGTCCTGGTATAGCGGTCAGTGGGTGACGTGACAGTATTTAGTCCTGGTATAGCGGTCAGTGGGTGACGTGACAGTATTTAGTCCTGGTATAGCGGTCAGCGGGTGACGTGACAGTATTTAGTCCTGGTATAGCGGTCAGTGGGTGACGTGACAGTATTTAGTCCTGGTATAGCGGTCAGTGGGTGACGTGACAGTATTTAGTCCTGGTATAGCGGTCAGTGGGTGACGTGACAGTATTTAGTCCTGGTATAGCGGTCAGTGGGTGACGTGACAGTATTTAGTCCTGGTATAGCGGTCAGTGGGTGACGTGACAGTATTTAGTCCTGGTATAGCGGTCAGCGGGTGACGTGACAGTATTTAGTCCTGGTATAGCGGTCAGCGGGTGACGTGACAGTATTTAGTCCTGGTATAGCGGTCAGTGGGTGACGTGACAGTATTTAGTCCTGGTATAGCGGTCAGTGGGTGACGTGACAGTATTTAGTCCTGGTATAGCGGTCAGTGGGTGACGTGACAGTATTTAGTCCTGGTATAGCGGTCAGTGGGTGACGTGACAGTATTTAGTCCTGGTATAGCGGTCAGCGGGTGACGTGACAGTATTTAGTCCTGGTATAGCGGTCAGTGGGTGACGTGACAGTATTTAGTCCTGGTATAGCGGTCAGTGGGTGACGTGACAGTATTTAGTCCTGGTATAGCGGTCAGTGGGTGACGTGACAGTATTTAGTCCTGGTATAGCGGTCAGTGGGTGACGTGACAGTATTTAGTCCTGGTATAGCGGTCAGTGGGTGACGTGACAGTATTTAGTCCTGGTATAGCGGTCAGTGGGTGACGTGACAGTATTTAGTCCTGGTATAGCGGTCAGCGGGTGACGTGACAGTATTTAGTCCTGGTATAGCGGTCAGTGGGTGACGTGACAGTATTTAGTCCTGGTATAGCGGTCAGTGGGTGACGTGACAGTATTTAGTCCTGGTATAGCGGTCAGTGGGTGACGTGACAGTATTTAGTCCTGGTATAGCGGTCAGTGGGTGACGTGACAGTATTTAGTCCTGGTATAGCGGTCAGTGGGTGACGTGACAGTATTTAGTCCTGGTATAGCGGTCAGCGGGTGACGTGACAGTATTTAGTCCTGGTATAGCGGTCAGTGGCTGGCGTGACAGTATTTAGTCCTGGTATAGCGGTCAGTGGGTGACGTGACAGTATTTAGTCCTGGTATAGCGGTCAGTGGCTGACGTGACAGTATTTAGTCCTGGTATAGCGGTCAGCGGGTGACGTGACAGTATTTAGTCCTGGTATAGCGGTCAGTGGGTGGCGTGACAGTATTTAGTCCTGGTATAGCGGTCAGTGGGTGACGTGACAGTATTTAGTCCTGGTATAGCGGTCAGTGGGTGACGTGACAGTATTTAGTCCTGGTATAGCGGTCAGTGGGTGACGTGACAGTATTTAGTCCTGGTATAGCGGTCAGCGGGTGACGTGACAGTATTTAGTCCTGGTATAGCGGTCAGTGGGTGACGTGACAGTATTTAGTCCTGGTATAGCGGTCAGTGGGTGACGTGACAGTATTTAGTCCTGGTATAGCGGTCAGTGGCTGACGTGACAGTATTTAGTCCTGGTATAGCGGTCAGTGGGTGACGTGACAGTATTTAGTCCTGGTATAGCGGTCAGCGGGTGACGTGACAGTATTTAGTCCTGGTATAGCGGTCAGCGGGTGACGTGACAGTATTTAGTCCTGGTATAGCGGTCAGTGGGTGACGTGACAGTATTTAGTCCTGGTATAGCGGTCAGCGGGTGACGTGACAGTATTTAGTCCTGGTATAGCGGTCAGTGGGTGACGTGACAGTATTTAGTCCTGGTATAGCGGTCAGTGGGTGACGTGACAGTATTTAGTCCTGGTATAGCGGTCAGCGGGTGACGTGACAGTATTTAGTCCTGGTATAGCGGTCAGCGGGTGACGTGACAGTATTTAGTCCTGGTATAGCGGTCAGTGGGTGACGTGACAGTATTTAGTCCTGGTATAGCGGTCAGTGGGTGACGTGACAGTATTTAGTCCTGGTATAGCGGTCAGCGGGTGACGTGACAGTATTTAGTCCTGGTATAGCGGTCAGCGGGTGACGTGACAGTATTTAGTCCTGGTATAGCGGTCAGTGGGTGACGTGACAGTATTTAGTCCTGGTATAGCGGTCAGCGGGTGACGTGACAGTATTTAGTCCTGGTATAGCGGTCAGTGGGTGACGTGACAGTATTTAGTCCTGGTATAGCGGTCAGCGGGTGACGTGACAGTATTTAGTCCTGGTATAGCGGTCAGCGGGTGACGTGACAGTATTTAGTCCTGGTATAGCGGTCAGTGGGTGACGTGACAGTATTTAGTCCTGGTATAGCGGTCAGTGGGTGACGTGACAGTATTTAGTCCTGGTATAGCGGTCAGCGGGTGACGTGACAGTATTTAGTCCTGGTATAGCGGTCAGCGGGTGACATGACAGTATTTAGTCCTGGTATAGCGGTCAGCGGGTGACGTGACAGTATTTAGTCCTGGTATAGCGGTCAGCGGGTGACGTGACAGTATTTAGTCCTGGTATAGCGGTCAGCGGGTGACGTGACAGTATTTAGTCCTGGTATAGCGGTCAGTGGGTGACGTGACAGTATTTAGTCCTGGTATAGCGGTCAGTGGGTGACGTGACAGTATTTAGTCCTGGTATAGCGGTCAGCGGGTGACGTGACAGTATTTAGTCCTGGTATAGCGGTCAGTGGGTGACGTGACAGTATTTAGTCCTGGTATAGCGGTCAGTGGGTGACGTGACAGTATTTAGTCCTGGTATAGCGGTCAGCGGGTGACGTGACAGTATTTAGTCCTGGTATAGCGGTCAGCGGGTGACGTGACAGTATTTAGTCCTGGTATAGCGGTCAGTGGGTGACGTGACAGTATTTAGTCCTGGTATAGCGGTCAGCGGGTGACGTGACAGTATTTAGTCCTGGTATAGCGGTCAGCGGGTGACGTGACAGTATTTAGTCCTGGTATAGCGGTCAGTGGGTGACGTGACAGTATTTAGTCCTGGTATAGCGGTCAGTGGGTGACGTGACAGTATTTAGTCCTGGTATAGCGGTCAGTGGGTGACGTGACAGTATTTAGTCCTGGTATAGCGGTCAGCGGGTGACGTGACAGTATTTAGTCCTGGTATAGCGGTCAGCGGGTGACGTGACAGTATTTAGTCCTGGTATAGCGGTCAGTGGGTGACGTGACAGTATTTAGTCCTGGTATAGCGGTCAGCGGGTGACGTGACAGTATTTAGTCCTGGTATAGCGGTCAGTGGGTGACGTGACAGTATTTAGTCCTGGTATAGCGGTCAGCGGGTGACGTGACAGTATTTAGTCCTGGTATAGCGGTCAGCGGGTGACGTGACAGTATTTAGTCCTGGTATAGCGGTCAGTGGGTGACGTGACAGTATTTAGTCCTGGTATAGCGGTCAGCGGGTGACGTGACAGTATTTAGTCCTGGTATAGCGGTCAGCGGGTGACATGACAGTATTTAGTCCTGGTATAGCGGTCAGCGGGTGACGTGACAGTATTTAGTCCTGGTATAGCGGTCAGCGGGTGACATGACAGTATTTAGTCCTGGTATAGCGGTCAGCGGGTGACGTGACAGTATTTAGTCCTGGTATAGCGGTCAGCGGGTGACGTGACAGTATTTAGTCCTGGTATAGCGGTCAGCGGGTGACGTGACAGTATTTAGTCCTGGTATAGCGGTCAGGGGGTGACGTGACAGTATTTAGTCCTGGTATAGCGGTCAGCGGGTGACGTGACAGTATTTAGTCCTGGTATAGCGGTCAGCGGGTGACGTGACAGTATTTAGTCCTGGTATAGCGGTCAGTGGGTGACGTGACAGTATTTAGTCCTGGTATAGCGGTCAGTGGGTGACGTGACAGTATTTAGTCCTGGTATAGCGGTCAGTGGGTGACGTGACAGTATTTAGTCCTGGTATAGCGGTCAGCGGGTGACGTGACAGTATTTAGTCCTGGTATAGCGGTCAGTGGGTGACGTGACAGTATTTAGTCCTGGTATAGCGGTCAGTGGGTGACGTGACAGTATTTAGTCCTGGTATAGCGGTCAGTGGGTGACGTGACAGTATTTAGTCCTGGTATAGCGGTCAGTGGGTGACGTGACAGTATTTAGTCCTGGTATAGCGGTCAGTGGGTGACGTGACAGTATTTAGTCCTGGTATAGCGGTCAGCGGGTGACGTGACAGTATTTAGTCCTGGTATAGCGGTCAGCGGGTGACGTGACAGTATTTAGTCCTGGTATAGCGGTCAGTGGGTGACGTGACAGTATTTAGTCCTGGTATAGCGGTCAGCGGGTGACGTGACAGTATTTAGTCCTGGTATAGCGGTCAGTGGGTGACGTGACAGTATTTAGTCCTGGTATAGCGGTCAGTGGGTGACGTGACAGTATTTAGTCCTGGTATAGCGGTCAGCGGGTGACGTGACAGTATTTAGTCCTGGTATAGCGGTCAGCGGGTGACGTGACAGTATTTAGTCCTGGTATAGCGGTCAGCGGGTGACGTGACAGTATTTAGTCCTGGTATAGCGGTCAGCGGGTGACGTGACAGTATTTAGTCCTGGTATAGCGGTCAGCGGGTGACGTGACAGTATTTAGTCCTGGTATAGCGGTCAGTGGGTGACGTGACAGTATTTAGTCCTGGTATAGCGGTCAGTGGGTGACGTGACAGTATTTAGTCCTGGTATAGCGGTCAGCGGGTGACGTGACAGTATTTAGTCCTGGTATAGCGGTCAGTGGGTGACGTGACAGTATTTAGTCCTGGTATAGCGGTCAGCGGGTGACGTGACAGTATTTAGTCCTGGTATAGCGGTCAGTGGGTGACGTGACAGTATTTAGTCCTGGTATAGCGGTCAGCGGGTGACGTGACAGTATTTAGTCCTGGTATAGCGGTCAGCGGGTGACGTGACAGTATTTAGTCCTGGTATAGCGGTCAGTGGGTGACGTGACAGTATTTAGTCCTGGTATAGCGGTCAGTGGGTGACGTGACAGTATTTAGTCCTGGTATAGCGGTCAGTGGGTGACGTGACAGTATTTAGTCCTGGTATAGCGGTCAGCGGGTGACGTGACAGTATTTAGTCCTGGTATAGCGGTCAGTGGGTGACGTGACAGTATTTAGTCCTGGTATAGCGGTCAGTGGGTGACGTGACAGTATTTAGTCCTGGTATAGCGGTCAGCGGGTGACGTGACAGTATTTAGTCCTGGTATAGCGGTCAGTGGGTGACGTGACAGTATTTAGTCCTGGTATAGCGGTCAGCGGGTGACGTGACAGTATTTAGTCCTGGTATAGCGGTCAGCGGGTGACGTGACAGTATTTAGTCCTGGTATAGCGGTCAGTGGGTGACGTGACAGTATTTAGTCCTGGTATAGCGGTCAGTGGGTGACGTGACAGTATTTAGTCCTGGTATAGCGGTCAGCGGGTGACGTGACAGTATTTAGTCCTGGTATAGCGGTCAGTGGGTGACGTGACAGTATTTAGTCCTGGTATAGCGGTCAGTGGGTGACGTGACAGTATTTAGTCCTGGTATAGCGGTCAGTGGGTGACGTGACAGTATTTAGTCCTGGTATAGCGGTCAGCGGGTGACGTGACAGTATTTAGTCCTGGTATAGCGGTCAGTGGGTGACGTGACAGTATTTAGTCCTGGTATAGCGGTCAGTGGGTGACGTGACAGTATTTAGTCCTGGTATAGCGGTCAGCGGGTGACGTGACAGTATTTAGTCCTGGTATAGCGGTCAGTGGCTGACGTGACAGTATTTAGTCCTGGTATAGCGGTCAGTGGGTGACGTGACAGTATTTAGTCCTGGTATAGCGGTCAGCGGGTGACGTGACAGTATTTAGTCCTGGTATAGCGGTCAGCGGGTGACGTGACAGTATTTAGTCCTGGTATAGCGGTCAGTGGCTGACGTGACAGTATTTAGTCCTGGTATAGCGGTCAGTGGGTGACGTGACAGTATTTAGTCCTGGTATAGCGGTCAGTGGGTGACGTGACAGTATTTAGTCCTGGTATAGCGGTCAGTGGGTGACGTGACAGTATTTAGTCCTGGTATAGCGGTCAGCGGGTGACGTGACAGTATTTAGTCCTGGTATAGCGGTCAGTGGGTGACGTGACAGTATTTAGTCCTGGTATAGCGGTCAGTGGGTGACGTGACAGTATTTAGTCCTGGTATAGCGGTCAGTGGGTGACGTGACAGTATTTAGTCCTGGTATAGCGGTCAGTGGGTGACGTGACAGTATTTAGTCCTGGTATAGCGGTCAGTGGGTGACGTGACAGTATTTAGTCCTGGTATAGCGGTCAGTGGGTGACGTGACAGTATTTAGTCCTGGTATAGCGGTCAGCGGGTGACGTGACAGTATTTAGTCCTGGTATAGCGGTCAGTGGGTGACGTGACAGTATTTAGTCCTGGTATAGCGGTCAGTGGGTGACGTGACAGTATTTAGTCCTGGTATAGCGGTCAGTGGGTGACGTGACAGTATTTAGTCCTGGTATAGCGGTCAGTGGCTGACGTGACAGTATTTAGTCCTGGTATAGCGGTCAGTGGGTGACGTGACAGTATTTAGTCCTGGTATAGCGGTCAGCGGGTGACGTGACAGTATTTAGTCCTGGTATAGCGGTCAGTGGGTGACGTGACAGTATTTAGTCCTGGTATAGCGGTCAGTGGGTGACGTGACAGTATTTAGTCCTGGTATAGCGGTCAGTGGGTGACGTGACAGTATTTAGTCCTGGTATAGCGGTCAGCGGGTGACGTGACAGTATTTAGTCCTGGTATAGCGGTCAGTGGGTGACGTGACAGTATTTAGTCCTGGTATAGCGGTCAGTGGGTGACGTGACAGTATTTAGTCCTGGTATAGCGGTCAGTGGCTGACGTGACAGTATTTAGTCCTGGTATAGCGGTCAGTGGGTGACGTGACAGTATTTAGTCCTGGTATAGCGGTCAGTGGCTGACGTGACAGTATTTAGTCCTGGTATAGCGGTCAGTGGGTGACGTGACAGTATTTAGTCCTGGTATAGCGGTCAGTGGGTGACGTGACAGTATTTAGTCCTGGTATAGCGGTCAGTGGGTGACGTGACAGTATTTAGTCCTGGTATAGCGGTCAGTGGGTGACGTGACAGTATTTAGTCCTGGTATAGCGGTCAGTGGGTGACGTGACAGTATTTAGTCCTGGTATAGCGGTCAGTGGCTGACGTGACAGTATTTAGTCCTGGTATAGCGGTCAGTGGGTGACGTGACAGTATTTAGTCCTGGTATAGCGGTCAGTGGGTGACGTGACAGTATTTAGTCCTGGTATAGCGGTCAGTGGGTGACGTGACAGTATTTAGTCCTGGTATAGCGGTCAGCGGGTGACATGACAGTATTTAGTCCTGGTATAGCGGTCAGCGGGTGACGTGACAGTATTTAGTCCTGGTATAGCGGTCAGCGGGTGACGTGACAGTATTTAGTCCTGGTATAGCGGTCAGCGGGTGACGTGACAGTATTTAGTCCTGGTATAGCGGTCAGCGGGTGACGTGACAGTATTTAGTCCTGGTATAGCGGTCAGCGGGTGACGTGACAGTATTTAGTCCTGGTATAGCGGTCAGTGGGTGACGTGACAGTATTTAGTCCTGGTATAGCGGTCAGCGGGTGACGTGACAGTATTTAGTCCTGGTATAGCGGTCAGTGGCTGACGTGACAGTATTTAGTCCTGGTATAGCGGTCAGTGGGTGACGTGACAGTATTTAGTCCTGGTATAGCGGTCAGCGGGTGACGTGACAGTATTTAGTCCTGGTATAGCGGTCAGCGGGTGACGTGACAGCATTTAGTCCTGGTATAGCGGTCAGTGGGTGACGTGACAGTATTTAGTCCTGGTATAGCGGTCAGCGGGTGACGTGACAGTATTTAGTCCTGGTATAGCGGTCAGTGGGTGACATGACAGTATTTAGTCCTGGTATAGCGGTCAGCGGGTGACGTGACAGTATTTAGTCCTGGTATAGCGGTCAGCGGGTGACGTGACAGTATTTAGTCCTGGTATAGCGGTCAGCGGGTGACGTGACAGTATTTAGTCCTGGTATAGCGGTCAGTGGGTGACGTGACAGTATTTAGTCCTGGTATAGCGGTCAGTGGGTGACGTGACAGTATTTAGTCCTGGTATAGCGGTCAGTGGGTGACGTGACAGTATTTAGTCCTGGTATAGCGGTCAGTGGCTGACGTGACAGTATTTAGTCCTGGTATAGCGGTCAGTGGGTGACGTGACAGTATTTAGTCCTGGTATAGCGGTCAGCGGGTGACGTGACAGTATTTAGTCCTGGTATAGCGGTCAGTGGCTGACGTGACAGTATTTAGTCCTGGTATAGCGGTCAGTGGGTGACGTGACAGTATTTAGTCCTGGTATAGCGGTCAGTGGGTGACGTGACAGTATTTAGTCCTGGTATAGCGGTCAGCGGGTGACGTGACAGTATTTAGTCCTGGTATAGCGGTCAGCGGGTGACGTGACAGTATTTAGTCCTGGTATAGCGGTCAGTGGGTGACGTGACAGTATTTAGTCCTGGTATAGCGGTCAGTGGGTGACGTGACAGTATTTAGTCCTGGTATAGCGGTCAGTGGGTGACGTGACAGTATTTAGTCCTGGTATAGCGGTCAGTGGGTGACGTGACAGTATTTAGTCCTGGTATAGCGGTCAGTGGGTGACGTGACAGTATTTAGTCCTGGTATAGCGGTCAGTGGGTGACGTGACAGTATTTAGTCCTGGTATAGCGGTCAGTGGGTGACGTGACAGTATTTAGTCCTGGTATAGCGGTCAGCGGGTGACGTGACAGTATTTAGTCCTGGTATAGCGGTCAGTGGGTGACGTGACAGTATTTAGTCCTGGTATAGCGGTCAGTGGCTGACGTGACAGTATTTAGTCCTGGTATAGCGGTCAGTGGGTGACGTGACAGTATTTAGTCCTGGTATAGCGGTCAGTGGCTGACGTGACAGTATTTAGTCCTGGTATAGCGGTCAGTGGGTGACGTGACAGTATTTAGTCCTGGTATAGCGGTCAGTGGGTGACGTGACAGTATTTAGTCCTGGTATAGCGGTCAGTGGGTGACGTGACAGTATTTAGTCCTGGTATAGCGGTCAGTGGGTGACGTGACAGTATTTAGTCCTGGTATAGCGGTCAGTGGGTGACATGACAGTATTTAGTCCTGGTATAGCGGTCAGTGGGTGACGTGACAGTATTTAGTCCTGGTATAGCGGTCAGCGGGTGACGTGACAGTATTTAGTCCTGGTATAGCGGTCAGTGGCTGACGTGACAGTATTTAGTCCTGGTATAGCGGTCAGCGGGTGACGTGACAGTATTTAGTCCTGGTATAGCGGTCAGCGGGTGACGTGACAGTATTTAGTCCTGGTATAGCGGTCAGCGGGTGACGTGACAGTATTTAGTCCTGGTATAGCGGTCAGTGGGTGACGTGACAGTATTTAGTCCTGGTATAGCGGTCAGTGGGTGACGTGACAGTATTTAGTCCTGGTATAGCGGTCAGTGGGTGACGTGACAGTATTTAGTCCTGGTATAGCGGTCAGTGGGTGACGTGACAGTATTTAGTCCTGGTATAGCGGTCAGTGGCTGACGTGACAGTATTTAGTCCTGGTATAGCGGTCAGCGGGTGACGTGACAGTATTTAGTCCTGGTATAGCGGTCAGTGGGTGACGTGACAGTATTTAGTCCTGGTATAGCGGTCAGTGGGTGACATGACAGTATTTAGTCCTGGTATAGCGGTCAGCGGGTGACGTGACAGTATTTAGTCCTGGTATAGCGGTCAGCGGGTGACGTGACAGTATTTAGTCCTGGTATAGCGGTCAGTGGGTGACGTGACAGTATTTAGTCCTGGTATAGCGGTCAGCGGGTGACGTGACAGTATTTAGTCCTGGTATAGCGGTCAGCGGGTGACGTGACAGTATTTAGTCCTGGTATAGCGGTCAGTGGGTGACGTGACAGTATTTAGTCCTGGTATAGCGGTCAGTGGGTGACGTGACAGTATTTAGTCCTGGTATAGCGGTCAGTGGGTGACGTGACAGTATTTAGTCCTGGTATAGCGGTCAGTGGGTGACGTGACAGTATTTAGTCCTGGTATAGCGGTCAGTGGGTGACGTGACAGTATTTAGTCCTGGTATAGCGGTCAGCGGGTGACGTGACAGTATTTAGTCCTGGTATAGCGGTCAGCGGGTGACGTGACAGTATTTAGTCCTGGTATAGCGGTCAGTGGGTGACGTGACAGTATTTAGTCCTGGTATAGCGGTCAGCGGGTGACATGACAGTATTTAGTCCTGGTATAGCGGTCAGTGGGTGACGTGACAGTATTTAGTCCTGGTATAGCGGTCAGTGACTGACGTGACAGTATTTAGTCCTGGTATAGCGGTCAGCGGGTGACGTGACAGTATTTAGTCCTGGTATAGCGGTCAGTGGGTGACGTGACAGTATTTAGTCCTGGTATAGCGGTCAGTGGGTGACATGACAGTATTTAGTCCTGGTATAGCGGTCAGTGGCTGACGTGACAGTATTTAGTCCTGGTATAGCGGTCAGTGGCTGACGTGACAGTATTTAGTCCTGGTATAGCGGTCAGCGGGTGACGTGACAGTATTTAGTCCTGGTATAGCGGTCAGTGGGTGACGTGACAGTATTTAGTCCTGGTATAGCGGTCAGTGGCTGACGTGACAGTATTTAGTCCTGGTATAGCGGTCAGTGGGTGACGTGACAGTATTTAGTCCTGGTATAGCGGTCAGTGGGTGACGTGACAGTATTTAGTCCTGGTATAGCGGTCAGTGACTGACGTGACAGTATTTAGTCCTGGTATAGCGGTCAGCGGGTGACGTGACAGTATTTAGTCCTGGTATAGCGGTCAGTGGGTGACGTGACAGTATTTAGTCCCGGTATAGCGGTCAGTGGCTGACATGACAGTATTTAGTCCTGGTATAGCGGTCAGCGGGTGACGTGACAGTATTTAGTCCTGGTATAGCGGTCAGCGGGTGACGTGACAGTATTTAGTCCTGGTATAGCGGTCAGCGGGTGACGTGACAGTATTTAGTCCTGGTATAGCGGTCAGCGGGTGACATGACAGTATTTAGTCCTGGTATAGCGGTCAGTGGCTGACGTGACAGTATTTAGTCCTGGTATAGCGGTCAGCGGGTGACGTGACTGTATTTAGTCCTGGTATAGCGGTCAGTGGCTGACGTGACAGTATTTAGTCCTGGTATAGCGGTCAGTGACTGACGTGACAGTATTTAGTCCTGGTATAGCGGTCAGCGGGTGATGTGACAGTATTTAGTCCTGGTATAGCGGTCAGCGGGTGACGTGACAGTATTTAGTCCTGGTATAGCGGTCAGTGGCTGACGTGACAGTATTTAGTCCTGGTATAGCGGTCAGCGGGTGACGTGACAGTATTTAGTCCTGGTATAGCGGTCAGTGGCTGACGTGACAGTATTTAGTCCTGGTATAGCGGTCAGCGGGTGACGTGACAGTATTTAGTCCTGGTATAGCGGTCAGCGGGTGACGTGACAGTATTTAGTCCTGGTATAGCGGTCAGTGACTGACGTGACAGTATTTAGTCCTGGTATAGCGGTCAGCGGGTGACGTGACAGTATTTAGTCCTGGTATAGCGGTCAGCGGGTGACGTGACAGTATTTAGTCCTGGTATAGCGGTCAGTGGGTGACGTGACAGTATTTAGTCCTGGTATAGCGGTCAGTGGGTGACGTGACAGTATTTAGTCCTGGTATAGCGGTCAGCGGGTGACGTGACAGTATTTAGTCCTGGTATAGCGGTCAGTGACTGACGTGACAGTATTTAGTCCTGGTATAGCGGTCAGCGGGTGACGTGACAGTATTTAGTCCTGGTATAGCGGTCAGTGACTGACGTGACAGTATTTAGTCCTGGTATAGCGGTCAGTGGCTGACGTGACAGTATTTAGTCCTGGTATAGCGGTCAGTGGGTGACATGACAGTATTTAGCCCTGGTATAGCGGTCAGCGGGTGACGTGACAGTATTTAGTCCTGGTATAGCGGTCAGTGGGTGACGTGACAGTATTTAGTCCTGGTATAGCGGTCAGCGGGTGACGTGACAGTATTTAGTCCTGGTATAGCGGTCAGTGGGTGACGTGACAGTATTTAGTCCTGGTATAGCGGTCAGCGGGTGACGTGACAGTATTTATTCCTGGTATAGCGGTCAGTGGGTGACGTGACAGTATTTAGTCCTGGTATAGCGGTCAGCGGGTGACATGACAGTATTTAGTCCTGGTATAGCGGTCAGTGACTGACGTGACAGTATTTAGTCCTGGTATAGCGGTCAGTGGCTGACGTGACAGTATTTAGTCCTGGTATAGCGGTCAGTGGCTAACGTGACAGTATTTAGTCCTGGTATAGCGGTCAGTGGGTGACGTGACAGTATTTAGTCCTGGTATAGCGGTCAGTGGCTGATGTGACAGTATTTAGTCCTGGTATAGCGGTCAGTGGGTGACGTGACAGTATTTAGTCCTGGTATAGCGGTCAGCGGGTGACATGACAGTATTTAGTCCTGCTATAGCGGTCAGTGACTGACGTGACAGTATTTAGTCCTGGTATAGCGGTCAGTGGCTGACGTGACAGTATTTAGTCCTGCTATAGCGGTCAGTGACTGACGTGACAGTATTTAGTCCTGGTATAGCGGTCAGTGGGTGACGTGACAGTATTTAGTCCTGGTATAGCGGTCAGTGGGTGACGTGACAGTATTTAGCCCTGGTATAGCGGTCAGCGGGTGACGTGACTGTATTTAGTCCTGGTATAGTGGTCAGCGGGTGACGTGACAGTATTTAGTCCTGGTATAGCGGTCAGTGACTGACGTGACAGTATTTAGTCCTGGTATAGCGGTCAGCGGGTGACGTGACAGTATTTAGTCCTGGTATAGCGGTCAGTGGGTGACGTGACAGAATTTGTCCTGGTATAGCGGTCAGCGGGTGACGTGACAGTATTTAGTCCTGGTATAGCGGTCAGCGGGTGACGTGACAGTATTTAGTCCTGGTATAGCGGTCAGTGGCTGACATGACAGTATTTAGTCCTGGTATC